>JBAMBE010001187.1:10447500-10610000 GCA_037043585.1 Drosophila mimica
AGTTTGGAACTATGTAAATTATCTTTAGAGTTTCATTTAGTTAGTTAGTTTACTTTAATTTAGTTTTAAGTTAGAACTCTGCGACGTATTTTGTACAACATCCTTTAAGGATTCTCTTTTTTTTTTTTTCTTTCTTTCAAAATCACCCACTGTTAAAATAATTTTAAAATAATTTACACATACGAGTTGCTCAGTCTTTAGGCGTGTCTGCTGCGGGTTTGCTTTCTCTGGTGGAGCTCATCAGATCAGATATAGAAACCCAAGAAGCTCTAATACGACGATATGCCTATGACGGGTGAGTACTATGGAGAAGGAGAAGATAAATGTATTTTTTTTTGTTGGAATAAATTTAGTTTGGAGATGTGATAGTTACCTCCTCATCCATGACGCTGGTGTGATCGTAGATGCGTGCGGGTAGATTCTTGCGTAGGCTAAAATGATCCTCAGTTGTGGTCTTGCGATAAATCGGATTCTCAAAGTTCATGGAGTTGATGCGTCGCTTGCTACAGTAGCGATAGCCAATGAGCAGGAGCTAAGGGAAAATAATTATTAATTAAAATTATTATTATTAATTATAATTATTATTACAAATTGAAAGTGGCCTGGTCTACAAATATCTGACCTGATTATGACAATTATTATTATTTAATTATCCATCGAAAATAAAGTTATTTAAAGTTATTTTTTTCTCAAGATAAATACTAATTATTAAAATAAAATTTTGTTCACAAATAAAAAAAATAATACAATTTATATGCTTTAAAAAATATATATTCAAAATGATTTTATCTTAGACAACCTCCCAAAAAATCTGAATCTACTATAGAAATTGATAGAAAATTTTAAATTAATAATCAAATTTAAATTTAAAGGCAATTTAGACAAGAAAGAAATGTGAGCTCATATAATCAATTTTCGATTTTCTTTTTTATTATATTTGACTCTTAAGATTATTTTTCAATTATTTTTTACTTTTAAGTTATGGCAACTCTTGGCTTAATGGCTTAGAATTTAATAACTTACCACCGATAGAAGCACCGCAAATCCGCTGAGACTGGCAATTACGACCAGCGCTATGAATCCAGAGTCCGGCTGGGGACTGGGGGATGTGGTTTGATCGATGTGCGTTTGGTTCTTCACGGGACGCAGTTCGGCAACTGTGGATTGAGGAGTGCAAGCGGAATGGCATTAACTAGAATTCATGTAAATCACATAAGAAAACAGCAGACAAATGGACAAAAGCGCCAGATGCGACAGACATAAAAAGCACAACAATAAAAAGCGCGCAAATGGAATAAGAAAACGAATGCAAAAGCTGAAAAGAAAATATATATACAATTTATTTTATTTTATTTTATTTTCTTTTTGTATATATGCATATCTTCAGTTGAAGCTTTCCTCCCGCAACGGAGCAAAGGAATTTTCAATCAAATCGTTCAAAGTGCGCATTTAGGCGCAAATAAACACTTAAACGCGCTCGCGCCTTTGATGGCTAAACTTTTATGCCACACGGGGAGGGGGGACGTGGATCTGAATGGAATCACGGGAGGAAGGATGTGAGGAAGGATGGTTGGATGAGGGGGGGTGCACGACGTGACACAGCGGGTAACTTAAATGGCGTCGGATGCGTAATGACATCGTTAACGGGCGCCGTTTAATGGATTCGGCTTCTGATACGGATTTGGATTCAGATTCAAGTTGAGTTTTGCAGCGCATCTTAAATCAAGTCAAAACAGCAAGCGAGAACAGCTCCAATTTCACTTTAAAGAGAACCAGTCAACATGGCGCCATAATAACCTCATACTTTGCGGTTGGCTTGGTTTGGTGCGAGTGGTGCGAGTGGTGCGGTGGTTGGGTGGTTGGGTGGCTGAAAGGGTGTCTTGTCTTTTCAGTAGCACTCGTATCGGTTGCAATGTTAGCAACTCCCACCCACACTCCCCTTGTGCTGGCTACTTGCGGTTTGGCCCTGTGTGTGTTGCAAGTGGCTCTCGATGGCGTTTATGAAACTGTCAAGCCTGGTTGGCGCTGAGGAGGCTGCCTTTTGATGATGATTAATGTGAGTCATGACAAAGCAAATGTTGTGGCAGTGTGGCAAATGAAGTGCTTGCCTAGAAAATACCAAATACCAAATACCAAATACACATGCAACCCATCACCATGGGAATTGCTGTCGAGCTGTGGCAACAGTCCAGTGCATTGCCTCAAAATTCGTGTGATTAATTTTATTCGCTTTCAGCTTTAGCTTCTGACCTTAATACTAACTAATGATAGATGCACACACTTTTCAGCCAAAATGCAACAATGGGAGCTAAAGCAAAATGAACTGGTCGCATTCTCAAACCCAACTGCTGATTAATGGTGTTCAAATGCCATGAAGAAAGCTGGGATACACAGATTAGATTTCTAACTTACTAATTCCCAAATATTCACATTATTCACAATATTCACAATCAGTTCCATTTTTTTCAGATACCAATTTGACTTTAAGTTTTAAAGGAAAACTATCTTTTGCAATGACATTTCCAAATATAATTTCGGCCCAGCAGCTTAAGGACCAACACATACACATATGGACAAACAAATAGGGACATGAACACAAAGAGAGTAAGAAACCGTTATACCTAAATCTTCATGCGTCTGTGGCAATTTGGGGTGTACGGAAATGGTCTGATTAGTTTCGGTTAGTAAATGACTATGGTTATCATTAAGGGTGATAATTCGCTGTTGCGGTTTCGGTTTCGGTTTGGTCCTAAATCTGTGAGCACGCGGCGGCTTGGTAACAACTCTAAAAGTGGCTGCATTCGATACAAGCCACGTTAATAAAGTTGAAATAAAAGTGTTAATAAGTGTAACATGCTAAGGAAAGAATTGAAATGGGATTAGAAACGAAATCGGAGCTACTTACGATCTTCGACGCACATGAGACCATCGGCCATCAGCTTGAGGCCCGTGGGGCAGGCGCAGGAGATGCGAGGACTGCGCTCATTGATGCGCGGCGCCGGCAGGCAAAGATGTGAGCAGTGACCATTGACCGATTGGCAGTGATTAATGCCATCGGGCTGGCGATACGGATGATACACATGAATGACCATCGGATGTTGGAGCTGTGAGCGAGTAGAAAATTGAATTTCTGTCTATAGCAAAGGATCATCCTTAGGTTTACCCACCATGTGCACAGCTGTAATGGGCTCAACATCTTCCCCGGTAAACTTGTTGGCCTTGAAGACTGTCTGCTTGTCCCAGTCGGACCAGTAGATGTAGTCCTCAAAGGTGCTTATCGAGAAGGGATGTCGCAAGTACTCCGTGGAGTACAAAATTTGTCTGCGCTGCGAGCCATCGTAGTTGGCCGAAGAGATGACGTTCAGCTTGCCATCCACCCAGTAGATGCGCTTCCTCACCAGATCTAGAGTGATGCCATTGGGCCACTTGACATCATAGTTGATAATTGTGGTGCGATGGGAGCCATCCATGCCGGCGCGTTCAATGCGTGGGGACGCTCCCCAGTCCGACCAGTACATCCACCCCTCAATGGGATCCAGGGCAATGGAGCGTGGTATGTCCAGCGCATCCTCGATCAGCACTTTGCCCATGTTGCCATCGAAGTTGGTCAGCTCAATGGTGCACTTGTGCGTGTCCGTGTAATAGACATGGTTGTAGATCCAGTCGACGGCGAGGCCATCCGACGTGACAGAAGATTGCTTCAGCACCACGGTCTTCTCGTTGCCCTCGTCGATGGGCGCCTTGTAGATGCTCTGTGTGGTCACATCGCTCCAGAAGATCATGCCCGTGCGGAACACAAAGTCCAGCGCCGTCGCTGACTTTGTGTTGTTCACAATCGATGTCATCTCCATGTGATCCAGCGCAATCTTGCGTATATCGTGACGTCGTGCCAGGAGCAACGAGGCGTGTCCCTCGGTTGCCTTGCAGCGTGTGTGATTGCGAGGATCTCGCATGTAGCCCGCCTCACATTCGCACTTGAAGCCGCCCACTTCATTCACACAGATCTGGGAGCAGACACCTGGTTGCTCGCACTCATTGACATCGATACAGGTGCGATTATCACCAGATAGTTTGTAGCCCTGGTGACAATCGCAACTGTAGCCCACCAAATGGTCCACACAACGATGCATGCAGCCACCATTTTTGATAGCGCACTCATTCTGGCCACATTTGCCAGCCGGCTCATCCTCGCCGTCGGGGCAATCCTTGCGCTTGTCGCAGACCTTTGCCAGGGGAATACACTGGCCGCCTCCACAGTCAAATTGGCTAGTGGCATTGCAGCCCTTGGACTGGGCTGACAACTGACAATCCCGCTCATCGCTGCCATCCGCACAGTCCGCCTGTCCGTTGCAGGTGAGGTGTCCCGCGATGCAGCTGCGATCTCCGCATTGGAACTGATCCGGTCGGCAGGTGATGTTCTTGCAGGTGGAGGCATGTTCGTCGTCGCCGTCGGGGCAGTCGCGGTCTCCGTCACAGAGCCAGCTATGGTGCAGGCAGGTGATCCGATCCTTGCACTGATACTCATGCGCCAGGCAGGGCGTCACCAGCTTGGTGGCATTCGCACAGGACTGCAGGAGGGATGGTTTGAAGAGGGAGAAAGAAGTCGGGTTAAAAGTTTTTCGGGGTTGCTTGTTAGAAGTTTGTGTTCAAAGTTTTCGTTGCATACTTTTAGTTGCCTACACACAAAATTATATGCATCCCGCACCCACCACCTCCACCTCCCCCGCAACCCACTCTTCGCACAACATCCCGAAAGTCCCTTGCGACTAAAATGCAATTTTATGCGTGCTACGCGTTGACAACAAAAGCTGCCAAAGCTGGCAACGTTGAGTTATGTGCAACTTGGAGGTAATTTATATGTCAGCCGTGTTTTTGCCTACACACACACACACACACCCACACAGTAATTTGCTGTTTGAGGATGTCCGACTAGAAGTTACTCTGCAAACGGCCATCAATTGCCAAAATAAATATTTTTTGATGTACAAATTGAAGTGCCTAAAAAATGTGTTTATATCAAAAATCAAGACTGCAACATTAAGTTTAAAAATAAGACTTGAATTTGTTTTTTTATGTGTATGCAATAAAAAAAGAACACAAGCGAAATATTGTTTTTTAGCTCCCAAAATATCCGTGTTATAGTTTAAAAAATGGTTTCACTGTTTATCTAAAAGATTCCATATTATTTTCGACTAGGTCAACAAGATATTTAATTTATGCAACCCACTCTTATTAAATGTTTTCAGGGTAAATAAAGTTAGGTTGCTGGCAACAGTAACTGCAACAATTTTCACACACATGCAAACAACATTTAAATTTATGGGGCAAGCTTTTCGGTTGTGCCACGCTCGATGGCGGCTACTTACCCTTTCGTCGGATGCATCCGGACAATCCGGATCGCCATCGCAGACCCATCGCTTGGCGATGCAGGCACCGTTGGTGCAAGTGTGCTCGGCAACGGGGTCGCAGGGCTGCACGGGGCAGTCGCGCTCATCGCTGCCGTCGCCGCAGTCATCGTCGTGATCGCAGACCCAGCGCCGCTGGATGCAGCGTCCGTTGCCGCAGGTAAACTCATCGGAGCGACATGTCTGGTCTGTGGAACGGAATGCGGAACAATGGATTAGCCAGTGCCACTTCGTAATAATCCAAAAAAGCAAACTGTCAACCCTGGCCCAGCTCCAAGCGAGCGAAATGAACCAAAGGGAAATGAAGTGTGGAGCGCAGGCAGTTGATGAATGAATGGGGCAAGTAAGTTGGCAAAGGGAAATAAGGGGTACACTAATAGGGGGTCTGTGGCACAAACTGATAAAATGCAAATGCACTGAGGGTTTAACAAAAAGTAGTTAAGGTTACAAGCATTAAAGAAAGATTTTAATAAAAAGCTGAATTTAAATTCGTAAAAAAAGGCGAGAAGAACTGAAAAAATACCTTAAAACAATTTAAAATTCTACTCTTGAGTGCAACAGGCTAACAGTAAAATAAGATATATTTTGGTTTAATATAAGTATCAACTGAAACTAATACTGCACGAATCCCTTTATAATATTTAATTTTATTTGGATAAATATTGTTGATGTTTTTAAAATAAAATCAATTTTTGAATGAACCATTTTATTAAAATCAAATCAAATGTTGTAATATTTTTTCTTCTTTCTATGGCAATTTGGCAGATTAAAATCAAAATTCTAACGGAAAGCTAATAATTGATGACGAAATATCAAAGGACAATCAATCCTTTGATAACTTAATAAGCTTTAAGCTAATTTTTGGCATTTGTTGCATATTCAAATTAGAATCATTTGTTTGCCCAGCTGAAATGCAGGATTAATAAAACTAAACCAATAGTCAAACATTTATCAAATTGCAAAAATTAATAGTTCAATAATTACAACAATTTAATTGATTTTCGCATATGTGAATAGATAAATAATAATGGGAATAATTGTGAAAGAAATAAATATGTGCCACAACAAAGAAATCAGTGTCTGCACATGAAAAAACAAAAAGAGGAAAAAGTTTCCACTACAAAGAAAATAATAACTGTAATTTAAACAACTCTATTTTTTATGGAATAAAATCAAATTGAACTCAAAATTGAAGTTTCGCTACAACGCAAGAGTTGCTTACTGCAATTGTGCTCATCGGAGCCATCGCTGCAATCCTTGCTCTGATCACACATCCAGGCTAATGGGACGCACTCGCCCTCGCCGCTCTTGCAGCTGTACTCATCCGGCGAACAGGTGCGTGCCTCTAAGATTTGGCCACGAAAGAGATGGACAAAAATAGGGAGAGAGAGAGAGAGAGAGAGGGAGAGATAGAGATAGTTGGGGTTTGAGTGAGGGATTTCTAACTGCAGCTAATAAATTTCCAGTTGGGGCCACATTAAATATATTTATTTCCAGCTGAAGGAGCGGATGGGCCCTTTTGCTTTTCATTCAAGCTATTACATAATGCCACAGAGAAAGCCAAGGCCAAGGATGTGTGTTAGTGTGTGTGGGTGTATGTGTGGGTGTGTGTGTGTGAAGTGGGCGTGTGCAAATGGGTGTGTGAATGCGCGTGTTATGGTTTAAGCACTTTATGCGCTGTTGCCAACGCCTCGTATGTGTGTTACTCTTGTGTGTGTGTGTGTGTGTGTGTGTGTGTGTGTGTGTGAGTGAGTGTGTGTGTGAGTGTGCTTGCGAGTGTTTATATGTTTATGAATACACTCGAATGCAACGATGCTCAAACGACTTGATTAAACTGCAAATGGGTGGAAAACACACACAAATTGTTTTTGAAATTATGCGCAACACTTTATTAAATGTTAAGCGAGAGAGAGCGAGATAGCGAAAGAGAGAGCGAGAGTGAGACAGCAGTAAGTTATATGCGTTATTGTTGTTGTCTCGTTTATTCTTACTGCATTGCGCCTCATCGGACTTGTCGCGACAGTCGTTGCTGCCATCGCAGAGCCAATTGCGGGGTATGCATTGATCGACGGTGTTGCATTTGAACTCATTGTTGGGACAGGCATTCACTATATATCAATATTGCATATTTGTACATTATATATTTATATATATATATATATAGTTTTGTATAGGTATAGTCGTGTTTGTTATTGCCACTTACTGCACAGTGCACTGGCCTCATCGGACCCATCGGAGCAGTCGTTCTCCTGATCGCAGCGCCACTTGTTCGGAATGCAGTTGCCGTTGGTGCACCGAAAATGGTCCGTTGAGCAAGTGGCCTCTGCAAAAATAGTAAAAGATATATACATATATATATATATATAGATAGAGTCATAAAAATCACATAAAACTATGGTAAGAGTTCTTTCAGCTGTACACAATCATATTTGGCGTGTTTTTTTGGGTCCGCACTTCATCCTGGCCGCTGAGCCCGTATCAAAAACAAAACCCGCCGGATCGACTTTTTTTGTTGTTGTTATTTTCCAGATGTATTTATAAGTGTGTGGGTGTGTGTGTGTGTGTGTCTGTATTTATTTACACGCACTTGAGCACGTGCTGTGCAAAGAAAATACTGTGGCACAACAAAAATGTGTATAAACATAAATAAATCGTTGCACACGCGGCGAGCGCTGAATTTCCAATGGCTTTTCAATGCCCGTTCGGAGGGTCAACAAATGTTTGCTTTTACCAACTTGGCTTGCGATGCTGGTTATGATGTGCATTAAATATTGGATATAGCCACATGCTGTTTAGGGCTTAAAGCACAAGCAAACAATAAGCTCACAAGTTGATGTGAATTATTTTGTTAAAATTCACCAACATTTTTAAGAGGTAAAAAATACGTTTTTTTTTTATTCTTTACTCCATGTTCGTCTTATTTTTGGGGCACCACCTGTTTGCTATGGTTTTGCCAAAGTGCTTGGGGCTCATTTTTGAAATTTCCGCTTCGAATGAAACTTCGAGCTAAGCCCATTGGAATAAATCACATTAATTTTAATCAGTTTTAATGCGATATAGAAAATGTCTGGGGTGTGGTTGTGGCACTCACAAGTTGCCATATCAATAACATTTTATATGATTACTTTTCTAAACTTTTTATGGGTAGCAGAACTCTCCGGTCCGATGCTTCACTGCGCAGTCAAATGAAATGTACCATGAAAAAACAGAAAAGCACAAAAACTTGTGTTTTACATGAATCTTTTTTGTGCAAAATAAAGGAACAAAAATCTAAAATGAAACAGAAAACCAATGTGCGCAAATATTTGTAGAAAACAATAATAAAAAAAAACAATAAGAAAAAACAGAAACAAATATAAATACGAGCTTGCGACCGTTGAGCAATAAAAAATGGTCACATGTGCAACACAGCAAACACTTTCCCCATTTTATAATATTGTCAGGGGTATTCCAGTTCCCAGAATTGTTGTGAAATGCTTTGGGTCTATTGTTGATAAGAATACACTTAACGTAATAACACTCGAAAATATGTAAGCAAATATTTAAAATTAATTTTATTAAATTCGATACGAAGGCAAATTCAATAAATATATATAAAATTTAATTTTATATTACTACCAGGGTATTGCAACATACATATATACATATAACATATAAGGTCGCAAATTAGGGATTTTTTCTGTTTTTTTTTCTTCTGTTCTTTTTTTTCATTTATTTACTTTAGTTTGTTTTTTGGTTGCATAAACAATGTTTATCTGCAGCTCGGTTCGATTTCTTTTTATACAGCTCGTATTTGACATTTTGTTGTTGCCACAAATACATTGTGTGTGTGTGTCTGTGTGTGTGTAATTTTATGTATTGGTTTACGTACACAGCATCTATGTAAACTCTGACACGTGAACAAATTGCTGCGCATTTCTCTTGATTTTTTGGAGTTTGCATTAAATTTGATTTCACATTGAGTCGCAATTAAAAATTTAATTAACGTTGTTGTTGTTGTTGTTGTTGGCAAAAGGAGCAATTAAAAAAAATTTAAGTGCAGTCATTGATTGCATTTACGCATGTTGCAATTGATTAAAGTGTGGGGCAAATTGCCAACTGTTTTTTCTGCATAATTTGTATATTTTCTCCACGTTTTTATTTTTTCGCTTTTCATTTGATAACTATGTTTAAACGGCTTTTCAGTTGATTAAAAAACTTTGGCCTTTTGTAGCAGAGTCCTGGCAATTTGTATGCAAATGTCAGGCGACGTGTGCAAAATATTCTGTTGCATGCAACGCGGCACAGGCTAACCAGACAGCAGCAGACAGAGCGGAGTGAGGCGTGTGATTTATGTGTGCTGTATAAGTAAATCAGGGTTGGTATTTTGGGGCATGTTGCATTCGAGTTTAAAGGTGTCGTTGGCAGCTTTTACGGTTGCACAAACAAGTTGAGCTGTAAATTGTTTTCAACTTGTTGAGAACCAAAAACTATGATGACTTAAGTGAGTGCGATTGTTTCGTAAGCAGTTGAAGAGTTTGTCAAAGCTGAGCTTCAGCAAAAGTAGAAAATAAAATCTGGTTGATGCTAAAAAATAAATAAGATAATGTTCTGGACTTAAGTATAGAACATCTGAACTTAAACATCATTACTTAAGTCATAAGGGGGCAATAAATAATGATTAGCTGCTCATAATATGATATTGAGCTTAGTTAATTTCGAAAAAGAATAATTATACTTAGTGTTAGATTTTTGTTAATTATTCGAAATATTTTTCAAGCATACCGTGTTGAGTTGCAAATGCGCCCAATCTGTGGCTTTGTGTGTGCAGCAAACTGGTCACAAATAATAAACACCAAATGTGTCCCATATTGAATCAAATTGTCCAAAAGCTGTGAGTGCTTTTTTTTGAGTAAACAAATTATTAATTTGGATTATTTATTAGACTTGTTTTTTTTGTTGTTATTTTCACTTGTCACTTAAATATGTCCTCGAAATGCGTGCGTAGTCAATTTCCATGATTGCCGCTCGATTGTAGCGGAGCAGCCAAGTTGCACAAATTGATTGCATAATTTCCGCTGGGGGTGCAAAAGTGCCAGGCATAATTTTCAAGTTCATTATGGTCAACAGCAATAAGGGGAGCAACAACCACAACAACAACAACAACAACAACATAATAACAAACAACTGTCAAAAGTCAACGAAATGAATATCTATGGGGGATAACCAAGGCAGGAGACCAGGAGTGGGTTGGGGGAGTGAGTGGTTAGATAAATGACTGGCAGGCAAACGCCGCCGACAACGTTTAGCTATTTCTGTAGGAAATTGAGGAAACACATTTAATGTGGGCAAAACTAAATGATAAATGATAAGTGCAAAACGGCCAAATCAGACGGCAAGTCTGAATTCCAAAATAGCCAAGCCAGGCCCACAAAACGACACAGATGGACATTGCCGATTACTCCTGACAACGGCAACTTCACAACAAAACCTGCCCACAAACCAAAAAAAAAAAACAAAAAAAAAAACAACCAAAAAAGGACATAAAAAAGGAAAAATTTGAAAAGAACGCACAAAACACACAAATTTCTAAAGCACATCTTTGGGGTAAGCTTTTGGGGTTCCTTGTCCTGGTGCTGGCATTTTGTCAAAAACACTTTGCATAACTTCAAAGGACAGCCAGGACACTCAACTGGCATTTGTGCTCCAATACGACATTTCGAGGACATATTAATATGATTTTTTTTTTTTTTTTTTTTTGTGTATTTCAGGCAATTTATGAATGCGAACTTTTCATTCGTCCTGTGAAAACTCTTCCACTTGGCACACTTTTTTCTTATTACACTTCCTCTTACTTTTTGCACTGTTCCTGTTTCTGTTTCTGTTTTGTTTCTAGTTTCTAGTTCTGCTCGGCTTCGATTTGAATCCACAACGCGTATTTTGGGTGCTTTTCCAGCTCGCACCGTCCGTTTGCTCGAAAAGTTCGCCACCAACTGAGTGGACAGCTGCAGAGTGCCAATCCTTAAAAACCAGTGCCAAGAGCCGCTCTGCAGCATCTCTGGAGCTTTCACTCAAAATTCGAATCGAGTGCAAAATGTGCTCAAACTCGACTGAGTTTTATCTTTGCCTCATTCATTGAGCTGCTCAGCTTTGTTGTGAGTGCCAAAGTTGAGCGACTGATTTGGGTTTGGTTTTTGTTGAGCTTTTATGATAATGTTCCGGGCTTGAGTTGAAACCTAATTTGGTAATGATCCGAAAGCGATTGAGCCAAAAGAGCTTAAGGACTTAGGCTCATTACGAATACAAAAGCATTAAAATTTCAGGCCGAGTTGCAAAATATTAATAATTACGGGTTGAAGCTGGTTTCACAGTGAATTATCAATGGATGTACATCAAAATTAATGGCTTACATAAATATTGTATTACTCTGTATCATTTTTTATTTACAATTTTTATAAAGGCAAATATCTCATTAGAATATTAAAAATAAATTCTGTATATTTTTTAATTAGTAGTATGCCTATCAGGCAGTGGTAAACTCTAGATTTTTTTGTTGATGATTTATAGAATTTATAATTGATGATAACACGTTTTTCGACTGATTGATTGATTGATTGCATCTTTGTATAGATAAATATGTAACTTGGTAAGGGATAAAGGATCATAATTTCATATCGTTACTAGTTTGTCCTTATGCAATGTCTTGGAATTTCTTGTTCCATTGTTGGCATCTTTTTTGTTGCTCATTTCGTTTATTTTGTTGCTGCAGCAAATTCACTTTAAAGAAAAAGTTGAGCTGCTGGTTTTTTGTTACCTCCCGGGGCTCATTATCAATTTCACCGCTGGAAATGTGCCCTTCAGCAAAGATTGCATAAAAATTACGTTATGCAACAGCAACAACAATATACAGATATATATTCATTTATATATATATATATATATATATATATAGGTATGTATGTATGAAGCAACTGCATTGTGCGCATTTTCACGAAGAGATTTGCTCGCTTTTTTTGTTCTTCTCTGCCGTTTTCCCGCCCGTTTTCCCGCCTGTTTCACTTTACTTTGTTGTATGTGTTTTTGGTGGCTGGCACAAATATTGTGAGATAAAATAAAGCAGACGACCTCACATAGTTTCCTTTTATGTGGAACGGCGACGCAAAAGAGTCTCGTGTGACGAATTTGCGCATTGATAAATTTTAAGCTGATGCAACAAAGTTGCATGCCACAGTCAGCATAATTGCGTTGCAATTACTGCTAAGCGCCAATGTTGAGCGACTTAATGAGCGCCTTGGCAGAGATATGGTCAGCACCAAACACTCCCTGCCACTCCCCCCGCCCCACACCGTCCACCCCATGCGCTAAATGTGGCAAACTAGTTTCGCTCTTCGATTGATATCCAACAACGAGCATCACTTATTCTGATGGACACCAGTGTAGCGGTCATTTTAGGCGAGGCACCAAAAAGCATGCAACACGAAATTTTGTGGCAAACTTACCGCGAAATTTGCACTCCTCGACCTGCTCATCACTGTGATCCTTGCAATCCGTCTCCCCATCGCAAACGAATCGTATCGGAATACAATCCCCGTTCTGACACTGAAATTGCTTCTCATCGCACTTGGCATACAGGGATTGAGCTGAAAAGAGACACAGATGGGAAAATTTATGAGCACATTTGGAAATTGTAAACAAATGATTAAAGCTAATTATATTTTGTGCAGTTTAGTGAATTTTCAGCTTAAGCTGCAAAAAGTTTCCTCATTAAAAAAAAAAAAATAATGAAAATTGAAAATGAAAATGAGAACAAACCGAACCGAACCGAAAAAGAAACACAAAAAATTTAAACAAAACAGACAAAGTGCCTTTTTGGATGTGGCACAAAAGCCCAAATTGATTAGGGCTTAAAACTTGAAAACAATCAAGAGCAGACACGCGAGCTTGTTCAAATCATTTGCATACACACACAAGCACACACCAAACACACACCAAACACACTCACACACACACACACAGGCACATAGACAATCCGTGTGGCAGCTCACTCAGTCATGGGCTTTTTAATCAACAAAAATGCCAGCAACAACAAAAATATCAACAAAAAAGTGGCGCAAAACTTTTGCAGCTTGACAATTTTCCGTCTTTGGCAACAACATGTGGTTTCTTCTAGGTGGCATGCACACACCAACACACATACACATATACACTCAAACATACATATTATAATAGCAATGAAACAACAGCCCGAAACTGTCAACAACTCTTGATACATAATGGAAAATGTGACAAGTGCAAAAAAGTTATGGATTGCCAATGTCCTATGTAAACAGCAGCACACACAAATACACACACACACACACACACACACACACACACACACAAATACACACACACACACACACATACACACACACAAGGACACACACACACATACAGCACTGGTTCCTCATTGACTTTGATAAGGGTTTTCTGGTCAGCTGTGTCGCTGTTCTTGACAGCTGTTTCCCATCGCAAGCAACCCGATAAGAATTATTCGATTTAATCAAAACTTATGCATACTTAATTTAACAAGCACAATTTGTTGCAATTTCATTTATGGCAACAACTTTCGAGCTGTGGCAGACAACAAAAATATTTTAGCAGATGCCATCAATCAATAAGGTCAAATCAATTGCTGCCTGAGAATTGTTTTCAATGATGAATGATGACAAATAAAAAGAAAAACAGAAATCATCATTTCATTTATCCATTTACAATAAAAATATATATAAATGTGTAAGTTTTTAATATTTTTCATAAATGGGTTGTTTGTAGGAAATAAAATAAGATGAAATTGAAATATCCCTTTTTTGATAATTATAAAAAGCTAATAATTGTAAGCTAATAAATTAATATTATGATACTACGAAATTACAATAGAAAATTCCACAGCTGATAATGTTAATTTAATTTTACTATTTCATATATGAAAATTATAAAAATGCCTTAATAATTTGTATTATTTGTTTTCGAAAATTCAAATAGTTACAAATATCATTTTAAGCAACTTTTGTATTTAAAATATTTTGTGGTCTTTTTGCTGTGGTTTTGAATTCTTTCTGTTAAATATTCAATTTACGATGGGTTTATATACATACATATTTATTCTTAGTGAATTAAATCAGAGTGTAAAAATTTTAATAAAATCACACCCGTCCGCAAAAATAAAATATGAATTAATTAAGAAACTATTTTGCGGACTGAATGTTTTCGGTTGAAACTTGTTTAAAGCAATAAACTGATTGACTTAGTCAGTAAATTGATTCGATCAGCTTAACAATTTGTATAAAATAAGACCTGCAAAAATTAACTTCGAATTAATTACAAAATTATTTGGCGTATCGCAAGATTAAAGAAAAAAAAAACAGATTTACTTAGTCGAAAAATTGATTCGATCAACACAGAAAACAAAACAAATGATAATTAGAGTTAGCCCGACTACGATATACCCTCAAACCAGCTGTTAAATATTAATATTAATATTAAATATTAGTTATATTTTCCATTGGCCAATTTCCCTTTAAGTATTTACTCAACTGTAAGCAGGTCATAATAGGTTTTGGACTATAATTTGGATGCTTTTTGTCCGATCTTGATGAAATTAGTTGATCAATAAGATGTCAATAAATGTTATATGCTATCGGAAACCGATATTTATAGATAATTGACAAACGGAGCCAGACGTATATATAAAATTAGAGTCTCTGAGATCGGAATACTCATTCATATTTATATACCTTATGGGGTCGCAACTGATTCTTCATCAATTCTGCGTATAAAAATAATCTTTCCCCATTATTATGATAATATATATTTTTGATATGCCCCATGGACGCAGATAGGCGCCTCTGCTTATCGGGAGTCGCACGACCAGACCAGACGGTTCATGATAAAAACATCAATAAATATTTTATACGGCTGGCAAGTAAGTAAGTAAGTAAATATATAGACATATAGCATGCGATATCGATACCAAGTATGTCTGGCTCCGATTAATAGGTCGTGCTTAAGGTGCTTAGGGGAAAATTAATTGTAATCAGCGGCGCTATTTGTGGTGCTAATTAAAGTTAATTTATGCTAATGTGCTGCTTATCGCTGTCGCAAGCAACATTCCAAGTTCAATGTCAATTAAATTAAAGCGATTTTGTTGCAGATATATATGTCATATATAGTTTGAAATCAATCAAATGAAGTGGGCTTTGATTGAAACTATCAGATGACCAGAGAGAGCCCAAGCAATCAAAAAAGCTTAATTGAGAAATGTTGTTTTTCTAGTTGTTTTTGTTGTAGGGTTTCCAGTTGTTGCACACACAAACAAAACAATTAAAGGCGACAGCGTCATGTTCCTGAATTACATAAGTCGTCAACAACAAGCAAACGAACACGCCCACTGTTCATATACATATATACACACACATATATATATATATATAAACATATTGTTGTTGACTGCAAAACTAGTTGAATATACTAGAAAATCTTCTGGCACTGCGCATAAATTAAGACCGAAATAAAATGGCATGAAAAAATAAATGTGCAAAGAAAATAAATAAAAACTTGCACACAAATGTAGTATATAAAAAAGAGAAAAAAAAAAATAAATAAAAAATAAAAAAAGTATATATGTATATATGTATGTAGCTTACATATACTATATATAAATATATTCTATGGCGACCTTGCACATGTTCATTTATGTGACAGCCATCTAACAAGAAACTTTACACAAAACGAATAAGCAATAAATCAGCGGGTAAAGAGTGAAATGCAAAACATAAAACATAATTCACAAAAAGAGGGTAAAGCAAAGAGAGATAAAAATAAATATAGGGGCTCGTCCGATCATAACTCGGGTTATGCGTAAGTCTCCAAGTCTTTGTAGTTATATTTACAATTAAGAATACACTGCAAGAATTGAATACTCAGTTCGAAGACATTTAGATTTTTATATACCTGGTATTGTATATATGCTGACGTTCAATATACGAAGACATCTCTCAGATGCGCCATTTGGATAGCATCTTGTTTATGAACATCGACCGATTGAACAAAGTCCAAAATTCAGATAGCAAAGTACAAAATTTAAATCTCCTTTTTTTTGTTATATTTTTAGGTTAAAAATAAAATTCAGATCTTTTTTTGCGCGTTTAAAAATGAAATCGAGGCAAAGAAAATAAATTCTTTTCAAGTACGTCAATTCAAAAATTCAGAAATGAAATATTTCGCAAATTAACCATTTTATTTGGAAAATTGTATCTACATCGGGATATCTGAATATAACTAGACCATTTTAAAAGACCTTCAACGGAAGCAAATCGAACTGATTAAATGGAAATATACAATTGGCAAATCGCTGCAAAAAACGGAATAAAAACAAATCATAAAAAAAATCGGCGACATTGATAAGATTATCTGACTATAACAAATCCACTCGCCATCAGGTGATTTGATTCAAACAAAAAATTTACGACCAGAAAGGTTTCGTTTCCCAAGGTAAAAGCAAATGTCATAAAGACATGGTTTAATGCGACGCCAATCAATCTTATCAATCACAGACAAATACGCAGTCCGTGGAAAAATCAAAGAAAATGCATATTCGGGGAAAGATTGGACAAAAAAAAGATCTCAATGAAATTTTGAGTAAAGTGTCAAATGTTGAATGAATGTTCTTAATTTTGAATTTATGAGGCAGCTTTACACTATATATGTGCTTAGTAAACATATATATAATGTCTATATAATGTAAATTCGCTAAAGATATCGAATTTAAACTTGTCAGCCATTTTGCAGCGATATATTTTAGATATGTTTCTATTATTTTTTAACATGCTCTAAAGACGAGAAGTGGAGCCTCCGAAAAACAGATTTAAATTTAAAAAATGGAGGTCATTAAACAATAAAAACTAGTTTATAAATATGTCTGACTATAGTATATATATATATATTTGTATATATGTATATAAGATAATTAAGATATACACATATGCAAAATATATTCATATTGGCCAATATATTCGCGCCAAATTCACAAGAGATTCGTGTTTTTATCTTAATATTTTTTTTTAAAAATTTAACAGCATAAAATATATTTTATTGGCTCCGATTAGCAAGTATATAATTATATATATATAGGTGTAGCTACACTTTTGTGTTTGTGTTAGTTTTGCTTAGAGTAGGTAACCAAGATGTGAGTTAGTTCAGCTGGGCTTGTTGCAACTGAATGAAGCTGAATGCGATCTAAAATTAGCACAGTCTGGTTAATAACACACTGCACTGCTGCTTGAGCCGTCTCCCCCACCCAAGCTGAGTTGATTTGCTTTTAGCCTGTTTTTCTTACCAATGCCCAGCGGCGTTCCGATCTTGCCGGATACGTTGAGGAACTTGAAGCCCAGGTTTAGGATGCCTTTGCCATCGAGATGTTTGTTCAATGTGGCGCCACCTGCCGCTATCAGCTGATGTTGATTATGCGTTAAACTGGGCAGCGCTATTGTGGGCGTGGCCGTGCAACATTTACTCAGTGTTAGCATCAATGTCAGCAGCAGAAGATTCGCATTGGCGCAAATGCAACTGAACAGCTGTTGGGCGCGTCGCTGGCAGTTGATGTTGTTGTTGTTGTTGTTGTGGCCAGTTGTTGTTGTCGTTGCGTTTGTTGATGTTGCTTTTGTTGCAGTTACTGTTGTTGTTGTTCTTGTTGTTGTGCTATCACTTAGGGTGCTCGTAGAGCGTAACTCTATGGCCATGGTATGAACTTTGTCTAGTTATTCACTTTTTTGTTCTATTGTTGCACGTTCTCTTCCCGTTTTTTTTTATTTTTATGTTTTTACGCTTTAGTTTTTCCAAGTTGTCAGCTTGGACTTTTGCTTGCACTTTGATTGAGTTTCAATGGGTTCTCAACATGCTAAAGGGCTCTATGTGAATGGAAAGTCAGTCGTTTAATAAAATAGCAGGAAGCAATGGATCTGCTGACATTATCTAATCACTCAGAGAGCGTCTGCGCCGCTTTTTTTTGTCAAATAATACAAAAAATCGCGTACGTCAACATTGAAAATTGTTGCCAAAATAAATACACACACAAGACACACACACACACATACACACACACACACACACACACATGCACACCCAGACAAAAGCGAGCCACTAAAAACGCGTGAGAAGAGCCGAAAAACGAACGGACGACAATCGTCTGAAATGCAACAAAAAAATTAAACGCAAACTGGTTGAACAAATCGTACACACACACACACACACACACACACACACACACACACACATAGACACACAGACACAACAGGTCGGTTGGTCGCAAAGGCAGCCAAACACTCAAGCATAACGCAAATTGAAACAAGAGAAGAGAAGGTGAAAACAACAAAAACACAATACAAAATGCTATCTGTTGACGTAGCAAATAATTCAAATTGTTTTGCGGACGACAAGCGGAGATTTTCATATCTATCTCGATTTAATTAATTAAAAGAATTGTTACAATTTTTTGGCACACGTTTTCCGACCACCAACTGATAAAAACCGCATCGACTGGCTTATCAAAATCAAAATACACAAAAACAAAACAAAAACTTTGCTTTATTTAAGCGCAGAAATTTCTTTTGCACGTGAGGTATTTGTTGAAGTTGTTGTTATTGTTGTTGCTATATTTACACTTTGTTATGTATATGTTCTATTTCGATATATTTTGGTTTTGGCCACAAAAACACTGCTGCCTCGTGCAACGCGAGTTTTTAAACTGATTTCGTTTTGAGAATTCGCCGGCACATTTAAGCGAATTGTCACCCAAACTGCCTCGAAGCCAACCAACGACGAGCACCCACCGCGATCACCCAGTCAAAATGATTGTGAGCGCGCTTAAAAGTTGCTCAATTTTAATATATATATATATATATATATATATATATATATATATATGTATATATATATATATTTGCGATACCTTCAGATCGGCTTATCACAGCGCCAACTATCTCACGAAAGGTGTTTTTGTGTTTCTTTTTCTAAGCACACGATAACTAACTCTCTCTCTCTCCCTCTCTCGCTCTGTCTCTTTGGCGATGCTTTCGTTTGCTCTTCGAAGATCATTTTCTTCTGCTCTGCTCTTAGGTGCGGTGAGTTTTGTGGCAGAGGTGAATTCGACTCAGCACCAAACTTGTTACTTAATTTAAAAAATAATGTGAAGCTGCTTTAGAATTGGTTCACAGCTATCGCTGATAACCTCAGAAGCGAGCGTGGGAATAATTAAAAAAAATAAGAACATCTGACGATCAACACATTTTAATCAGAAGAAATTCAATTTATGTTCCTTTTAGGTCTACCCAAAATAATATTCTATTTTTGTAGTAGTTAAAGACACTTTATTAATGAAAGCACCTGGGCCCTTATCATCTCATGAATGAAGTGCTGATAGCAAATTGAAAGTGGATGAAATGAATCACTTAATATCTTTAAACCATTTATTTAATGGAAAGTTTAAATTTAAGTATCATCTTCAAATAAATTAACAGAAAAGAAATATCGATATTCACTATAAAATTAAAATATAAGTAAATAAATATAAAAGAGATATCTCTTGTGATTCACTTGTAAAAAAAGTGTACAAATCTAATTTAAGATTATATTAAAAATATATTTATAGCTTAGGATAAGTTATCAGGTATTATAAAATGATATATTGATATACTAATTATTATAAGTAAATTTTTATCTAGGAAGTCGCTTAAGTTGGATTCTAGGAAAGAGACGCATATTAAAAGGCTGATTAAAATATATGTATTGTATTTGTATTTGACTAATCTTTTAATCTATTTGAGAAACATAATTACAATTTGCGTAGAAAAAACTAATATATAATATCACTCGAATTTTGCGTGGACATTTATTATTTACATTTTATCTATAAGTATGGGCAGCTATCATTCCATTGTTTATACTGCGTAATATCCCTAAGTTTTAAGGGCTTCAAGTCAATAGCCTAAACGATCGCAAATTCATTTGTATTTTTACCAACCTTGAGGGAGCCACGAGCCAAAACAAAGCACTACAAAAATTAATTTCAGCACATGAAAATCACTTAAGTGCATTGTAAACGATAAGCCACCAAATATCAAAAGAATACTATAAATAGATATGAAAATTTATCGAAAGCGTTTCCAACCGTCTTTTATCGAATTCGCAAAAACAATATTTTAATTAATTGGCAAAAACGGAAAGACGTCAGTCTGATAAATTTCTAACTAAGATATAGTAGTAGCTATTAACGTGAATTCCCGATTGAATAATTGCAGGTGCGATGCCCAACAAAGACCGACGCGAACTGAAAGCGTTACCTGAAAATTATTTGCATTTCGCCCTTCCACTGATTGAGAACTTAAACTATACTCAAATATGTGCCTGATAAGCGTTGAGTGCCTCAGTTTGAGCAGTTGAAACGCAGACAAAGGATTACCAACGATTATTATAACGATTATCGTCATCGGTTCGGCGCATTGTCATCGTCATCGTCATCGTTTGTCAGCGTCGACATCGTCATTGCCATCATCTGCATTTGTCAAGCACTTCAAGTGCATAATTTATGATTTACGTGTGTAAATCATTTGTGAAGCACCCGCAAGCAGAGTTCCGTGTTTGCCGTTGACAGATGCCATCCCATCCCCATCCACTTCCCCCTCTTGCTCCGTCCATCCCTGTCACTGTTTAGTTTTCAATTTGCTGGCGTTTCTAATTGCAGGCGTTAAAAATCGCTGGCAAATCGCGTTCAACAATATTAATGAAGCACTTAAGTGCAGTTTATCGCTGCGGGCGTGTGTTCAAGTTTGTCATCCGCCTCCCCATTCGATTTACCGTTGCTCGAGTGGTCCCGGCTTTTGAATGGGCTTTGTGACAGCCATTGAGGTTTATCGCTGCCATCCATATGACATCTATCTATGCCCAGCCGGAGAGATAGAGATATATAACCTGAACCTGTAAATTGTCTATATAATGCACTCGCAGTAAACACTTTCTGCATAGGAATGAACTGAATTTCGCTCATACTGAATTTTACCAATACACTAAAAAAAAAAACATTCTAAATTTTTGAAATCGCCTTACTTTTGACGAAAGGGCAACTCACCCAATTATTGGGAAAGTAAACTTCTAAAACGGAATTTTGTGTTTTTCTAATAAAAAGGATTTTACTTATCTTAACTTCACGGTAAAATTTTCTAAAATGTGTCGAAAATATGCCTAATTTCCAGGTTGTTGTATTTTTGTGTTAATCTTAAGAAATTTGTGTTCGTGAATTTATAAATTATTTCTAAAAACAGAGCAAATTTTAAAAATTCGTATTGAATCTTTTTCTGAGTGCACCGTTCTTATTAGTTGAGTGCCTAGTTAGGGTGTCTGCTGAATTATAGATGTGTGTTATTCAACTCGTAAAGTGTTTGAAATGCAGCTACTTCAGTGTGAAAGTAATCTATAATAGGGTTAGTCATCAGCGAAGTTTTCATTTCGATACCTCAATACTTATCTGACATTGATATTTAGGAAAGTAAACAAAAGAATTTTAATTGGGTTGGAGAATACTTGTCAAGCATAGATCGCAAAAATCGATCGTCGAAGCAGATAAAAAACCAATCAAAAATATTGCTGCCAAAATCCCGTCGTTGTCGGTCGATTATAATGCAGTTTTTATGATTTTAAGATAACACTTCCATAATAGCCGAATATTTTCAAATGTTTGCATTCATTAAAAAATCAAGTTATTGATTTAGTTTAGTTTAGTTTGACATAGTTTTAAGTTATGTCTTTGAGATTAATAATAAACAATTAATTAGTAAATTAATTTTTTTAATAATATACATTCATACTCAATCATGAGCTGATTGTCAGACATAATTATTGAAATTATTCCGCAATAATTTTGGGATAGTCTTAAATTACATATTGATTATGTAATACAGATCTTCACTTCGAAATATGTTTCAAATGATTTATTTGTATTTATTTCGCGCCTTTGGGGTTTTACTTTAATTGAATCCACAAGTTTATTAAAGAAAACACACAAATGCATCTCAGTTTTATTCACTAGTTAAATAATTAATTTTATTTAACATATTCCATTTTCAGCAGGCTGCAAATATTTCACTGTCCGTCTTCAACAACAACAACAACATCAACAACGCCCGCAGAATGTGATCCAATTATAAGGTAATTTCAATTAAAAATGCAGTCGGTACATTGAAGAACCGTTAGACCCACACGAAAATGTGCACGGGCACAAAGCGGAATGTAAACAGCGAATGAATGAATGGAATCGCCGGCAAAGAAGTAACGGTAAATTTTCACATGTGCCAAAATGACAATAGAAGGCCCCACGACAAAACGCAGCTGACGCTGGCGTCGCAGTCGCAGCACCCTAACAGTTGTGGATGCTGCCACGTTAACAGCGCTGTTAATAGTCATAACAGCCAATTCTGCGCACCAAAGGAACAACGTTGCGACGTCAACGTAAGCGTCAGCGTTGACGACGACGGCAGCGTCAGCGTTAGCGATATCCCTCATAAACGTCATTCAATGGCTCTATCTGAAACTACAGCAATAAGGCGACTGCCTTGCTCTGTGCTCCTTTGTGTGTGTGTGTGTGTGTGTGTGTGTGTGTGTGCGTGTGTATGCCTGCGTGTGTGTGTGTGTGTTTACTGAAGCGATGCTAAATATGAAAACATAAAAATTAATGTTATATTTATAGTGTGGCATCCAAAAAGTGTGGCATGAGTCGTTGCCGCGGTCGCTGCAGGGCAACAGAACCAGGCGTTGAATACAGTCTACACATAGTGCTACAGGAGGGGGGAGGGAGGGTTGCAAGATGTAGTTGATTCAAGTGCTGGTATTTGCTTTGCCCCGCTGCTGCTGTTTGCCATCGCTGCTGCTGTGCTTTGGGGTGTGGCACAAACCCAAAAGGGGTTGCGGCTTTGCCTTGCATGCATTTCAATAAGCAGCAAACCAAATATTTTCCACAATAAATCGCCCGAAATGTAACGCCAATTGTGCACAAAAAAGCAGGACCAGCACCAGCACCGTTACCAGCAACAACAACAACAACAACATAAAGAAGTTTAAGTGCTCGGGTCGCGAGTGTTCAGCTAGGCGATACCCTGTATACAAACAAACACACACACACACACACAGGCATCGCCTCTTCATTTTCTACACTACTCAAAATAAACTATTTCAATAAATGTGCGTTTAGTTATTTTAATCTACACTCAGGAAATTAAAAACCCTGAGTTTCCGAAATTACTTAAACAAGATATGATTAGTTGATTTATCGTTTATCGAAATACTTTTGCGTTCTGGAAAAAGTTGTGAAACTTATTTTATATGTAATTTATATGGACACTTTGCAAGATCAACGCCGGCTGTTAAGATCAAATAAGGTGTTGAACTGAAAACTTAGCCGATGACTAACCCTATTATATCCTACTTTTTTATTATATGTATTACTTTTCAACTTGTTATTCTGAAAACAGATATTTTTAAAACATAAGGTTGTGAGTTTCTAAAAACAAATCTGCTTTTCAACTCTTTGAAAATTCTTTCTATTATTAAGAAACACATTTTTCGGAAAAAGAAAAAAGTTTTTATAATTTTCAGAATTTTTCTTGTTCTTTCCTTCTAAAAAACGGAAAAATCATTTATTTTATTTTCTAAAATTCACAGCAATTTTTTTTTTATTCTACAAGCTATTCTCGAAATAGTTGGACCAGTCTCGGAAATTGTTAATATTTTATAATCGAGTAAGCTTATGTTCAGTAAAAAAGCTATATAAACCAACAGACGAATGGTGATTATACAAAAATGGAAAAAGCATATTAAATATATATTATTTATTAGTAGCTGCAGCATTTCTTTTGTTGCACACAATTTGCACAACTTTGTGATACCTATTTTTGCACATTTTAATTGCGTACAGAGTATTGCAACAATAAACTTTTACAATAAACACTGTAGCTGGACTGTCTTCTGTGGCAGCCACACACAGCATGCCCCCAAGTGTTCCACATACCGCAACCACATGCCACACATGCCGCGCCGCCAGCGGCTGACAATGGGCAGCGCCGTCGACTGCGGCCAATGCGGCGTATGATGAATTTTTGCCAAAGGTCTGCCGTTAGTTCAACGGTTTCGTGCTGAGATTTTGCTTTAGGCTGTGTGTCTACATGTGTGTGTGAGTGTGTGTGTGTGTATGTGTGTGTGTGTGTGTGTGTGTGTGTGTGTGTGTGTGTGTGTGTGTGTGTTGGTGAGTTAATTCAGCTGAATTGATTTGCTAAGTTTTTGCTGCAAGTAAATAAGTATGAAATAAAGGATGATAAACTTGGAGTTGAACCACTCAAAGTTGTAATTTTTCCATATCGAAATTTACAGTTATATATTTAAAAAATAACAGACTTATTTGCTTGTTATTTATTTTATTTCTTGGTATTTTATTTCTGGTATTTTATCTTCATCAGTGACTCACACTTTTTGTTGCAAAGTGTTTGCTGTACTAAAACCAATATTTATTTACATTTTGCAAACGGAAAAACAATTAGAAAAACAAATTGAAAGGCCGAATTTAAGTTGGAAAACCGTGCAAATTATATTCATGTCTTCGCACGAAAAGGGTATGCGCAAGTCGTGCATTTCCACTTGCTTTCCTGCCTAAGGTTGTGTCAATATTAAGTACCTCAGCGAGTATTTTATAATAAATGGTGAATTAGCTTTTGTCAACACACAATAAACAAAATACGCCGACGGCTTAAGGACGGGCCATTAATCAACGCAAACTGAATGTGCCCCAAGGCCGAGGCATGAAATATTGAAACATGGAACAGCTGCCGCCACACGCCCACTTAAGTATCTGTCTCCGCTATTGTTTTGCCGCCCTCCGAGAAATGCGGCGTCAACACTTTTGGGCCAATGAGAACAGATCGCTGTTAAGTTTGGCAACCAACCCCCCTCTACCCCTTTCCCCAGAAGGCCTCCTCCCACAGCTCCTAATGGACTCCCGAAATGCCAGGCGCTGATTGCAGCGTTCTCAATTCTCAATTGTCAACTTCCGGTCGCCGACGATTCTGCTTTGTCTGCTGGCACCAGCTACGTGTGCCTGGACAGCGTTTCTTTGCCAGCTTCCTTAAAGTGGAAACAAGGTGTTCAGACAGCAGCAGAAGGGTATTTACCAGCACACATGGAACTACTAACCACAATCCGACTGAGAACTGCCCTCACATTTGCAACCAAATCATACCAATCATACGCCGCATTGTTCAACACATTCCTCACTCCCATCTGAGGCGAGGAGTGAAGGCATCTGTTGTATATATTTGAGTGTGTCCACGTTCAAAAATGAAAAATGTTGCATGCCACAAATGAGAATAACTGGGACGAGGAGGCGAACTTTAAACTGCGGGCCTTTTTCTGTTGGCTCAGAGAGAGTTGGATCAGAGTGCGTCCCAGTGACAGTTCCTGCCTGGAGCAGATAGCAGATAGATGGAATGAGTCGAGGCAGGATGGAGGCCTGGTTGAATGGATGACTGCTTGCCTCGTTTGTTGATTGTTTGCTTCTGCTCCTGTTTCTGCTCCTGTTTCTGCATCAGCTTCTGCTCTTTGGTTTCGTTTCATTTGCAGTGCTAAATTTACCGCTAAGCATTTGCCAACAGCAGAAAACAGCAACTGCACAAAGGACAAAGGACGGGAGACTGCTGTGATGCTGGCCAGGATCATGGGGGTCATTGTAATCATAACGGTAATGTTGGCGTTGTGTTGTGTGTGTTGTGTGTGTATCTTCCATTTGTGGCAGTGAGTGAGGAGCAACGCATTTCAAAAACCAAAAACTAAATACAAAAAAGAAATGCAGGACTCTCGCCAAATTACTCAAATCCTGTTAGGGGCACAAACAGGGTGCCTCTGTTGCCTCTGTTGCTCCTTGGGTTTTCCAAGGGAATTGTCCATAATTTGGCTCTTGGTTGAGTTCTGCCCAGCAATTTTGGCAGTCGAATAAAAGCAATTGACTGAAGTTGCCGCCGTTTGCCGTTTTCTATTTTTGTTGCGGCTGCTTTCTGTTTGTGCTGCTCCTTTTCAGTGGCTCATCGTAGAAAATGTGACGTCAGCTGCGCTGTCAGCGTCGCTGCTGCTGCGCTGTCGGCAACTAAGCAGCTCGCGACAGTTTTTATGATATTTCGCTTGTGTTTCGCTGCTGTTTGCTTTGCAATTATTTCCCCTGTGGACTTTAACAGGCGGCGGCAGCAGTTTTTCGCTGTTGCCGCTCTTTTGAGGGTTGCTGTTAACCAAGTGGCCGCCCGCACACCCCCCGCACACCCTCCCCTGCCACCCACACACATTGCACGCTTCGCTGAGCATTATCATCCACAATGCCGAACGGCTTCCACAGCGTGTGGAGTGTGCGCATCGTTAAAACTGACAACAACCCCCCCACCACCTACCCCCACCCACACCTTTCTACCCCCACCCCTTTGACTGGTAATCCCTTGGCAGTTTTGACAGTCGCAAGTTAGACAAACAACTGACAGTCCCAGGCGGCAACTTATCACTTTCCACCTAATTGATATCAGTTCCAGTTTCAGTTGCAAAAACTTTCACTTCTGCCTGCCCCCTGCACCCTGCACCCACTGCTGCTGCTGCGGCTGCTGCTGAAGTGCAGGTCATGTAAATCCGCTTAAAGCAAAGTGAACTCATAAATTATTGATTTGATTATGTCACCCCGTGTGACCGACCCAAGCTAGGCATTTGCCAGGCAGCAGCTGCTGCTCCTGAAAAGAATTTCAGCCTTTGCCTTTCGCTCTCAAGCATTTATAAAGGATCAACAAGCGATTATGTCCTCCTGGCACTCAATTGTCCAGGCTGAAGTGTGCACCACCAGCAGCAGGAGCAGCAGCAGCAGCAGCAGCAGCAGCAGCAGCAGCAAAGTGCTGACGGATTAGCTGGCATATCAGCATCAATAGCTGTTTCTATAGCTGTATCTGTAGCTGTATCTGTAGCTGTATCTGTATCTGTATCTGTATCTGTAGCTGTAGCTGTATCTGTAGCTGTATCTGTAGCTGTATCTGTATCTGTAGCTGTATCTGTGCAATGTAGCCTTAACTGGAATTGGTTTTTCTACCTGCGGCTTTTGACTGCATTATAAATGATGACTTGCAAAAACTGGGCGCCATTTGCTTTATTGGCCATTCACATGCATATCTGCCAGGGCTCAGCTATTTATAGCCATGGTCAAAACTGAAACTTAAAAACAAAATGGTATATATATATATATAAATATATATTTGAATAAATTGACCACAACATACATAAATAACAGAAAAAGTTGATCAGAACAAAGATTTATGCAGCTAAAATACAATTTTCGAGCATTAAATTAAAAATGAAAATAAAACGAATACAATTTTTCTTGTTTTTTCCAATAAATAATTCCATTTTAACAATTTTCGATCATTTGCACATAATAAATTAGAATCTAAAACTTTTTATATGAAAGTTTAAATTTTAATTAAAGAAGAATTATATTTTGTGTTATGCTACAAATTTCCTTGGAATTGTTTGCACACGGATATCCTTTTTAGCCGTTATCCTTTTTAAGAGGTGGACTCGTCTTCTCAGAGATTTTGCCCGATTTCATTATGCGACAACTTCGTGTTAATCTGCAGCTCCTTCAAAAGGATCGAGTGTCCTCTGCTGACTCCAGAGATATCTCCGATTGGATCCGATCTTTATGTGCAAAAGATATAAATCTACAAATCTCAACGGTTTAATTATGAAGCCATTCAATATCATCATTTATGCACATCATGACAATTTTACGTCAACACACACATACACACACACACACATATATATATATATACATTGTTGTTGACTTTTATCTAAATTTCCCGTATTTGGTTTGTTCACTTTGGCCTCCGTTTATCTTATTGACCCCATTGTTTTTTCTTGTGCTGCGTGTGGCAAGCTGAGCGACCTGTGCGGCCTCAACTGGTAACCGGGCTAGCCACTTTTATGTGGTTACCTGTTTTTATTTCATTTATTTTTCTATTTTGTGCATTTGTCTGACAACATTGTGAGCCATTTGTGTGCCTGCCACGTCATCGTCAGCATCAGCAGCAGCAGCAGTGGCAGCATCGTGTGGAGCGTGCTTTCACCTGAAGATGTCCAACTGATTGGCGGACTCCCCTTAACCCTGGCAAACGATGTTAATTAAAGTGCTGCTATCGCCTCATGCATATTTTCGAGTCACATGCCTCGAGTTCTTCTAGCCAAGCAGGAAACGTGTTAATCTTTGGTCGTGGCGCACGTGTCGCCCTGGTTTCTATGGGTCATTTGATGGGCCAAGCTCCTGTCACACACAAACACACACACACACACACAGAGTGTCCTCAACCCGTTTTGGCTTTTATTTATTTGTTTGCCTTTTGTTGACAGCAATTTAAGCGCTTCAATGGACTCCAAGCCTGGTGGAGCGCAAAAGGGTTCTCAGCGCAAATAAATTTCACCTCGTAAATTAATTTCACTCGCCCAAAAACACAACACAAGACACAAATTACAAGGGGGAGAGGGCGAAGACTGACTGGTTGTTTGCTCAAGACACAAAAGGGTGGGGGGCGACACCACCCACTGCCGCACGCCACATTTCAAGGCCAGCTTTGCAACGTGCTTTTGACTTTTAGAATTTCAACGCGGCTTTTCATTAATTACGACAATTTCATAACGACAACTAAAATTGGAAAACGGCAATCGGACTTAATTTGCAATTAAAATTGATTACATAATTTTGTGTGCGCTGCTTAACATAAATTTGGCCCCGTCTAATTTGCATTTGTGCATCGCGAAAACGTGCAACATTGAAATAGATTAAATTGGTTTCGAATAGAGCTTACCTCACTTGGATGGGATTAAGCTAATCCTAAAGCTGCATTTGGAATAAAATAAATAACAATAAATATTTCATTTATTTTTGCATGTAAAACCGTTAAGAACAGAAATAGCTTTAGGGGTAAATTAATTTGTTTACTCACAAATGTTTCAAATTTCAGGTGCTTGATTTTTAAGGGCTCCACAATTCATTTTCATCAAAGTTTTTATTTTTTGCTTACAGTAAATTTGTTGAGAGTCAAGTGGGAAACTTTTAACTCATATCGGGCTAACCATTTGGTAAATATACATATATACAATATTTATGCACCGTATGTCTGTTTTGGGCACGGAAATCGTTTATCTTTGCCATTTGCGCCGTTTCTTAGCCAACTTGAGTCCTTTTAGGCAGCCACTTTGCCAAAAGTTGATTTATGCCTCACTGGCTGCCTGATTTTCATATGCTGCTTTGCCACGCACAACAACACGGCCTTTTCCAGACGATATCCTGCTGCCAAAGCAGTTCCTGCTCCAGCTCCTGCTCCTGATCCGGCTCCTGCTCCTGGCTCCTGCTACTGCTCCTTTTGTCATTGTTTGTTGCTACCCGCTGCGACGTGCGGCGTCAAAGGGACATGTGATTCAATTTGCTTCGATTAGAAATTCCAATTGCAAGTTTGCTCTTTCCCAGAGAGAGAGAGAGAGAGAGAGAGAGTGTGTAAGAGAGTGTGTGAGAGAGAGAGGGAGTGCGAACTTGACTCTGTCATGCTTGACGGATTTATAGAAGTCAGCCCAAAAATTAAAATGGCTGCCGCTCATCAAGTTCCGCCACAGACTCAGACCGACAGCAGCAGCTGTTGCTGTGGCATGTGGCATGTGGCAAAAGCTCGCGCTCGCCTGCCTCCCATTTGTGTATTCGCCTCCGCATTCCCATTTGTATTTGTATTTGTATTTGTATTTGTATCTGTATTTGTATATTAGGCACTGCCTACAGCTTGATATCCGGTGTGACGCCGGTACCAAGTTTGTCGACGGGACGTTTGGCGACGGAACATGCGTCCTCTGTGTCAGATTGGGAACTCGGAACCGAGTTCCAGACACGCAACTGTCACGTTCTCTTCGCCAAATGCTGTCAACTTTATTGGCCCAGCTGCTGCTCTGGCTGTTGCTGTTGCTGTTGATGTTGCTTCTGTGGCACTTGCCCAGTTGCCTGTCAATCTTTGCACCAAAAAGTTTTTGAACAACATAGTTTTTATACCCTTGCAACGGGTAGTTCAATTTCGTTGCACAAAGTGCAAGTGGCTGTACAAATTCCAATGTGGCATAGACTGACTCAGCGGACGCAGTGAATCTCTGCCTGAAGACAATATCGGTGCATATAAAATTTATAATTTAAAAAAAATCAGACAAACAGTAAAAAATTGTTGATATTGATTTTGTTTCATTAGTCAATTATTCAGCAAATATATTATTTATTTACATATATTTTATTTTTTTAATAATAAAACACAAAAAAAAAAAATATATGTATGTTAAAAAATTCTGGGATTAAATAAATTTTAGTTCTTTTTATAAAAACTTTCTGATTAATTTGATATCTAAAATTTTAATGTGGAAATACTTGTTTCATTTTAAATAATGTAATTATTTTTATTACTTAATTTTTGATATCTAAAACTTTAATTTGAAAATACTTGTTTCATTTTAAATAATTGTAATAATGTAATTATTTTCAGTTATATTTTCTTTATTATTAATTAATTTAAAATTTAACTTTACAATTTTAAAAGTATATTAAATAGATAATTAAAAGTAGTTAAGTAGTTAATCAATTACATAGCTGCAAAGGGTATTTAATGTTCACCGCGGAGTTAATTGTTTTTCTCTGATTTTTTCATCTTCTTTTTTTTGCTCCTGCTCCTGCCATATGGAATACGTGCATCCATTTCCCAATCCGCTGTCAATCAATTTGGTGTACGGCGCTAACGCGACTCTCGTTGGCTGTTCAAACGGCTGCCGCTCCCCACAGAACAGCACGTTGCACGCGGCGCCCATCGGGCATGCGGCAAGGCCGTTAAGCGCTCGGCGGACAATTGAAAAATTAACAGTATTTATTTATGATGAACAATGGGAAGCATCCACATCAGCCAAAACCCAACAAGGGGTAAATGTGTGCGTGTCGCGCATGCAAAATGCCCCCAATCCGGTCAATTCCTTAATTGCCGCGGAAATTGTGAACGGAATGGACGTCGGGACAGGCGGCAGGCAAATTTTTGGGAGCGCACAACCGAAACCCGCCAGCTACGAATATCAGGACAGCTCCAAAGAAACGTAGCAAAAATCAATGTACAAATTACAGCCCGTTAAAGGCATAAATAAAAGTAAAAAGCAAACAGGCAAAAAACCGAAAAAAAATGGGAAAAAACAAAAAAGAAAAATATGGAAAAAGGCAAATCAAATGGTGAATGTTGCAAGCAGCGTAAACGAAGGCATTGAGCCGGTCATTTATTTAATTTGTTCGCACGATTTCAACATTTGCCGCAGGGACACACAGTAGCACACACACACACACACACACACACACACACACACACACACAGGACTCGGAAGCAGGACCTCGCCTTAATAGAAACATCAGTTAAATGACCGCAAAGAGAACAAGCAAAGGGGGAGTTGGCTAAGTGCGGTGGGGTGCAAAGAGTGCCATGCAAATAAAACAGTTGGCGCTATCAGGCACTTAAGGGGTGTGTCACACACACACACACACACACACACACACACTGAGAAACACAACACATTTGTAAATGCAAATAAAAAAAGCCAGAGAAGTGGAGTCCAACTGCTGACTTGCAACTTCAATTATAGACGAGACGGAGTTGCGCTTATTATCGATATATGTATGTATAAATATATATACATATTTATATATACATATATATATTTGTATATATCTACTTGGAGTTGTCACACGACTTGCTATAAATTAAGAATTCCCTTTGCAAGTGTATTATAAAAACATGAGCCAATTTGCTTTGTTGCGCTTGATGCCCCTTAAAGGTGCCCAAAAGTGGGATCAGATTATGCCACAACCCCAGCAGCTGCCTGCTGAGCAAAGAGCCAAGTTATTCACAACTCACTCACATGGCCCAAAAGGATATGCAAATGTGCAGAAAATGTATTGAATTTCAAAGCGAAAACTGCAAAATAATTTGTGCGAAAGCAATCAAAAATAAAAGCGACAACTGAGCGAGTGCCAAATGTTTGTGAAGTGCTTTTGGCCTGGCTTTCACTTAACAGCTGCAAATTGTTCAAGCTGTTACTGTTAATATTACAATCCACACACAACACACACAACACACACAAACTCACACACACACAGCTGGGGAAATAATTGCAAAGCAAACAGCACCACAACCCAGGCGAATTGTCATAAAAACTGTCGCGAGTTGCTCACTTTTCTGCAGAGTTTCTCAGAGTTTTCCGATAGCGCCGGCAGCAGCAGTGGCAGCGACGCTGGCAGTGCAGCTGACGTCGCAGTCAACTTAGATGAAAAGACAACAGCAGCAAACGGCGGCAACTTCAGTCAATTGCTTTTATTCGACTGCCAAAATTGCTGGGCAGAGCTTAACCAAGAGGCAAATTATGGACAATTCCCAAGGAGCAACAGAGGCAACAGAGGCACCCTGTTTGTGCCCCTAACAGGATTTGAGTAATTTGGCGAGAGTCCTGCATTTCTTTTTTGTATTTAGTTTTTGGTTTTTGAAATGCGTTGCTCCTCACTCACTGCCACAAATGGAAGATACACACACAACACACACAACACAACGTCAACATTACCGTTATGATTACAATGACCCCCATGATCCTGGCCAGCATCACAGCAGTCTCCCGTCCTTTGTCCTTTGTGCAGTTGCTGTTTTCTGCTGTTGGCAAATGCTTAGCGGTAAATTTAGCACTGCAAACGAAACGAAACGAAACCAAAGAGCAGAAGCTGATGCAGAAGCAGAAACAGGAGCAGAAGCAAACAATCAACAAACGAGGCAAGCAGTCATCCATTCAACCAGGCCTCCATCCTGCCTCGACTCATTCCATCTATCTGCTATCTGCTCCAGGCAGGAACTGTCACTGGGACGCACTCTGATCCAACTCTCTCTGAGCCAACAGAAAAAGGCCCGCAGTTTAAAGTTCGCCTCCTCGTCCCAGTTATTCTCATTTGTGGTATGCAACATTTTTCATTTTTGAACGTGGACACACTCAAATATATACAACAGATGCCTTCACTCCTCGCTGCTGTGAGGGCAGTTCTCAGTTGGAGTGTGGCAGGTAGTTCGCTGTGTGCTGGTAAACTGCTGCTGCTGGTTACTCCTTGAACAGCTTGTTTAAAGTTTAGGAAAGAAATGCTGTCCAGGCACACGTTGCAGACACCAGCAGAGCAAGCGGAAGCAACGTCCGGAAGTTGACAATTGAGAATTGAGAACGCTGCAATCAACGCTTGGTATTTCGGGAGTCCATCAGACATTTGATGGAGTAAGTAATGGAACCAATCCAGCGGTAGCTGGGCAATTGCCCCAATCCCCGGAGCGTTCTGCTGATTGGCCGAAAAGTGTTGACGTCGCATTTTTCAGCGCACTTCCGAGGCTAGTCTGGATGCTGCCGCTGCCACTGCTGCTGCTGCTGCTGCTGCTGCTTCTGCTGCTTTTGTTTTTCACATTTTTTTGGGGGCACATTTCCCGCTGGAAGTTGGCCGCGTTTTGATTAATGGTCAAGCTCAAAGGCGGCGTCGGCAGCGCAGCCGGCGGTGACTTTTTTATTTGGCAATTATGTTGTTTAGAGCTGTGCACGGATTTCACACCTCGAACATTTTTCATTCAACAAACACACGCCCCCAGCCCCGCCTCAGCCCCCCAACCCCATATGGACTTCATGGTATTGTGTTTCGAGGCTTGTCAGTGACATGCAGTATCATTAATTCTGTTCAAGTCCCCCTCCCCGTCTGCCTGCCTCCCCCCGCCACCCCTCAACTGGCATTGTAATTTTTCAACTGTTTTTGGGCATTTTTGACATTTGACAAGTGTTTCCGACTGCGCCACAAAGGTGCCAAAAGGTGCAGTCAGCTTTTGGACTGTGGCAGGATCATCTGGCAAAATGTCCTTTTACAATCTGTGTGATTCCTTCCAAGACCATTGTAGCAAATGTTATGCAGATGGAGGCGTTTAAGTCTTCCAACATTCGACGATAGCTGGTCCTAAATAATATACACTTTTCTGTGGATTTTTAAAAGCATTTTTGTTGTTTAATATTAATTTAAATAAGATCAATTCTTTTAATGATCAAATTTAAAAACTTTAAATATATATTTAAAAAATATTATATTATTTATTACATATATTTAAATACAGCCGAGTCCTTTGGGTTGCTGCAGATTTAACAAAAAACTTAATAACTTAAACAATAATAAATAATTTAAACAAACATTGTATATATTAATCAATTTAATTTATTTGCTCAACTCAAAAATACGTTCGATTAATGAAATTGTTAAATGTGGATTATTTTTTTATTTATTAGTGAATCTTTATTATATACAAAAAAGCAGAAAATTTTGAAGCTGCCTCGAAAACATAAGCAAGTTTCATATTTAGTGTCTAAATTTAACCATTTGAGCTTTATTTATATTAAATATATTTTTTTTATAAATGAATAAAAATTTCTATATATTTATTATTTATTAGATATATTGTCAAATTAACTTTTATCAATAGAATTATATTTATATAAAATTGTTAATGTATACAAAATAAATATTCCATAATATCGACAAGATTTTTATAGAATTGACTAACTCTCTAAGATAGAGTATAGAAAATAAACTGCTTCCTACGGTTGCCAGATAAAACACTGTCACGTGGCTGCACCACGTGCCTTATCAGGCAACTAACCAGCCACCCAACCACCCAACCACATAGCCACCCAACCACCCAACCACGCAACCATTGCTTGGTAATTAGCCTAGGCAATAAGGACACAAATTGCCGGATTAAATGAGGTGTTAAACACGATTCTGGTCAATGCATAAGATAAACACAATACAAAAATTCATGTATTTTGCAAATATTCGGAGAGGGTGAAGGGATTCATGCGATTCCAGTAAGAGACTGCTGCCACCGGGTGCCGTCTTGGGGCAGTTGACTGTGCACCATCGGAGAGAGCATAGTCCAGAGCATTCGGTTTCCCAGCACCTGGCGCATATTCAACCAGAAGCCCAAATCGTAGCTGCGATCCCCGAAGGCATTCAAGCAACTCGCCCGACTAATCAAAAGGAGTTGAGTGATCAGAAAGGATCCGGCCAGCAACAAGGCGATCACATTTAGCTTGAGAATGCAGCAATCGAACATCAGCCAGTTTAATTCATTATGGAGCAAGGCATCTCTGCCCATTGTCCAATGGGGTCGGTTGAAACCCACACAAACGCTCACAAATTCACTGGGATCGATAAGTGCGGCGCCTCGCTGCTCCCACAAATGGAGGACATTGTAAATGAGGGCGATGCAACAGCCGAGGGTTAAGTGCAGCAGCAGTGCAACAAAATACCGTTGATTGACATGGCCAATACAGTTGGCCAAAAAATTACAGTGATGATCGCGCTTGAGTATGCAACAGTTGCAGATGCGACAGTGACATGTGCGTGGCGGTACCAGCATCTTGCAGTAGTTGCACAAGTGCCACAGATGTGCCTCAGTCGCCACCGGTTGTTGCCGTTCCTTGCGCAATGCCACAAAGCTCGTATCCGTTCTCCAGCAATACAATATGTTGCCCACTATATTGTGCAACAGATACAAAATCAGCAGCCAGTTGAGCTTAAGGGCGCAGCCCGAGGCATCCAGGGATTGGGGCAATATGTAAAACACTTCGTATATGAAAAAGAAGGCGATTGAGCTAAAAAAAAATGATGCGGATAGGAGATGCCGTATCTGAATAATCCGTTCACGATGTTGCCTTATAAACTTCTCCAATCGGATTACGGCTGGACGCACCAATCTCTTGAGTTTAACGACAAATTTCATCATTGATTCGATTTGGGGGAAAAAGATATGTGTTCAACTTTGAAATTAAGTTTTTGAGAATTTTGTGCTCGGTTTGTTGTGATTTGAATGATTTGAATGAATTGAATGATTTGCTTGGGGTTGTTTTGAAACATTTGATAATCATGTCAATCGTCAGTCGTCACTCCATCAAATGGGAAGCAAATGCAAATGGAATTGCGATTCTTTCTATTGGAAAAGATAAGCTGCTTACTCCTAAATTTACTTTAAGCGGATCAGGAAGCATTTTGAAAACCAATTAAATATATAAAAATTGTATTTTTAAGTTTATATTTCCATTTAACTTGCTGTTGTTTGATGCGATAAATGAATCTGCCTCTCATTTTCAATAATTGTTTCTACTCTCTGAAATATGTTCAATTTATGTTCGATTTTCTTTTTCAGGAAAATCTATATTTTATATGTAAAATATATCGCATTTTGCATAAAATATACAAGTTTCATATTTGGTATGCAAATTGATTCATTCATGCTGAATTTATTAAAATTTGTTATAAATGGATGACAATTTCTGTATGAAAGTTTTCTGATATAAAAGTACTCCCTAATTCTGGTGCCACAAACAAACACACAAAATACGAAAAATATTTAAATAAAAACATTTCTCATATAATAACATAAAATAATAATAGAATGGACCACAATTGTTGTATGTTGTATGTTGAATGTTGAATGTTGAATGGAAATGACAGCTGCATGTTGCGCGTATTCAAAATACACTATTCTTAAGTTTTGCCAAGTAAAATATGTGAAGTTCGAGTGGAGGGGCTGAGAATGCTCGACTAGAAGATGCCCCTTAAACAGATCTGAAATTTATCTGAAATTATTTATATATCATAACGAATATTTGCTTAAGCTTTAAATGAAAGAATAATTGAAGAAATAATAATTATAATGTGTAGATTGATTTATTTTTCATTTGTTAATTATATATTAAACTAAGAAACTTTCTATTAATACGAAAACGAAATTTACGTATTAATCTTAAAACTTATTCTGAATAATGATGAATATTTCTCATAACTTTATATTCTAAATTTTGGTCTATACGGAAATAAATACATGTTAATTTTGTCAATCTCATTTTTATATTATATTAAATTTGAACAGATGATATTTGATATTTGCCACATGTTGCAGTATCAGACTTATCATACCCTTTTCGGGTGTTTCGGGGTAAGCTAAAATATGCAACGTGTCAGTGGCTTTTAAGCAAACAGAAACAGATGCCTGGGCAGGCATCTGCATCCAGCGGATGCTGGAATAAACTGGCAACGGGGTGGCGACACAAGCACTGAAAACATAAAGCCAAAAGTGAAATAGACACGGAAACAAATTTTGTCTATTTCGCATAAATTTGTATGAATTATTAAGATGAACCACGTATTCGAAACGCGTAGCACTCGTTGAGTACGCGGCTTTGGCATTTGGCTATGCGATGCCTCCTGCCACCTGCCACCTGCCCCACCTTTATAACTTTTGTTTGGCTGTGGCTTTCACCTGCTGCCAAAAGCCAAGCGCTGCTCTGGAGTTACAAATGGGGTCTGGAGTGCTGCCCACTTGATGAGTAATGTGTTTGCCTTGTTTGCACCAGAAGAAGAAGCGAGCAAACAGACATTTTGGCTGCCGCCAGTTGCGCCACTTCCGACACTCACAGCAAAAGAAGAGCAGCGTTGGAGGTACACAGGTACACTGAGCAAAATATGAATAATATATATCCAAGATCGATGGCCCAAGAGGGTCTCAATTTATTTGCGCACTTATTCGCTTACTTTGTATGACCCACAAAAAGGTCCCCAACACTTTCCATTTATTTCAAATCTTGTAGCAGTTTTTCAGCAATTTATTTTTTATATCTCGAAAATTTTACTATTTGTCAAATATTTATTTTTTTAAACCTTCTTAAATTCTTAAAAATAAATTTCTGAGCTTGACTGTATTATTTCTATTTAATAATAAATAAAAATTTAGCGTATCGAAAACTTTGAAGGAAATGTGCGCAAAATAAACTAAGGTCCTCCAAAGGTATTCTTGGGCACTAGAGGGTTAAATTGTCAGCTAGCAATACAAAATGTCGGGTAATTTAGAATATGTTGAGAATTAGTTAAGCAATTTTTATGATTTTAATAAATTTTAACCTTCTTTTTATCAGAAAACTGTAGTATTTTTTTATCTTTTAAAGTTTGAACGCTTAAGAATATTTCAAATTGGTCATGGACATTTTTTTCTGTGTAGCTGCCACTCTGATTTGAGTTGAAAGTTACAAGCTGGGCGCAATGTTTGTCAACCTGTGGCATTGCTTGTTAGACATTCTTTTGAGTTGACTTTGGGCGCCACATCGAGTCATTAACATTCACTCAAACTTGAGTTGCGCCCCAAAATTGCTTGCATAATTGCAGTGCTGCTCCTGGAACTTTTTGCTTAATGATGATTTTTTTTGTATTTCATTATGCCACTGTAATGTGAGACGCAAACATGACAAAGCCAAAAGTTTTTACTTTAAGCAACAGTTCTGCTCGCAACTCTGCCCCCGATTTGTTCCTTTAATTTTCAGGCCATTAGTTGGCGCCTGTCGCCTCCAGCGGTTCTGCAGCTCCCCGTGTAATTGAGTTTTACGGAAAATAATGTTTAAAATAAAATTAGATGATGCCAAACAAAAAAAAATAAATAAAAATATATATATATACATATACATATGTATGTACAAGTAAGAGGCGCCTTCGGTGTGTGTGCCGCATATAAATTAATAACAAAACAAGCAAGACGATAAACTTGAGAATGCTTAACAGCGAAATACCCTGGAATGTGCCTTAAATAAGTTAATTAAATTAGCAAGAATTAATGTAGTTTCATGTGAGCAGATATCGATTTTTTCGATAAATTGTTAGGCAACCCTTAATGGTGCATATTGCGTATAAGCCTGAAAATACAAAAACAATATTTAACAGACTCTTTTCGCTGGCCAACTTTGATAAAAGTTTTTTTGACGGCATTGCAAACATTAAGAAATTCATTTATGATAATAACTTGTGCTTAAACAAAAAAAAAACTTTAAAGTTGAGTTTGTGTTTTTCTTATACGATATACGTATGAAAGTGGCGGGAAAATTAAAACAAAATGCGTGGGTTTTTACCAAATTAGCACGGCTTGTACATACTACCTAAATAAGTTTATATTTTCTCGATTACAGGGTATAGATAGACTATTTTTTGGCTGCTCAAAACATGTGCTTTGTTTTGTTATTACTTTTGGCATTTAAAGCTTAAGCTACATAAAATGTGTAAAATTTAAGCGCATGAAAAGCTGAAGCTTAAAACCAATTATATCTTAATTTATATTGCCATTTATCTATGCCCGTGTCAGACTTTAACTTGCAACTAGGCAACAGCAGCTGCCACAAAACATTTACTTCAATGCGTTGCCACCTGCGCTCGGTGCGGTCCGATTGGTCGATAAAGGAGGTACTTTAATGAACCATCAAAAAGGCAATTGGAGGCAGCGTCAACGTTGCGAATGAGCGATTTCCCAATTTTGAGCAGCTGCCGCTGCTTCTGCTGCTGCTGCTGTGCCACAACCATCTTCTGTTGGAACGCGTTTCAGCCAAATATGTGTGGCATTAAAATATTCGCCAGTTGGCACACAAAATTGATCGCCATTTGTGCAAATGATTTGGAACCCTGCCAGTTCCCGCACCGCCTTTGCTGTGCTGAGCGTGCCACATATTTTTCTTGTTTCGCGGCATATTTCCGTTTTTACATATTTCCATTTTGTTTTTTCATCAATTTTCTCATTTTGTTTGTCAATGTTTTGCGCCTTTCGACATGTGTTTGACATTTACACACGCGACGGAAGTGCCACAGAATGGGTGCCACAGCATGGGTCGCAGGTATGTTAAGGAGGGTATTTGTGGGAGGGGTGGGGGGGAGGGGACTGCAATTGATTGATACCCTGAAATGTGAAGTGTGTGTTTGGCGATTTGCAGCTGGGCCTATTTGTTTTGGGCGTTGGTTGTGAGTGGCTATTTAAATTATTTATTTTATTTGCTATTAGAAAACTTGATAACAAATAAATATTAATTAATGCCAATTAATCCACTTAATTTCTTAGTGATGCCAAAGCGTATCTGTTAGTCAAGTTTGTATAAATTCAACAATAACTCCTGCTTTTGTATGTATTTTTTTTTCTGTGTATTTTCAGTAGTTCTTCACTTGAATTTGAATGTCGCACTATTTGTCATTTTTATATACTATATAAAAGTGGGGCGTGGCACAAATACAAAAGCGCCAAAGCTTCGTTATGTGTTTTCATTAAATGTATTCATAGATTTATTGCCAAAGTTTTCTGATTACTTTTTGTGGCAATGGTCCCGCGCATATTTAACATGCCGCTGACGTTGCACGGGCCGAATTGCTGATTGACTTGCCTGACACGGTACAGATGTGGCAACCAATATACACAGCAACACAAAAACAAAAACAATAACAAATTTAAATGAAAATAAATAATATGCCAAAAAAGTTGAATTAGCGAATGGAAAGTGGCAAGTGGCAAGTGGCAAGTGGCAGTGCACAAAGGCATCACAACTATTTACAGGACGACGGGTCGCACAGTTGCCAGCAGAAAAGCAATTAAAAACTAATTACACTTGCCTCCACATTAGCAGAGCAGCAGCAAAGCGCGAAAGAGAGAGAGAGAGAGAGAGGGAGAGAGAAAGGGAGAGAGGAAGAGGAGTAGAGATCACAAGCATGCGCCGAGCATTTAATAAAAATTTAAAACTTAATTCAGTAAGTAGACGGCAAGGACAATAGCAGCGCCAGCAGGTGGCTGACAGCGCGGATAATTAGTGGAAAAGCAAAAGAAAAAGCAAAAGCCAAGAAAACTTGACAGCCCGAAGAATGCGACAGAGTATATAGAGGTTGACAGTGGGGCATATGGAGGGAGGCTGGGGGCAAGGTTTACCCTAGTGTCGTGCAGCCAACGTCGCGTATGAGCAATTAGTAGTTAATTGTGAAGTTGCCCGAGGCGGTGAATGGGAAATGGAACTTGCTACATTGCAACACTTGTGACATTGACGAGTTGATGCGATGCGATGCGAATGAAAATGCCAATAGCTAGATAAAGAGTGTGAGAGAGAGAGAGAGATAGAGAGAGGTGTGGTGCAGCCAGCGGATGCGAGTGTAGTGTAATTAAGAAGCCATTTTTGCTACTGCAGCTGAATTTTTATCGGCTGGCAACACGTGTGCAGGTGTGTGTGTGTGTGTGCAGGTGTATGTGTGTGTGTGCAGGTGTATGTGTGTGTGTGCAGGTGACAAATTATCGCTACCATTTAGCGTATCAATACGCAGTGCAGTGTTTTAGATAGATGTGCTGAATTACATAGATTGGTTGTACAAATATTTATAGTAGCTCATGTTGCACACATTCATTTAATGCGACTAGGGATTGCCAATGGAATGTTGCAAGGAATTGCAATTAATAAAGATCCCAAAATTAGCTTTTAATCAAATTTTTTATTAAGCTGCATAATTTCTTAGCATTCATTCATTTACTTGAATGTGTTTCCCCCTTGCAATTCTCTTGAATGCTTCAGCTGCTCGCTATGAAAATCTAATTTGCTTCTCCAAGCGGTAACAGGACTTAAGAAGTCCAGCAAAAGGGGCTATTAAAATTTTTACAATGCTGAGAAGTGTAAAAAGCCACATCAATTTGTTGTAAACTTAATAAAGACAACAAAATTCTACAGTGAGAATAATATACATAAATATTTTTACAATAAGGATTAGTTGGCAAAGTAAACCAAAATAAATTAAATCCTGTTTGGGAAAATTAAATCCGTGAGAAGCGCATTAAAGAGTATTATAAAAAGATATAAAAGCAGGGATTATCGCAGAATTTGTGTAAACCTTAAAAATATTTATTGTTTTTTATTTAACTTAATATTAAATTAAATTTATTTATTTATTACTTCTTGCATATTTGTTGTGTTGAAGATATAAAATAAATTAATGACTATAGAGAAATTGTAAGTCGCAAAAGCTAACAAATATACTTCACTTTTACTACTGCTGCCACGATTAAGTTAACGAGAACTAAACACGAGGGATAAGATGATGGAATCGCATCTAATGAACAACTGTAACAAGTGATACATTGTGTGGCACAAACACAGACAGAGACACAGATGCGGACAAGCATCTGGCGGGGTTGCAAAAGGAGTTGCGCTTGCAAAACGTCAATTAAATGGATATCCGATAGATCTGTGACTACAAAGCGCTTAAGTGCCACTTAAACAATGCTCAAACCAATTGAAACCGAGCAGCAGCAGCAGCAGAAGCAGCAGCAGCAGCAGAAGCAGCAGCAGCAGCAGAAAAGCAAAAGTCGATTAAAAGACCAACTAACCGAAAAATGAACAATGCCAAATAAAAATCAAACACGCAAAATGGTAAAACAAATGCCGACGCTTTCTTTTCCTCAACACTTCTCTCTCCCTCTCTCTCTCCCTCTCTCACTGTCACTCTCTGTTTCCTTGTCCTCTAAGCCACTTATGTAAGTAAAAGATGAAGCGACCAGCTAAACAAAGAACAACAAAGGGGAGAGCACTAGACACCGAAAAGTCGAGAAAAAAAGAAGTAAAGGAAAAAACGAGATGAAGCGAGATAGAAAATCAACGGAAGACGCGTTGACAAAAATCAAACAATGAAAATGGTGTTCAATAAAAAGAAAAGGCAAAAGGCAAAAGGCGCAGATAAGAAAAAGAAAAAAACAAAGCAAAAATGGAAAGTGTGTGGGCGCAATGAAAACATACAAGAAGAGGAAAAAGATAATGTTGCCAGCTACTATTTTCGATGTGGGTTCTCAAACTGCACAGAATGCGGCAACAACAACAACAACAACAAGTGATAAAATGTACAAGGAGCTGCTTTAAGCACTTGCTAAAGCAAAGGAAACGTCAAAGGCTAAAGCAAAGGCAAAGGCAAAGGCAAAATCAAGTGCGAACACTTGACTCAATGGCCACTCAATGCGACAAACTTCAGCAGCAGCTCTAACTTATAAAAGCTAAGAGACCGTCACAGTTAGAGAGCGAGAGAGAGTGAGAACACACTAAAAAAGCGCTCAAAGTAGCACAGCATCCCTTTCATTGAGTTGAAAAGAGTAAAACACTCATTGGCGTCCCTTCAGAGCGCACTGAGCGCGAAAGCTCGATGCGAAAGCTTCTATGCAGCTGCTCAGAGCGTAGCAGCAGGGCCGCTGCAGAGAGCGTAAGGATTGCTTGCTCTTTTGCTAGTGTTTCTCTCTTAAGCGAGGCTGCTGTCTTTGAGCCCTTTGCTTAATCAAATAAGTAATTGCTCTCGAATTTGCGCAATTTGTTGCAACTTAAGCATACTTACCGCTTTTTCATTCTTTGTAAGGGGATTACACATTTACAAATATGATCGTAGGTAGTCAGCATTAGAATAATCAATATTCAATAAGTACAAACTTCCATTAAGGCAGCAATTGCAAGAATTAAATCTGCAGTAACTAAAAATAAATAGGATGCTTTGTGTGTTGAATTATAGCCGGAATTTAACTATTGAAATGAAAAATCACTTATATATATATACATATTGTCATATAGTAGTTCATTGAATATATTCACTAAGTATGAACTTTAAATTTATATTTTAAATTCATCTCTTGTATATAAAGTCTTAAATGCACATTTAATCATTTATAAATATTAAAATACATGTTTAATCAGACTTAATTGTTATTTATAAGCTGCCATTTTGGTTTTAATATTAGCCGAGTATTGATTGAATATGTTGTTCACGCAAATTCCATAATAATCAATAAAATTTTACACTTTCTTTCAAAGCTCTTAATTAAATCTCAATTAAATAAGCACACAATCAAAATGATTAAATTTTATTGAATTTCAATTCGATTTTCAATTTCGTGTTAAATCAGAATCTTTTGTTTATTGTTTTCATCAGCTTTCTGCTCGAGAAAATTTTCCAAGTAATTTGTATTTTGATACGACTCAAATGCAATTGATGTAAGTAACTTGAATAGGCTTTCAATTTCTTATTAAATTGATTAAAATTACAATTTATTGACAAATACACACGCATACTAACATATATATACATGTGGTCCCCATCCCTCCCCCACTCCCCCCTCTCTCTCTAACCCTGCTATATTTATTTTCCCTAGTATAATCTTTTTTAATCATGTCCCGTGTTCTTTTGAACTTTGCAGCTGTTGCACGTATGTTCACACACACACATTGAAGCCACTCTACGATGTCAGCAGCTTATTAGAGGCACACACACACACAACACACACACTCTCTCCAACACACACTCAGAGAGCTGAGCAGCTGCCTCTACACAGAGCGCCTAAAAGAATGCTTTATTTGCTTTTCATTAGTTGCCAGCGCGCTGAAAACTTGACCCCACCCCAATTCTTGCAACTTCCTCTAGACCAGCACCACCCACCCCCCACCTACTTTAGACTTTGCCCGATTTCGTGTTGCTTTTTATTTGTTTGGTCTCCTCTCCTGTTTTTTGTCTGTCACTGCATTTATTTGCGGTAAATACACATTAAACAATTGTTTTTTTATAAATTGAATTAAATCTTGAGGTTTATTTAAGAGTCGCAAATGTAAAAACCATTTTAAAGTAAATTGCACTGAATTTAAATTTAAATTAAACACAAGAAATATACTACGTTTTTTTTTCTGTGTATGTTTTATGTCATATTATGTATCTTTCACAGGAGCAACTTTTTGGTCAGCTGACATTAATTAACTTTTTTAATATCCATTTTAAATTCGTTTCTAATAAGCCCACTGGGGGTGTCAAACGATAATTAATTTTGTGGTGCGATATGCTGTGGTGTGGATTATGACTGTGTGCGTGTGTGTATGTGTGTGTGTATGTGTGTGTGTGTCGTGATGTGGCGTTCTTATCGATTGTTAAGCTTGTTGTACAAACGCACTTAATGAAATCATTGGACAAACTTGGGGGCAAGCACGCAACTAGCTTAGCCAACATCAAGTATACGTCATGTGGCAAAACTCATTGACTTTTGGCCAGACACACATGTCCACACACAGACACACACATACATGCACACACACACACACACACACACATTGATGCGCACTCACACAGGGGCACTCTTAACCGAAATGAAAATGTTTAGTCAACTGGAGCTAACCTCGAAGACAGCCAAAGGCAGCTTCCCAGTTGCCACTCAGCTGCGCCGTTGAACAGCTAGCAAAACAGCAAAACAGCAAAAAACAACAACCAACAAAAACAGCAACAAGGAAAACGTAAAAATGAAAACTCTTGTGACGGTTATTTTAAAACGTTGCGATGGCATGTATCCATGTATCCATGTATCCACTACACTCCTGGATATTTCATAGATGCACTGGGACCACAGGCGCTTGAGGATGTTCAGGTTGTCAGTTGTCTAACTGCCCGAAATTACTCACACTTGACTGAGGCCTCGACTCGAATTGGCAGCGCTTGCGGGGCAGATGAGCTTGTGGCACAATCTTTGTTGCCTGGCTGCCAATCACGCGCAGCACCGCAAGTCATTCTTCTAGCTCCCCCCACTGAGGACATGCCCTTCGGCACCGTGTTTTTAATATTCTATGATACCTTAGGCAAAATGAATAACTTAGATTATGATTTTTGTTTAACCTATTCTCATAACCACCAACCTGAGAACTGAAATGAGAATGCAGCTTTGCCAAAAATTAAGTTAATTTAACAAAACATAAAATGCAAGTGGATAATTTTTGACAGAAACGGAAATATCTAAATTCTATGGTCAAAATAATACAATCTCGGTTGAAGTTGAGAAATAAATTGATCTCCTCTCCGATCTGAAAAAAATCCTATCACAAAGGTCCATTTTATAGGAATTGATTCTAAATATAATGAAAAAAAAAAAATGAAAAAAATAATTTAAAAATAAAAATAAATTGACAGCATTTTCCAAACTGAAACATAAAATTAAAAAATAAAATAATGTTTTTATATTTGATTAAAGCTTACCCTATAATTTTCTGATTAATACTTTGCATATGCATAAAATTTATCCAGCTAGTTAAATAGCGTTGAACAGCTGAAAAATCTTGATAGCAATCTGGCTGGTTACTCAGTGCAATTGGCTAATTAGTTCTTGTTAGTTTCCAATTGTATATTTCAATGAAGACCCACCTGGCTGTAGCAAGGAACTGAAGTCTATAAATTATTTGAGGACAGTTTTACGAGCATCGATACAGTGTATAATGTAACTGAGTGTACGGCCAGGTTTAGTTCGAACTTGGCACAGTAATCGTAATGTCATTTCCTCGACTCTCCTCGCATCCCTCCCCGCACCGCCCATCGGCTGTTGCTGCCTGCCGCCTGCTGCGGGCTGACCTATAAAAAGAGCAACTTTGATACAGGTTATTAAGTAAATGTAAGTGGCACACAGCTTGCCAGCAAACACACACACACACACATACACACACACAGGCATGCACACATAAACAATACTTTATTTACACTGTAATGGCATATAAAATGGCTACCGCAGCCATTTTCATTGCGTGTGTGTGTGTATATATATATTTCTTGTTTATTTGCGTGTTTGTGTGTGTGTGTGTGAGTATGTGAGTCCAGTTGTTTAATTTCCTCGCTTTTATTTTGCCACATTTTTGTGCTGCACTTCCAGGGGGGGTGTGGCTAGCGCCTTGTGCTGCTGCCCCGGCTGCTTATTTATTTTCGTAATAACAATAAATAACATTTTTCTTTGGTTTTTGCTTTGGGTGTGTGCTCATTTGCTAAGTTGTTTTATGCTGCTGTCGCTTGTTTTCTGGCTTTTTGACATTATTTGGATTAAGAAAATAAATCTTGCTCATGCCACTCGGCAGCTCCAAGGCAGAACTTTTTTAATTTATATACATATATATTTTTTTTCTTGCTTTCACTGCTAGCCATCACAAAATAAATTCCCACCAAATTGCATCTGGTGTATGCTTTTGTGGCTTACTGAGCTGCAATTATGGCAAATACACTCCAGACTAGTTCAATATGCAGTTTTAATTGGAAACAAGCAAGCAAATACGGAAAATATTCCAAGCAAACAAAAAACAAAAATATGTATTTAATACAAAAATAATAAAAACAGAATGGTTCTAAAAATAGTCTCTTGCTTTCTTGTGTACTAAGGAGATGCTCAAATCCTGCATTATTTTATCCATTTACAAAAATAATGATTTGCACTTTTGAAAATTTGTGCTTATACTCTGTATATATACATATATACTTGAACTTTTAATTGGATATAGAACCATCATATATATGCAATAACTATATATGGACATATCTGATTCCAGGGCATCTACTAGTCGTTCGCTTCCCTTTAGATCACACCAACCTGATATATTTGAACAATTTATTTGACAATAAAATTGATGGAAATTTCTAAAAGAAATGAAATAAAGAAAAATATGCATCTGCAGGTGATGCGATAAAATGTGGGAATATGTTGCACAATATTTTCAAATAAATATAAATGCACGCTTAAGTTGAATATATATATTTTTATATTTATATTTATATTTATTTGAAATTTTGTACAACATATTTTATCGCATCACCTGCAGATGCATACATATACATATATATACAAGTCATGTGTGCAATAACTATATATTTTTTCACAGCTTAAATTCAGAGGCATAAGAATACTGTTTGCGCTAACAGCTTTTTGATAGCCTCATATGAATAAATAACACAATGTTAATTCAGATACGTTACAACGTTTATTGCAATAAATACTTCTATTAAGGTTTGAAGACAATTGTTAAACCTTTTCACAAAGAGAGCAATTAACGATCGATGAGCGAAATGAAGACTTGAAGCCATTTGCTGAGTCTTCTCACAACGAGAGTAAGTTATCAACCCGATCGATCAGTTAGAATCATGCGAACCAACTGTTAAACTACTGAGAGTTATGTATAAACTCATTAGCTGCAGCAGCAGGCGGATCAGCGAGCGCCCTTTTTTGAGAGAGCGAGCGATGCACAAAGAGAGCGCTGTACAACAAGAGCACTGTTAACGCCGGCTGCTGCAGCTCAAACTGCATTTAACATAGTGTGAATATGTTAAATAGACTATTTATGTTAAGCCAAGCCACGCTCTAAATTCAAGTATGTTAACAATTCATTATCAACTTAAACTTCTTTGCCACTGCTGCCAACACATACACATACAATAAAAGAGATACGAAATATTCATCACTCTCAAGAGCTACGCTTTTTCTGTAACAGACATCAAATATACTTTGTGAAGACTTATTTATGCATGTTTATTTAAATGAGTTTGTAATGGACTGAGTTTTGAGAGTTAGTGATGATTTTTCCATAAGGTTGCACACACACACACACACATAATATGCATATTTCAATTAGAGATGGCTAATAAAACATAAAAGATGCCCAGAGTCTGCCTGGCCGCTGGGTATTTACAAACACACACATACACACACACACACAGTTAACCGCAGTAGCATCAGCATCAGCATCAGCATTAGTCGCAGCCACAGCCGCAAACTCGCAGTTGAGAATTATAAAGAGCGAGTACGCAAAGAGCATCGTGTAAAAATATTCCGCAACACATTCAGCGTGGCCTCAAACAAAAGCGCAACATATTTAGCCTTTTGAGGCAGCTAACGGTGTGCGAATGAAAAGGCAATATAGGTAGGTAGCAAGTGAAAGAGAGAGTGGCAGAGAGAGAGAGAGAGAGAGCAAGCGATAGGCAGGCAATCCAAATAGTAACACATTTTTTTAATTGTGTTTGGCTTTTTGAATGAATGAAAAGGCAACTTGGCAGCTCGGCATCAAGGCATGAATAGCGAAAATTGCTGACGCGTTTCCTACTGAATGTGTGTATAAGTCTGTGTGTGAGTGTGTGTGTGTTGTGCACACACTCTAACGGTCTTCTGGCTTCAGCTTAATTAAAACTTTGAGCGTGCGCGAAATGCGAGCAAAGCAGTCGGAAAATTAACAAAATTGCTGAACGTGGAGTTGTTGGTGTTTCTGCCACTTGCCATTTCGCATCTGCTGTTGCCCATTGAAATTGCAGCTAAAAAGTCGTAACGACATTAGCCTAAGCGGCGCATACGTTTCCCAATTGCATCGCTGCAACTGCACCTGAAAGGCACTGAACAAATTATATATATATAAAGAGAGAGAGGGAAAAAGTGGGACTAGAGAGAGAGAGATAGAATGACTGCAGTCATAATAGTTTGCAAATTCGCAAGTAAGCCTAATGCATGCCATTTGCAGCCAGTTGATGCCTCTGCTACCCACTGTTTGCCAAAGTGTGTGTTTGTGGTGTGTGTGTGTGTGTGGTGTGTGTGTGGTGTGTGTGTGGTGTGTGCGTGTGAATCAGCTGTACCTAGCCTAGCCCTTACCCGCCTCGCAAGCCAACAATGCGGCAAAAGTGTTTCGCGGCAAAGGCAACGCCAGACTGCAACATTCTATTATCTGTCAGCTTTGTTTACGTTTACCTCTTTTGCAGTCAAAGCGTTTATCTGTGTGTGTGTGTGTGTGTGTGTGTGTGTGTGTGTGTGAGTGTGTGTGAGAGTGTGTGTCTGTGAATTTAGTGCTCTAGTCAGGCAGGAAATAATATAGCAACACTCACATATGCCATGCAGTTGAGAAATATGACTAAAGTACTCTTCCATAGTTGGGTTATTAAAAAATATTCTTTTCGTAATCGAAGGTATTTTTTTAACTTAATTTCAGTACTTAAATTTGAGTTAACCCAAAATAAAAAAAAATAAGTTTATTAAACATATGCATCCATAAAATATACTTCCGTAAGCAGTTGCTGTTGCTCAAGTGCCCAAGTCTTGACCCAGTTCAGAACAATTTCTGACAATGTCAACTGTTGCTGTTGTTGCAAGCTGCCGCAATTTGAAGCGTGGCGTCTTGCTTGGGGCCAAATCATTCAATGGACTTGCCGCACGCTTGGTGGCACATTGATAGATATAATTGGCCAGGCACACAGGGGGCGTTTCAGTGGCGTCGCCTGCAGCAACTTGGCTGTCAACTGCCAGCTGCAAAATTGTTGGTCCATTGCAGCTGGCTGTGTCGGGCTGCCAGGCAGTGGCTGGCCGCGATGCCTGCCACATGTGGCGCATGGCCTCTTCTTCAATGGCCGCTCGTCCATACTCCACTGGCGACATCACACTGAGACAGAATCCGTTTATTTGCAAAAGGGCTGCGGGACAGAAACCACACTGAGCAGCCATTGCCATCATTGGCCTCATTTGCAGCACTCACCCAAAGAGCTGCTCAACCACCAAATGCAAAGCAGCAGCTTCATCGTAAGCCAAATCTCCAGTTTTGCTTTCTTTCCAAATTGTTTTCTAGCTCAGTTTTTGAGTACTCGTAAATGTTGCCCGATTATTCCAAGGACTACTTTTGTTTTTAGAAAAGTTTCTGTACCTCTTTTTCAGCAAGTTTCGACACTTTTTGCAGTACTTTATTTCTAGATTTTATTTGCTTGTTGTTGCCACTAACCAAACTAAACGTATTTTAACTGACGCATTGACAATTGTTTTAACCATTTTGGAGCACTTGTTTGCTGTTCATACCACACAAGTGCCACAACTTTTCACAGTATCTTCTCTGTGAATTTTCCCAAGGTACTTTTTTATTGCGTAACATAAAGAGAAATAGTGAAGTAAATATTTGAAACTTAGCAGAGCTAGATAACTATATAGATGAGCTTTAGACTATTATTATTATTATTATTTTCTAAAAATTAAATTTACTTATTTGTTTTTCTTAATTATGTAATATACATACAAAACAAAGTAATCAAAATAAAATTACATTAAAAAACTTTGTTAAATCTAAAACTTAGACTAAAATTTAGAATTTATTCTTAAAAATGAAATCAAGACAACAACAACAAATTTGAACAAGTTAACCACATAAAGTTAATCACTTTCGAATGTGTTAAGATGCAAATGTATATCAGACACCTAAGGGTATTCAGAATCCTTTAAGAAATAGATAAAATTCTTTTGCTATTTTTTTTTTTTTTTTTTTTTTGTATTTTTTGCGCTTGTTACTCAACTATTTTGACAACTGCTCGTTGCAAATGCTGCATTGTTGTTGCACTAGTTGCAGCTGACTGGCTTTTGGCTTAAAGTTCGTCTTGGGTTTACTTTACTTTTAGTTTGTTTTTGAGTTATTTTTTTTACAGTATTTGGTACTTTGCATAGCCAGCAAGTCTATCAAAACATTTTCAAGTTGAAGTGCGGCTGCAAAAACAATGCACTCGAGCCATCGATTTTCTCAAGTGTACAAAACTGTAGTTGGGGGCAAGGAGTCGAGTTGAGTGGTTGGCAGAATGTGGATTGCTGGGGGTGCTGTGAAAACAACTCAATGCATGGCACTTAAGCAGCTCAAACAACAAATGCAGCATGCAACAATAACAACAACAACAACACAACCATCTTGCTGGGAAGGTGTAGAAACTTTCATGACAGCAGAATGCAATTTGCGTGAACGCCAAAGTTTATGCAGCATTTACTTGCCACCGTCTGTTGTTGCCACCAATTGTACGTGTGTGCGTCTGTGCAATCAGTCAAAAACGGAGGCAGGGGAAGCAACTCTGCCAAGCAGTTTAACAACTTTATGTGTGCAAAAACGAATCGTATTCAAAATAGTGCTTATATCTATTCACTTTCCATTGCCACAACTAACCATATCCGGCAATGCCACACTCTCTCTTTAATTCATTAAAATACAAACACATTCCTATTGTGCAGCAACGAGTGCCACTTTGAATATGACTCTCCTCTTCGTTTGACACACATAATTATGTTGCCAAGCGAGGGTCTCAAGAGAAGAATCCCCAGGCAAAGAAACCGCATTAGATCTATAAAAATCTATAATTAATTATTTAATTAATTTCAACTTTATTATATCTCTTAATGTGACATGTGCGTCCTATTTTTGCATATGGATCTCAATTACAATTTTCACATCTGCTATTTGCACTTCGGTTTCTTAACTGAAATCCTAATTATGGCCAACCTATTTACCGTAGTTGAGTTTTGCCTATGAATTTTATCGTATAACCTTTGCTTGATATGATCTGAAAAATCTTATATATCTTATAAGTATTTTAGTATTTTTTAATTTATTTATAATTTCAATTTTATTTTAAATTTAATTTAATTCAAATTTTTTATTTTTGTATTTTTGGTGTCGACTGATTTTAGTTGACAATAAATAAATAAAATAATCTCCCTGCACGAACTAATTAGTGATGACATTATTTGTTCCGAATTAATCGGCCAATTTGCGATTAGTAGTATTTTTGATAATATTTCTTTATTTTTTAATATTTATTTTTTAATAAGTAGTGTCAAGTCTACTTTAGTTATATTAAAAAAGAAAACTATTTGAATAATAATATGTTGAATTGAAGCATTTTATAGCAAGACATCATACCACCCACGCATAACGTACTTTGTGCAGTTATGTATATATATATATATATATATGTATATATGTATGTAAGTGTTAGGATATAGTATCTCTTCTCCGGCTAACTAATCGGGCAGACAGTCACGGAAGCAACGCTGGCAAACGCTTGCTACGTGAATTTCATTTGATAAATGCTGTCGGTGTATTTGGCTGTGGTGCTCTTGTTGTTAGTGGTGGTGGTGGTGGTGGCGGTGGTGATGGTTGTCGTGGTTATGGTGGTTTTGGTGTCGTTGTCATTGTTCCAGGCGCTGCACGATGCGAGCTATCGCTGCCACAGCCACAGTTATGCCTCTGATGCCAAAAACTTGGCTCGACTTCCTCTTTATGCCTAGGTATATCTTTTATTGCAGCCGCGCGCAGAAATAAACCACGAAATGAGCCGGACGTGCGAGGGAGCTGCGCTCTATCTCTGTCTCTGTCTCCGTCTCTGTCTCTGCCTCTGTCTGGAGCCGTGTCTCCCACTCAACGCTTAGTTTGTATGCAGCGTCAGGTTTCGTTGTGTGTTAAATTTACGCTGACATGCGCTAACTAGCTATGTGTGTGTGTGTGTGTGTGTGAGTGTGTGTCTTTGCCGCACGTTGTCATTGTAAGTTGCAACTTAAATGCGCACGTGATGCTGCCTGCATTGCTTTATTGCGTGCACTGTTGCAAATTAACAAGGTTCTCTCTTCTTATACCTATGGGCATGCCACACATTGTTTGTTTGCTGTGGCACAGCTCGTGGCTGACAAATATTCATTGAGATGTTTTTTTTTTAGATCAGTTGCACTTCTTACAGCGTGGCAACAGCGTGCAATCACATAAGTTGCAGCAGTTGCATTTTTCCACTCAACTCTTCCACATGCCGCAGTCAATAAATTTGTGCTACTAGTTTTTACTGTTCTCTGCTCGATGTAATAAAAACTGAGTAATAAATAAATTTATTTGCTGATCAAGTGAGCAATATGCATATTTTAAGCACTTATTTTAAATAAGCCAAATTACGTTTAAGCAGTATTATTTTGGTCAACAGACAGCAACCAGGCTGCAGGCTGAAATTGCAGCTGGAAGCCAAGTTTTTAGCCAACTGCAAATAAAAAGTTGTGCGATGCAAAATAAATGAAGTCAAAAAATGAATGTGCAGCAAGAGATGTTGGCTAACGCCAACAACAGCAACAACAACAGCAAGAACAACAGCAACAACGACAGCAACAGCAACAACAACAACAACAACAGCAACAACAACAGCAACAACAACAACAACAACATCAACAACAACAACAACAGCAACAGTTGACAACTTTGGAATTATAATCAAAAAATAGCTGCTCGCAAACAGAAATTGAAAGTCAACATCGGAGCGGAGGCGCCTCGCAAAGATATTGAAATCAAATCACGACATCGTCAAATGCATTTAAAGCTATTTGCATTGCATTCCAGGACCTGCACTTGAGCTGAAGTTCGTCCTTCGGCTCCTGTCATGCCGCATGTCGCAGCTCTCAGCTCTCAGCTCTGGTGCTCTTTGGCATGTGTCTCTTAATTCTTTCAGAATCCTCCCTCATCCAACTGACTTCCTGTCGCCGTTCCCGTTGCTTCTGTTTGCATGTCTGGATGGGGAAATTGATTTTTATCGCCTTTGGAAATGCGTTTGACTGACGGGCGCAATTTTCTCATTTTTCATTTGGCTTACGTTGTTGTCATTGTCAAAAATGTTGGTACTAACTTGGCCAAAGAACACAATAAAATAGTTTTGATGGAAAAATCAGTCATTTAAGTTATGCAAACATAAATTCAAAAATAAGTTAACACATTTCTCATAACATTTTTATGTTTTCATAATAAAATTCTCAAGTGATTTTTATAATATTTTCCACATTAATTGCTCAACAATTTGCATGGATTCGAAGAGTGCAATTAATTCGCATTTTACTTGCACAATTCTCGATTTATTAAGTATTTATTTCATTAGCTTTGCTATTGCTTGTTGCACAGCTCATTAACGGTAATCTGTTAACAATTCATGAGGCACGTTGAATGGCGAGTGGCTTTTGTGCCACTGCAAATGAATAAAGCGCAGATCCTGTTCAGTGTTTCAGTTAACACGCTTGTTAATAAATAAATAAATTCAATATTTATATTTCACACATTTTGCCATTTAATAAATACAAAATGTAAACATAAAAAAAAAAACCAAAAAAGATAAAAGGGCGTAAAACAATTGACAATAATTTACTGCTGCTGGGCGACACCCACAAATTAATAATGTATTTGTTGCATAAGTATATTTCAATTGTTGCACTCAGTGGCACTTAAAATAAAAACCAAAAATAAAAACATGATTATTCCACGAGTTGAGGATGCTCAGCAAAGTGATACCCTATAGACAAGTCTGAAGTAGTTAATCATATCTTATTCTAAGATTATCGGTACATAAGTGACTATATTAAAATCAAGTCTCAAGTTTTGTGAATTTTTTTGGAGATTATAAATTAATATAGGGCAAAAACCAAACAACGTCAAACTTAACCACATCTCTTTTTTTATTTATTGTTCTTTTTTTGCATCAAGCATTGATAATAATTATTCATTAATGTGGCAACAATGCGTTAATGATGGCAACAGCATTTGTATCTGTCGACGCAGCTGTATTTCATATATCACACATACGCCACATGCCACATGCGCCAAGCCAAAACAACTTAATTAATTAGGTTTTTTAACGTAACAAAAAACTCAAGCAAATAAACATATCTATTCAAACAGGCTGATGTTATTAAATTACTCATACGCCACATAAGCTACTTTTAATGGTTTGTTCTGCTTTTCTTCTGTATTCGTTGAGGGAAGGTTTTCCAAGCCGTGGCATTTTCAATTTCCTAAATTAAAAATATATTGCGCGAAACAACACAAAATTACGCTAAAAAAGGTGTTTTTCCGAACTGCCCCACGTCCAATTTCTTCATCCCTCTGCGCAGAGCAACCCTTTTAATTGAACATTTTTAATTTATGCATAATAAAAACTGATTTACCGCTTGCTAAAAAAACAAAAAAAAAAAAAAAAGTGCAACTCTCAACTTTGATGCTTTTTATGACTGACCCAAAAAAAAAAAATGATGAACCATAAAAGCGCATAAGGTACGAGTAAAGCTATGTGTGCGTGTGTGTGTGTATGTGTGTGTGTGTGTGTGTGTGTGCCCCTAAAAGACAAGAGAGGCAACGAGAACCGACTGAGGCTAGGGTAAAGTTTTTGAGGATGGCGCAACTTTTTGATTTTAGTGCCGAGTGTTTGGTCTATTTTATGGTATTTAAGTGGCCATGAATTTCCCGGCCAGCGAACAGCAGCTTCAATTGAAGCTCTGGCCAGATACATGTGCACGTGCTACAAGGGGGCACGATGACCCCCCAACCCCCTACCCCTACGTGCTTCACAGTTGTTGTTATGAAAACACTAGCGATGGCAGCGGCGGTTGTTTGCGGTCAGTTTTGTTTTGCTTCCGCAACTGGTTGGTTTTTGGTTACCAACCAGCAGCAGGTTGGAATCAAATTGGATTTGCGCACTTGGATGCGAAGAAGTATGGATTACAAATTCCCCGAGAGTTGGATATGCCAAACTTTAAATTGATTCAAATGCAAGGAGGCATTCGATTTCATGTCTTTAAATTTATTGCAAATTTATATCTTTAAATATGAATATTTTGTCAATTTTTTCTAGCACAAGATTTGTTTGATTTCATTATTTGATTTGAAAGAATTTACGTTGAAATTTATATTCAAATAAATGCCTGTTAAATGTCCAATCCAGAGGACACTGAACACGTGCTGTGGCTGCCTCTTTCAAGCCTCTGCTTGCTACGTTTGTGTCTCTAACGGCATTTTTATTATGCGCAACGAAATTAAAAATTAAAATTTGCTTTTCGCCTATGGGAACTGCTGGTGCTGATCTGCCATCACATTTGCACGAGTCCTGGTGCTTAACTACAGCAAATACAAAACAACAACAACAACAACAACAGTAACAACAATAGAAACACACGAGGTTGTGGCATCCCCTTGAGCTGTGCGCAATTTGCGAGCCACAAAATGCCCAAGGTAATCACTTGCCGCAAATTGTTGTAGCTGTTGTCGTTGCCCCCTGAATTCAAGTTCAACTGAAGAGCTGCCGCTCCTTTAACTTTTTCGTATTATTATTGTGCATTATACGGGAAATTGACAAAGAAACTTTTTGGCTGGAAAATGGCAAAGAAAACGAACACACACCAAGTAAAAGAGGCCAGCGCACAGTGGAAATTCGCCTTCGACTGCCACTTGAGAATTTAATAAAAATACAAATAAAAAGTAAAAAATAAGGAAAAGAAAATAAAAAGTAGGCAGAGACAGGCAACAACGAATCGAAACTGGAAATGTTGTGTACAAATGCCGGTTAAATATTTTAGGCAAATGCCTGTGCCACATCATCCTATCACCACCCCCCCCCCACCTACACCCCAGCAACAGCAACGACCGACTTGCCACAGTAAAAATAAATCAGCTGTGGTGTAGGCACTTGAGTTGATTTATGGGCCAAGGGTACGGAAAGGGCAACAGCAACAGCAACAGTAACAGGAGCGGTGGCAACGTCAGGTGGGCAAGGACATTCCAGTGACAGTATTGCCTTTGCATAATACAAAACCAAATTGCTCGAGCCGAGCGATTCTCTGGAGATGCTGCTTCGGGCGACAGCAATTGACAGCAGCCAAAGGAGTGGAGGAGAGGGGGTCAGGGAGAACATTTAAGTTGTTTCGAAGAACGCAAAACGAATCCTTAGAACTTTGCTCTGTTTCTATGACAGTTGCAGTTCATCAGTCAGTCAGTCAGTCAGTCCGTCCGTCCGTCAGTCACTTAGGCAACCAGTGTGTCAGTTGAAGTCCATTGAAGCTGCTTGAAAGGAAAACTTGAAGCAGTATCACAAGTAAATCTTCAAAGTACTGAATTACATCGTAAAGGCCATAACCTCCGCTCCTCAAGGCTGTCGCCACTTGCCTTTTCCGCTTCGGACCATTCGCTGTCCGCATTTTAATTACAAAAGCCATTCAAAAACAAAATTAATTCTCACCGGAGCCCAATAGGTGGCCAGCTAAGCTCACAAGCTGTTGTCGGCACGTGGCCACCAGGAGAACCTTTACAAACCTAAAAAACAAAACAAACACTTTTCCTATATTGAATAGCTAATACTCTAATTAGCACAACTAAGCCCAAATTTAAGGGGTTTCCATAAAAAAAATAACGAAATTCCGCTAAGGTGTACATTTTTCTTGCCCAAATAACCCATATGCTAAAAGTAGGTCTAGCAAATTTATATATATAACTAAAAATTATTTTTCTAAGCGTATATTTTTCCTCAAAATATGAAGATTGCTAAGTACGCTTGGAATACCAAAGTCACTCATTAATTTAGATAGGGTATTCAAAATATTTATGGCTGCAATTAAAGTTGAATATTCGTTTGGGCCGCCAAAAAAGAAGGCAACACAATTTCATGAGCCATTCGGTAGACAAGACAAATATAATTAAAATGGGTGAGATAATGGTTAGATCATAAAATGCCCATTAAATTGATAAAATTAGCGTTGGCAATATACTCCCCGACGAGAGGATAACCGCAAAGATTGGCATTCTACGGGAATTCACCTCGCAGGTTGCTGGGAATATGGGAAAAAGGAAAACAGAAATTTCATTAGACTAATGTGTTGCATGTCACATCAACGTCGGTTGCAGTGTAACAAGCGCATGTGAAAATCCCAAACAAGCAGCTTCAGCTGCCCAGAATGCAAGGATACAAGGACACAGATGCCACTCTTGTATTCAGGATGAGCTGTGAAAGCGTATATTTCTTATTGTGAGTGTGAGTTTGGTTGTCTGCCTCTGTGTGTGTGTGTGTGTGTGTGTGTGTGGTTGTCTGTCTGTCTTTCAGCTGCTGCTTCTGCCGACTTGTTGTCACAGCAGCATGCCTCCATCTCCATTTCTTTTGCAGCCATGCATCTTCGTCATTTCACAGCACTTGTCAGCCTAGCAATGCAATGCAAAATGGCTGCCCATCTCAAAGTTGCCAGCTCCCAGCTCCCAGCTCCCAGCTCCTAGCTTCCAGCTAGCAGCTCCAGTTAGCCAGAGTCGCAGAAGAGATGAGTTGTTGGTTGCACTCTTTTCGTATCTTTTATAATCTAATGATTTATTAGACACTTGCGCGAAAACAACTTGCCCCTTGCAGCTGTCAACCTAATTACATAAATACATATATACAAATATATATATATATATAATATATATGCACATATTTGTTCAATATAACAACAATTGAAGATTTGTGTAAAAAATATATTTTTCATTATTAAATATATTTTCATTATTTTCATTATCATTAAAATATTATTATTATTGTATTTGTGACACGAATTTAAAACCATTTAATTTCATTTAAATTACATTAATTTCCAAAATTTGTTTATTTTCACTTAACGTAAAAAAGTGAAACAATTAAATTTTATTTTAAATGAATTCTTATGTTGAATTATTAATTAATGGACAGCGGATTTCTTTTATTTTATTTGCAAATATAGACAGACCTTTTTTTAAAGACTAGTTTATTCTGGCTCCAGTTTAAGTTTTTTAAGTTCACTACAAGTTTCGTAACAATAATTAATTAAAGATTTTTTAGTCTGTGGCCAATTTCGGTTCAGAAAAACCAGTACAAAAATAGAAGCAACAACAAAAACACAGATCGAGAAAAGTATGTGATATTCAATATGGTAGCCAGCAGACGAGTCAAGGCTGTATTTCAATTGAAATAACTGTAATTAGGGGCAAATAACGAGTGTTTTTCATGCTGTATGTATGTGTGTGTGTGTGGTTGTGTGTGTGCTTTAACAATAAGAGAGCAGGTGAACTAATTACTAAAATGTGTTTCGGGGCAACTGTTTGCACAGCCAGCCAAATGGAAAAGTACTCGACACTGGCACACACCCCCAAACACACACACACACACACACACACACACAGCAACAACTGCACACATATGTGGATAATGCATGCAGCTAATGGCATTTTGATAGAAATTGCTGTTGAATGCAACAAAGACTGATGAGGGCTTCCAATTGTTGGCAGCTGCATGATTATAAGTCGATTCTTTTGACAAGCATCGGGGGAGGGGTGGAGGGGGCGTGGCAGCAAACGAGCGTATGTGAGTCAGTTATGACAAATAGCATAATTAATAGAGCAGCTACAAAGTGTCGTCTTGTTGCATGAAAATAAGAGCTTAGCAAGAGCGTGTTGCCTACACTCAAAGAAAAAAGAGTGATGTTCAAGCAAGGATATAACTGTAGACTTAATGTTATATATACATATATTATAATGGACGGGTTAGCAATTTACATTGGTATGTTTGTGCTTATTTATAATGATGTTGAACTTATGCTGAATTGCGTTTCCTGTTTCTTTCTTCCTCTTCCTTCCAATGTCATTTGTTTAGTGGAAATCTGAAAAGAGTATCTTTTCCATTTTCTGTACCGTTAACATCAATGCTGCTAGCATTTCACCAATATCTTCAATTTCGACAGAATAATTTTATTTTTGAGTGTATTACGATGCATAGTGAATCTCAGTATTTGTGGCAGGCACACATCCCAGCAGCAGCAGAAGCAGCTGCAGCAAAGGGTCCCAAGTTAATTTGTTGATTTGGTAAATAAACCTTGTACTTTATTTGTTTTTTGCGTAGTGTTTGCCACCGCTCTGGCAACATAACAGAAATTGTGCTGCTCTTTCCCACTTGCAGCATTTGCTTTGCACACTTTTTAGTTGCAGAAAGTTTTTCCTTGCGCTGAGTTAAGACTGCAACTAACTGACATAGTTTTGAATTATTGTTCTTGTTGGTTGAGCTGCGCTCGCTAAGCGTTTATCTTGGCTCAAAGACTTGGTTGTTGCAATGCATCTATGGCGTGCTCAGTGCATTGAAATAAATCCGAGGTAAATCGCTGATGCAAACTTTGCCAGCGGCTGCAGTCCTTGTGGAATGCAGCAAAGGGCATGGGGCATGGGGCATGCTGTGTCTCGCCAGCAGGTGCCAAGGCGCAAGTGACTGGTCCAAGTGTAATTTACCACTTTTTTTTTTTTTTGGTTGCCAAGGCAGCACCCAGAGCCTTGGGACATGCAGCATGAAAAGTATAAGCTGAAGTTATCTCTCTTTCTCTTTATCTCCCTCTCCCTCTCTCTTTCTCTGTGGCTGTGTGCAATTCTCGTTATAGGGTGAATTCTCAGAGGCAACAGTTGCTCAATGTTTGTGATGCATAATTAAACAATTGTCTGGAATTTTGTGTTGCAACTTTGACAGCGCCCCAGTGGCTGAAATTGGCAAAGTGATAAATGCATTCTGATTTATAAACATAAGCAACATCCATGTGAATAGAGAACTTTATCTTACATCACATGTAAAATGCTGTCCATAAAATGTATTGTGAGATAACTGTGAATGTAGATGTTTTATTATTTTATTATTTTATAATATTTCGTTTGCGGTTTCTGAGACCAATTCCAACAACAACGATGAACATGAAGAAGAATAACATCGACGATCCCGAGACAACAACCAGAAAAGAAGAACGACGAGAGCGAATTCGCAAGACGGCGAATTCGCTCGAGGAAGACAAGCGGCGAAGACAAGCGGCGAAGACAAGCGGCAAAGACAAGCGGCGAAGACAAGCGGCAAAGACAAGCGGCGAAGACAAGCGGCGAAGACGAAGAAGAAGACGTGACGACGACGAGAGAGTTGCGGTTCGGCCTTTGACGGAGTCGGTTGTGAGAGCTGTGCCTCAAGACGAGAACGAATATGAAGAAGCAGACTTGAATATTAGAAACTATTAATTACGTTGTAATATCTTATATTCACGATATTAATATCGTTTCTCAGCATTTGAGATTGCTTTTGCTTATGTTCAAACTTTAATTAAACAAATAGCACAACTTCCGTATCATTAACATTTTGAACAACAAAAGCAGGAGCGATAACATCCGCATTAATTAATCGAGCGCTAATTTAATAACCGCCATTAAACCAAGCAAACAGAATTTACCGTTAACCGTTCACCATTCACAATTCACCGTTGGACATTTGTTTGTGTTTTGCTGTTGCGCATAAATTTCAGTGTGACGAGGAGCAACACAATGGCTTACATAACCAACACCCACTCCACTTTCTCACCTGTGTGTGTGTGTGTGAGTGTGTGTGTGTTTGTGGTTACGCTTCCAATCAAATGTTGGCCCGATAGCGAAATGTTGCAATCCGCAACAGCCGTGGGAATTCAACATTGCAAACAATATTGGCGGCCAAATGTTTAATGATACGGAATTAATGCACAAACATCATCGACAACGTTGAGATACGAATCCCGGACGCATTTATGGGCCAGGTGAAATGTTAATGACTTAAGCCCCACACTGAGTCCATTCATGACTGCTGGCGTCCATATTGCCGATTCTATTCATTCAGCATGTTGAGTCGCATACTTAATATCAATTGATGCGCTTGGTGGGTTGTACTTAATACCCTCTTCAGCTGATGCTTTTATGAAAGTGCGTATTTGTGCGTAAGTATGTAACAGGCAGAGTGAAGTATCTTTTACATCATTAAGCATATATACTATTAATTAAAACCAGCAGCCGGGTCGATGTAGCCATGTCACTCTGTTCGTCAGAACGAGAAATTTTAAAATTCGGAATTTAAGTTCTCATATAACCCGCGAAAATAAAGTTTATATAATATTAACGATAACTGCCACCATTTCGAAAGTTATAGATATGAGAGGGCATATATTAAGAGGTAGATAATACATAATTAATATAAACATACTTATATACAACTACATTTTCATATAAGCGAAGTTTCATTGATGTCACCAGACGAAGCATTACTAAAGAATAATTCCAAGAATGCTTTCAATTTTATGTGTTCAACTATTTGGCACTGAAACTATTATATATTATTTTAAATAGCTGTTATCTGTTTATCTCAATAGTCGAACTACAGTATATCATATTATATTATATGCTAGTGAGAAGGATGTTTCCGATACAATGTGATTTTACAATGTGTATCTGCTAGAAAATTGTATTGAAATTTAAAAAGAAATCCACTCAAAAAATTACCTCATATATGTTGAATTGGAAAAGTAATAATACAAGAAAACACGCAAAAATTCGCAATCTTTTGACACAATCCCAGAAACCACTTGAGTTATGCGATTTGGTTGTAAGCAGCTAAAGATGTGATTCTTTTCCTCGAATTTTATGAGTTGGCCATCCGCCCACAACAATCTAGCAATTGGCGCCAGTTTGCTTGAATTTCTATCCAGCAACTCGTAAATAAGTATGTATTTTGTTGCTATTTGAGGCAACAGCAGCAGCAGCAGCGGCAGCAGCGGCAAGAACAACGACAATAATAGAGTTTCAGTTACGGTTTTGGGTTTCATTTTTGGGGCACCAAATGTTTATTGTCCAGCAAAAAGCGACGAAATACGCATGAAATTAGATTTGCTTCATCGAATTGATTTCATTTGTTTTGATTTGTTTCCGAAAATACGCAAATTGGATACGAGACCAAACACACCCACACACACACACACACACACACACACACACTTTTTGAGTGTTGTTGTGTCTGAAATGAATACATTTCGGTCAAATGGTTTAGATTCAAGCATTGTGTTGAGTTGGGACGTTGACAGGAAGGCGGTTGCGGTTTATGTTGACGAAAACACGAAGCCAACCCAAAGAATCCATCTCCCCCAAATAAACCCCTTACCATTTTGGCTCTTAGTAGTCTTTGCTGCTGCTGTTTGCGATTGAGCGATCAACACTTGGCAGCTTGTGCTGGCATTAAAGTGTCAGCAAACATACATATATATAAATAAATATATAGTTTTTGGGGCATGTGCAGAATGCGGGTGATTTAGGCCGCATGCGGCTTAATGTGCCAAGCGTTAAGATACCAACAAGAGCCCAAAACAAAACTTACCGCTCAATCAAATGTCCAAATCTGAGAAACCCTTTTTCGCTTTGGGCATGTCTGTCGGGGATTAACAGATCAGCGGCTCGAATGGACCCAACGCCAAGCATTGGTTTGGCTTTAAGTGCTGCTGCTGCTGCTCGAGAACTTTTGGGACGGCAACTTATTCAAGACTTTGCACTTGATGACCCAATTAATGGCTCTCCAAAATTTATTTATTACCAAGTTTTCTGTAAAACTTGCATTTTTCAAGCTTTTCAAACATTTTGTATACGTTTTTCTGATTTATTTCCCAGTGCTCATTATAAATAAAAAACACTCAGCAGTTGGCCAAGTTGCAAACCCAAACTCATTCACAACTAATCATTATTGAAAACGTAGCCAAAAAACCAACTTTTGTGTCACGCCCACTCTCCCAATCGCCCAATCGCATTACCAGCCAACAAGGGCCGTAAGCTGACAAAAAGTCAGTCGAAACTTGTAACGAAATAGCTTTGGTCAAATTGTTTTATTGTCCTTTTGTGTCCCTGATCCCTCGGCTCGTCTGCTCCATCTCCCTCTCCGGCTGCCTGCTGGCGATGGCACATTGTTTGACGCTAAAATCTCTCAAAGGATTTCCGTCCGGGTTTCGATTGCCACAGCAACTAAGTTTTCTTCCCTTTTTGTTTGTACAGGATATGAGAAGGAGTGCATTTTCTATTGAATTACCATATTGTGGGCTTAAAATATGTGAATTTACATTAAATTCATGTATGTCAATATATATGTATATACATATGTATATCTTCCATAACTGGAAGCAAGTGCTGAGTGTTATTAATATAAATTTCGATTCATCTTTTCACACACAATAATGTTTCTAGGGAAACCGACTCAAGTAGGATTTAAGCACAAGAATGTTATGAAAATGTAATAAGGGTGTATTTAAGCAGAATGGAATTCATTACCAATGCATTTGGGCCAAGTTTGGCATCAATGTGTGTTTATTATTAGAGTAAGTCGAGTTTTAGGTAATTAAATTACAAGAAAAATGATTTGAACAATTTGTGGATTTTTTTTACCATTTAAGATTTTCTTATTTTTTTAAATAAATTTTAAAATTTCTATATAAAAATGTCGAATCCAGAAACAATGGTATTTTTAGCGTGGTAAATAAACTTCTGTGCTTAGGTTATAAAATGATATTTATTTTACGTAAAAAAGAGACTTTCAGGTGCTCTTTAAACCAGTGCGTTAAATTGTGCGGAAAAGTTATGCGTTGTGCCTCCCCGTTGCGTCTCCACGCCCTCGTCACTCTCTCTTTTTGTGGAGTACTTTAGTTTTATATTTCACTCTGAAAGTTGACTTAGCAAACTACTTGAAATGTAAATATGTTTGAGCGGCAACTGGAAAGGCAAACTGACAGCAACTCTGAAAGCTAACGTAATTATGCGCATCATACAGCTGTCCGTGGTAGTCCACCCACTCCTCCTGGCACTGCTGGCCCTCCAGCACATCGCAATCTCCAGCTCAACGCCGATGCCCACCCAGCTGCATCGGATGGGGCTGAATGACGACTGGAATCGAATGGATGATGTGGACGATGCGGGGGGCAGCGGTTGCACTAAATCAGGTGACAATATTAATAGCTCTAAAAGTGGGGACAAGGGAGGCATGTTGCCTCCATGTAATTCCAGACAGACGGCCACGAACATTGCCCAGAAGGCCGCCAAGGAGGCAGAGCAGGCTTATGGAACACAACAGACCGCCGCTGCGGAGGTCGCCCACATGGTCAAGAAGCAGCTGGCGGATCGGGCATATGCCGCTTCCAAAGCAGCGGAGGCGGCACTCTCTGGCAAGCAGCAGAATGTGGAGCAGCTGGAGCAGGAGATAAGCGAGGCAGAGGCGGCTCTGCAGCAGCAGACAGACTCCATTACTGCCACGCAAGACAATCTTAGTGTCGCCAGCATGACGGTCAAGGATGCCCAGCAGCTGTTCCAATCCCTGAAGCAGGCCATCAATTTAGCTCAGGAAAATCTGGCTCATGCCAAGGCTGTTGCCGCCGGTGCACAGCACGAGTTCGAGGCCAAGTCGCAACAGTTGGAGCAGTCCCAGCGTCGCATCGATGGACTCAAAAAGCGCCTCTGCGAAGCCCGCAGAGAAATGCAGAATATAAAGAAGTCCGCTTACAAAGCGGTCTGTGCCGCTGCAGAGGCCTCCAAGAAGGCTCGAGATCGCCGGTCAGCCACTGAGCAGGGACGGATAAAACCTGGTTTACAACAACAACAACAACAACAAATACAGTTACATAACTCAGGGGTGGTCTGGTGAACTCAGTTGCACTTGAATATATTTTTTAATTTATTTGCAATTTAATTTTACTACTTATTTCATGATGCATATTTTCATATTCTGTTTATTACATAGAAAAATAAATTAAATCTTGTAGAATTAATTAATTAATTAATTCAAAAAAAATTTTTTTTTTTCAGCGTTAATTTGAGCCTACAGTTAATGCCAATTTGTTAAGTATTTACTATGCATGTTTTCATTTGCTTAAATTTTTATCTGAATTTCCAATTTGTTTATAAACAGCTTTTTCGTCAATTCCCAGTGTAACCAGCTGACAGTTTGTTTATATTTATGTACTAATTTGTTTCTACATTTTACAAAAAAACTTCTGATATATTTTTACACAGGAGAATAATTTAGTTTTACTAGATGTAACTACAATTTAAGCCAAAATATTATGCACTTTTCCGTAGATAAATTTGTATCTCAATTTGCATTTGATTACATTCCGTTCGCTTCAATTCCCAGTGTGACCAGCTGTCAGTGAGGCACATTGTAACATAATAGTTTACTGTGTATTTGGCTCAAATAGTTTGTGTTCGCTTGTTGTAAAATTAATTGGGCCATCAAAGCAGCGCCGGGTTTGGTTTGGGTTTGCTATCGACTGTTATTGGTGTCCTTTCGGTCTGATAAGTTATCAGCCTTATCGAAATGGCCAAGTTGTTTGCTTTACCAAATCCCCAGACGCCGCTTGCGTGTCCTTTTGTGCGTTGATCTGTTAATCCGAAAAGGGTAACCACCGGTGCCGGTCGCAAACTTCGCTGTTCCATATGATTGAGCGACGGCTCTTCGGTTTTTTACTGGTCATAAAAAAAGCTTAAGGTTTACGTTTATATTGGACGTTATGGTTTCACTGGAGACGACTTTAAGGACACTAGGCAGCAACAGGATTTGGGCTTAAAGGCTTTAGGGCTAGAAGATTTTACTACCAATTAACAGGGCTTCTGGAATAGTTGGATATATATTTAAGTGGAGTTCAGTTACTGCAAATGGACACTCGACAACAGCCACAACTGCCCCAATCCGCACTTGTCCTTGCACCCAAATATCTCTTGCTGTTTGCTGCTGCTGCTGCTGTTGCTGCTGTTGCTGCTGCTTCTGTTGCTGCCTCTGTGGCATTTGCACATTTATCGAGCGTTTTGGCGTGTCCTTGTGCTCGTCCTCGTCGTCGTCCATGTCACTTACATGCGCCTTTTTGCGTGGCCAAGTACATGTGCTGAAGTGCCCCAAATGACACTTCGTGTGGGCGAAGGTTGGCTGCCCGGGGAGTGGCATAAAAAAAATAAAACCGCAAAAAACGTACATGAAATCGATGCGCATAAAAATTTCGGCAAATGCACCTAAAAACTACGAACAAAATAAAAAACTGAGTCGATCTCAAAATGCTCTGTAAAAATCAGAAAAATCGCAGAATATTAAAAGTCACAAAGCTTACTTTTTGAATGGGACAAATCGTTAGGAAAGTTGTATTTAACATAAATAAAATAAAATAAGAATCTTTGTCAAATTTCAGCAGTTATTTTTAGGCCAAGATGCGTTAGGATCACAATAAAAATTCTGTGAAATGCCGTTCAAGTTTAAAGAGGTCTTCATTTTAATAATTTCAATTTATTTTACTAAAATCTGATGCAACCAGGAAAATATTAGAAAAATTAAAAAAAAAAAACATTTGTGCTTTGGTTCATTCCGATTGCTCCGCATTAAATAATTTCCTGTGCATCTCATTAATGTCAAAATATAATAACCCCGTGTGAGATTTGTTACCCTTGACATACCGTAGCATTGCACTGCCAAAGGAACCAACACCACACACACACACACACACACACACACACACACACACACACACACATACATCGGGACACACAAATTCAATTTCCTTTCGTTGTTGTTAGACCCCCTTAAATGGCATATGCCATCATGCTGAGCTGCAGACCCGATGCCTCCACGAATGTAGTCCACATGCACTCACTGCTGGCTCCATGATCTACCCCATATCCGCTCCTCAGCCAGGCTGTCTGTCTATCTGTGTGTGTGTGTGTATTTGTGTGTGTGTATATTATATTTATACCATTGCAGAAGTGCTTATTGATGTTGCATCTGAAATTGAAATCTGTATTTTTTCTCAATGATTTTTTTTTTTGTGAGTATTGCTTACAGTGTATCGAATTCGTTTTTAATGTTTTGTGAACTTTCAATTAAGCAAAGTTGGCATTTTTGTAAAATAATATTTTCCGTAGTTGAGCACAGAACAACACAGAAGCTAAAGTCGAGGAGAGAGTGAAATTTAATTTCAATTTCAATGCATATGAAAATTGAATTTAAGCGACAGGAAAATTGCTAGGTTACCACAAAAGGTGCCTGGGAGCAACTAGCTGACACGCCCACACATGCCCCCCCCCATTACAGTTAATGGAGCTGCAGAGTTTTTGAGTCTCTGGAATGAATTTCTCAAAGCAGCTGACCACAAAAACCGACACATGAAATTTAAGCATGTTCGAGAAGTTGGGAGTTGGATGAAAACCTTGATGAGCCCTGCCATAAGCTGATGATGAGTTTGTGGCTAAAACTTCGATTTTCGAAACGTAAAAGAACCACAAAAACTTACCAACATTCAGTTAGTTTTTACAGCTTTAATTTGAACTATTTGAAAATTGGTTGAAAGTTTTCACGAAAAGAAAGAAAAGAAAGAAAATTGTTACTTCTTGGTTATCATATAGACAAACTCCTCGTAGTTGATTTTGCCATCGCCATCAAAGTCGGCCTCACGGATCATGTCGTCGATCTCCTCATCGGTTAGCTTCTCACCGATGTTGATCATAACTGCGCGCAGCTCGGCTGGCGAGATGAAGCCATCCTCGTCCTTGTCGAATATTTTGAATGCCTCGCGCATCTCCTCCTCGGCGTCATCCTCGTGCGTCTGTTTGGACATTAAGGCACAGAATTCATCAAAATCAATCTCGCCATCGCCATTGAGGTCGACTTCATTAATCAGCTCCCTGACCTCCACCTCTGTGGGATTCTCTCCAAGCGAACGCATCAGATTGCCCAGCTCCCGGGTGCTGATCTTCCCCGATTGGCTCTTATCAAAGAGCATAAAGGCTTCCTTGTATTCGGCAAGTTGCTCCTCAGTAATTTCAGCCATTGTCGAATATTTTTCGTAATTTCGTGTGTGTTTGTTGAACTCGTTCTGATCGAATGATTTTAAATTTTATAAGCAGACTGAGTCGAGTCGAGTCTAGATTTTAAAACGAGTTTTTCACCCGCCTACTTTTCTAGCGCTCCGCCATCATTGCCACAAAATCCTCATATACTATGTGACCCTCTGTATTTGCGTTGCCATCGAGTACGATTTGATCGAGATCATTATCGTTCATGGGATCACCTAGTGTGGCCATTATATTGCGAAACTCCTTCTCGTCTATCCAGCCATTGTCGTCCTTGTCGAATACCTTAAATGCCAGTAATACCTCATCCTCGGGCGTTTGATCCTCGTACCGCATGGACATTATGTGCAGAAAGTCGCTCAGATACAACTCGTCCAAGCCGTCGGGATCGTATTCAGCATAATAGTCCTGCAGCTCCTGCTCCGGGGGCGTGTGTGCAACGGCTCGCAAAACATCCGCCAGTCGCTTCATCGGTACAACTCCAGTATTTTTCGTGTCAAACAATGAAAATGCCTCAATTAGATCCTGTTCCTGTTCCGGACTTAGCGTATGTGGACGTATAAGGCGCTCCTCTGGCGCCGGTGTGGTAAAATTTTCATCAAAATCCATGATGACAAATTAATTTAGAACTGCAAATCGAATAGATTACTTTAAATTTGACAAAGAAAATAATATTAGACAAAATAATATGTTGGAATGCAATGCCAGTATTTGAAATCTTTAAGTTGGCCTGCTCCAATTGTTCGCCTTTGCCGTTATTGCAGATCCGTTCTTATTTTAATAATTATCTAATTAAAGTTATACATATTTTTTATATTTAAATAACGAAATTCTTCAGCTTTAAATAGTTATCAATGACAGGTAAAATTAAATTGTAATTTTCAAATATTTGTAAATGTGGCATGTGAATAAATTAATTAGAAAGTTAGAAATGTGAGCCGTGTCCTGGAATATCTATGGATGAATACGTGTCCTAAAAACACAAATGCAAATTGGCAGACGAATTCAATTAGAGCTGTTTATTGTTGCTTTCTGAGGGTGGCAATTGTTTGTTTATCCGGCTTGTTATGTGGCGTGTTGCTGTGTTGCCTGATTATGGCCCGATTATGACCAAGTGATGTTTCAACTAGCTTGTTGGCCCAAGTGTATGCAATAGCAGAGAGGTAGCCGTGCTGAGATTAGCCTAAAACTGCTCTGGGGCAGCATCAGATACTTGTATATATGTACATATTGAGATTATGGGGGATAAAGCAGGTGCAGTTGCAGTTGCAGTTGCAGGTAGAAGTTCTCATTAGCAGCAGTTTCAATTTGGAATTGTTGTTACAGCACTGAATGACAGCCAAAGCTGGAATCCAAGTCAAAGCCGTTGCCAGAAGGCAATTGTGGTCAGAAATTAAGTGAATTGTGCAATTTGGCTTAACAGGGTCAACAGCAACAACAGCTAAGAATGCTTAGCCACAAATGGTGGCACGCAACGAGCTACGAAATGAAAATCTGCAAGAAACAGCAACTCCAAAAAGCAAACGTTTTTAATTAAAGTTGTGATGACCTTTGGCTGGACTTAAACTAAACTAGAAAAAAGAATGGTAAGTTTAATTAAAACAGGTAAGAGTAAACTAATTGGATGGTATTGATTATGAGATACACTGTGTTAAGTATTTGTATTCTTCATTCAATCAAAGTGAACACAAATGAATACAAAATGATTTTTAAATAACGAGTTTCATCTGAATTGCAAGGACTGATGTCCTTAAATAGACTCCAATTGTCTAGACAGTTTATTTATTGAATATATTTATCCACACTCCACACAAAGGCACCCAGAATTTCTAACAAAATGGTACTTATAGAAAAATAAAGGAGCGGTTGCCACTTTTGATAAAGAGCCAAATTTCCTTAACAGTCAGAAGCAGTTTCTTGAATGGATTCTGATTACGCCAGCAGTTTCGAATATTGGTAATATCCTCACTGTCCCGTCCCCTCTCTCTTTTGGAGCCATTGTGGAAATCGCTGCTGGATTGCATTCAGTGCCGATTTCAATTAAGCATATGAAAGCAGCGTTTGCAACACAATGCGGCACTCGGTAACAATTGAGTGGGCTGTGCCAGTCCCCGCCCCTTATAAGTCCGGGTCACTCATTGTCAGTTGTCCAGTGGCTCTGGCTGGCCAGTTGCAAGAGCCACTGGAGTTGCCAAAGCGTTTTCAATATGCGTTCCTGTGCCTCATTTTGTGTTTATTTCTCTGTGTGCAACCGGAAATGAAATATAGAGCAGGCAGGCACAGAGAGTTGGTGCATCGTTGAGGCAGCCTTTGATATGAACATTTTAAGGCCATCATTGTTTTGGGGCATGTGCATTTCTTTAGCCTGCAGCTTTTCCTGTTGTTGCCACATTTCATTTGTTAATCTGCCATTTACTGCACAGCACAGCTGGCAATTTTGATTAAATGCAACCCAGCTTCGCAAAGCAGAAGGTATTGAAAATTATATTTCATAAAGTTTATAAATTCACTTATTTTTCTTATCCTTTAGCTTTGAAAACCAGTCTTAAAGCAATTTAGAATTACGTTTACATCTGAGTAGTTGGAAAAAGTGTACCTTGGAAATTGTTGTTTGTGGCAACCTGTAGAAATAACAAGCAAATATTAAGCATGCCTCGCTGCACACTCCAAGACAAAAGTCTCTCTCAATGCCTTCAAGCTCAAGGGCTTTTAACTCTTTGAGGACAGACGGCAGGCATTTTAAACTAACCCAGTGCCAGGATACAGGATACACAGAGTCCCAAAGTATGTTGACTGAAGTGCCAGGGCAAAGTAAGTCAACAACTGGATAAGTTGAAGCACGGAGTCGGGCTATGAATAAAAATGAACGGAAAAATGAAGAGGAATAAAAAAAAAGTCAACTGATTTTTAGTTCTAATAATTACTGAACTCGCTCTTAACTTTTAATCAGATCATTGGCAATTTATTATCATTTCAGAGACTGTCCAAATTCAAGATATGTTTCCACTCAACTCATCGATTAGGCTTAATGCAGCTACCCATTCGTTGGACAGGGGATTTTCCCAGAGTTACGTTTCAATTTGCTCATCAATTTCGGTCCACTTCATATCCTTCATTAATTACCAGAATTACACAATTGAGTGCTCCACAGAATCAGAATCAGAATCAACAAAAACAAGCGGCAGCTGGTTGACTTGTCATGTGTAAAATTAATCGGCAACTTTCCCAAGTGCATCCAATAATTTTATATTTTTTTTATATATATTTAAGTATGTGTTTGTTACACTTTGTAACAAATAAATTAATGTATGGCTATTAAAAAAATAAAACGAATTAATTACAAGTTTTTTTTTAAATAAAATTCAGTATCACATCAAAATAACATAAGAAACATATTTTATTATTCAAGGATTCTTAAAAAAATGCAAGTGAATCACATAAAAAATAATTATGAATTAATGAAGCAAATGTAATTTACAACTCAAACAGTGTCTTAATTAAAAGAATAATTATGTGTCAAATGTATTTATAATTCTTGTTACAATTAGATAGCTAATTCCCCAAAGCTAACATCTTAATTAGTTTGTTCAATTTCTGCGCTGCTGAGTTATTCTTAAAAACAGATACCAGGCAGACACACACACACTTACACACACACACACACACACTTACACACACACACACACACATACACACAGAATTCTCGAAGTTTTCTTGACTTTGTGAGACTTTCCTTTCGGTCATGTTAGTTTATTGTTTGCTTATGACACAAATTGCATTTGTGGATGACAACAAGAGATTTGGTCAAGCCAACAATGGTGATTAAATTACTCATACGACCCGAGGACGCACAAAAGAGCGTTCTGTGAACTTTCCCTGAAGTTATTGTTATTGTTATTGTTTTAGTTGCTGTGTTGTCTGGCATTTAGTTAATTAAGTTTTACAGCAGCTCGACAAGCGCCCTGCCCAATAAACTCCTCCCTCCTCCTGACCTCAGCCAGCCCATTTAATTAGTTTTTAATTATTTTGCAGCATTTTTTTTTTATTTCTATTTCTTGCGAACGCTTTTCAAACTGGACACCGAACACAATCGTGGGGTATTTGTTTTGAGTTTAGTTAATTTTATTTGTATTTGCTGAAAAACGCCCACAGCTCAACGCCTCCCACATCAGAGCGTTGTTGTTGTTGTTGTTGCTGTTGTTGTTGTTGCTGTTGTTGTTGTTCATTCAGCACAAAATACACCCTTTGTTTTACAACAGTTCGCTTTGTTTGGCATCCAACCCACTTTTGTTGGCCGTGCAAAGTTTTAGATTAGCCCTATTCGCTTTATAGGCCAGTCGCAGCCTGTGTTTGGGTAATTAAGTTTTGTTTAAAACTAATAAAATTTAAGCTTGCCATCTAGCAAATCACTGACCGAGAATGGATGCAGCAAAAGTTTTTAATTGATATTTTGAGTTGAATAACAACAACAACAACAACTTCATCATCATCAGCATCTGCAATGTTGGCTCTGATTGAAATAGCCAAGCAAATATTGCACTTTTCTGCATATATTTAAGGGCAACTGTGTGAATTCGCCTGCTGGCGTTGAAGAGGTAGCTCTGCAAATATTTACACAGTACGTTGGCATTGCCATAAACCACCGCAAAACAATAAAATTCGCAATAAACCAAATGGAAAGCGACAGAAGAAATGGAAATGAGAAATTGGTGCCGGCGCATATGAAATGCATGCGGAATCCCATGCAAACAGTGCAACAACACCACGAAACAACACAACAACTGCAACAAATGCAAGGAAATCACAACAAAGCAACTACAAAACCAAAATTCAAGTAAAATACCAGAATTTTATTTGGCAAGTTTTACATACCCTTACCAAGGCCAAGATATGACGAAATGTAAATGATTTCCAATTAGTCATTTTTTGTATACACTTCAAAATATTACAAGTTAATCCCAGTTCAATAATATAATTATTAAATACTATATTTAAAATTATTATGTTTTTGATTATTTAAGCAATGTATCGTCGTCAGTTTTCTCTCTATTTGTCTAAAATTAAATATTCTTAATTGATTTTTCTCTTGTATTTATATTTTATTTCCAGTATTATTCCTTTAATTTCATATCTTTCTTAAAAATTGTACTTAATCTACTTATTTGATTCTTCTTTTATTTTGGTATTTTATTTGCAATATTATCTTTCTATAATTTTTTATATTCAATATAAGCGTTTAATTATTTGCCTTTACACTTTAAACTTAATGATATTTTGGGTATTCACTCAAAATCCGCCAGAGTTGCCAACCATTGCAAAGTGAGCTTTAATTTCGTTAGACTCCTCGTCTCAAAGGACAAGCACAGTGAAACTGAATGGAACGCAACAAAACGGTTTTCATAACTTAAATTGCATAAAGCCAAGAGTGCGACTAACTGGAAAATCAACACAAAAGCCGAAACAACAAAAGCCCTGCAACAGCGACTACCAACTGCAGTTAACTTTGGTTTTGTTCTGCCAAACACAATGATACTGGGCTAAGACAAGGCAATTAGCAATGCAGCCTTGTGGCACTGTGGCACTGTGGCACTGTAAGCAGACACCAATTTACAGCTGTATCTAGTCGAAACATAATCCGTATATATTAGTATTATTATTATGCAAAAAACAACTCATAAGCAACTCTATTCATGTTTCCTCATTCAAATATTTCTCTTAAAATTGCTTTGAAATAATATTATATTTTCGACGACATTTATTACAATTCCTATAATAACAATTGATAAAAAAAAGCGATGAGTAAAAATTGATTAAAACAAACCCTTGAAAGGTGAAAATTGTTAGCTATATAATGCTATGATTTTAAGTAATAAAATTAACCAACACCTCCTAATATTGAGTTAGTTGCTTAAGCCAATTTCTCATTAATTGATTTCAATTATGATAATTAGGTTAACAAGCTGTTTTCTGAAGTCAGTTAGATACCAATTATTAGTTTTTATGCCAGTTTCTCATTGCTTATTATTTATGCGCACACAAGACTTTCATAATTATGGAAAAAATATATTTAATAAATTGCTTTTTAAGTTATTTTTTATTTAATTATATTCTATTCAATTTTGAAGATTAACAAAACTACTCCTTCGAATATAAAAATATCTAAATACTTCTCACCTTTACATAATTCGTGTGCCAAAAATAAAATATGTTTTCACACAATTATTGCTTTCTGCTCAGATTATTCACAACTTTCTGTTGAATGCCTCATCAGAAGTTTATCCCATTTGATGTTCTCATCTTGTGCAGCTTGTCGCTGAGCCACTTTCACATCCTGTTGAGAAAGTTCGGATTTGGAGAAGTTTGCCAGTTTACTTTGATCATCATCGTCATCATCATCATCATCATCGTTTTGGCTTTGGTTTTGATTGACCTTTTTTCTTGGTAACTGCCTCCGATAAGCTATGGCAACGTATAGTATTTAACAGATTTACTGTCTGCCAGATTCACCTTTGAAGTAAGCTTTGCCACAGTCTCCATTCATGTATTGTGAAACATGGTTTTCCTCCCCTTGGTTTCGGCCACATTCTGGTGCTTAATTTATTGCCTGCCGAAGCCAATTGGTCTGCTAAAAGGGGCGCGGCCAGCGGTCAGTTCTATTGATAAACGGCTTAAAGTCCTTGTGTGCTTTACTCTTTTGTCCTTTTTGCTCAACTTTCATTTGGCTTTGTCCGACGACTGCCACAAAATTAAAGCCATAAAATGCAATTCTTTGTCGAGAGTGGGGCCGGAAGTCGTTAGTTGGTAAAATTCACAACGGTAGCAACATTCAGTTTTCACTGAAGTGTTGCACTTGTCGTCACAGTGGTTGTTGCACTTGTTGTTGTTGTGTACTCGACGCCGTGTGCAATTATCACCTAGAGCTATAGAGCTATACAGCATCTGCAACAGTGGCACAGGCAGCAACAACAACAACAACAACAACAGCATTATGTGCTCAAAATGTAAATGTCATTTGTGTGCCAAGCAGCATTAAAAACATGGGGACAACAGCAACATCAACAACAACAACAACTGCCGGCAAGTGTTGCACATTTGAAAAATGTGCTACGAGTGAAGCAAAGTGAAGCAGCAAAAACTAGAGAAACCCAAAGCAGCCAGAGAACCCTGGGAAGCCCAATGGAGCCAAGCTGCAACTTCTTCTCTGAGTATGAATAAAGTTAAAATACAATCGAGAACCGTAAATTCCGAGCAGTCAGCAGGTAGAATAGGTGTGAAATAGAAACCCAAAAAACACACACACACAAACTCAGAGAATGGGAACAATGCCGTGCCCAAGGCCCCAGGTCTAATTGGTATAATAAAATGTCATAAAGGGAAAGAGCATTGCGACTGGCCGTCAGACAAGTTATGCGGGAAATGTACAGGAAATGGGCAGAGAGGGAAGCGGGAGAGGGAAGCGGAAGAGGGAAGGCTGGCTGATTGGTTTCAGGAGTGCAGGGGAGGATTGCTGGCTAAAGTTTTGCAAGGACTAAAAGTCTTAAGTACAGATGGTTTTATTAGATCTGTTGTACACTTGGAATATGTAAGAGAGATGGAGTCGAAGGAAATAGGAAAGAAATTCAGTTATTTACATAATATTTAAAAAATGTAATTTAATTGAATAAGAATATAAATAAATATATAAATTTTAAGCGCTTTCCCTTTTTTTGTTTAGCTGCTAAGTTTCGCTCAGTGTTTGTCCATTACACAAGTTAGGTTCTTTTTCGCTCTTATTTTTCGAGCGCCTTTAAAGAAGCAATTGTCTTGTGACATACAGAGAAATAGGACCAGCATTGGATTGAGCCCATATATCAACTGTCGATGCTTGTGCAACGCTTTCCCGTCACAATCAACAGAATTAGTTTCATTTCCAGCAAAGGGCACGACTGTCTAAAAAACCCACCCAGTCAAATAGTCAGCCCACATAACAAACTGTGCTGTAAGCTTCAGTTATCCGTTTCCCACTCCACCTCTCTTTGTCTTTTCCTCTTCTATTAAATTTCCCCACCCCCCCCCCCTCTCTCTCTCTCTCTCTTGGCCTTGCTTTGGTTTTGATGGCTTTCTGGCACTGCTTTTGATCTTTGTGGGGGTCTGATAAATGATAAGGTGCCTGGGTGAGGCCAACAGACAACGCCAAAGAGAAAAATAAAAGAAATGCGCCAAAGTGAGGAAAATTACGCCGCAGGTGTCTTTCTATCAGTTCGCATCAGCAGCCAGGGGAGAAATTGCAGTTACTCGGGCAAGTTTCCTGATTTCCTCTTTAAAGTAACAAATGCGCGCAATGAAACAAATCTTTGGGGCAATTTGTGCTGTGGAAAAATATTACTATAAATTTTGATGGACCTTCAACTACACAAAATGTTGCACACGAACACTGACAAGGGCAACACTCCGCTGCAGCTACAACTGTATATCAAGGTTGTGCCACGATTAATGCTTGTCGGCTTTGTTTAATTAAACTGTCCAGAATATTGGATAAGTTTGTCCCGTTTTTCATGCGCTTGCTTTAATGGGCCTTCAGTTGCACTGTTCCGTTAACAGCGTTTATATTTGTGGAAGGCGTGCAGCTTCCATGTTGCACACATAATATCAACCATACGCAGCGTGTTTGCGGCGACTGTTGCAATGTTAACACAACTCTCCCCTCACCACTTGCTGTACGTCAATATTTAATTGGCTGTGCTGGCTTTTTTACACTCTGAACAATCAGATACACATACACAGGTAAACATATATATTCCTATATATCTGTATACATCTGCATACAGAGTAAACATATATATTCCTATATATCTGTATACATCTGCATACAGATTTATTACGTTGGAGAGAAAATAATGTTTATCTGAAGGCTCAAAAACGTATCCATTATATGTATATACGAGGATTTATATATATATAAATTCTTTTTTGGAGATCGGATCATTTTTGACAAAGATATGGGAATAGGAATTTTAAAACTCAAAGCACAATTTTCTATAAAAATCTATCAATAATATGTATTTCATGTCTTAATTCAGAGGCAATTATAAAAATCTGCAACATTATCAAGATAAGGGAATCAGCATTGCTCGATAAAAAAAACAAGGAGACAATTGCTTTCAATATATTTAGAATTGGTTGAAACAAATATATATTATAAAAATAATACAAAGGAATTTAAGATAAATTCAAATACCAAAATGTATGCATTAATTTATCTATGGACTACATATTTTGTATTATTATTATTATTATAACTATAGTTACACAATTTGTATATATGTAATAGAAAGTTATATATTCTCAGCTCATCCATATTATTCCTTACAATCCATATTGGCTTGTCAGCAGTTGTTTTCGTTAGATTCTCGTTTTTATGGCATTATCTTTGTGGGCTGCCACAAATGCAGAGCATTGCCACTTCGCTCTGCCACATCTCTTTTTTTTTGTTGCGTTCTTTAATATTTTCCATGAAGCCATCCAATCCCATTCTACACTTTAGTGCTATTCACCCATATTTTTTTTCTATTTCATTCTTTTATTTATTTATTCCCTTTTTTATGGCATTTTATTATTGTCTTGTTGCAGTGCCTCACACGAAACTGGATGATGATGATGAGTTTGGTTGCTGGGCTGCAGCTTCTGTTGTACGTTGTAAATACGCCGTAGTATTTGCATTTTTTCTGTTTTCTGTTTTTTAACAACTGCAGCAACACCCCTCGCCATCAAATCGTAGTGAACCATCGTAGATTGTTTTAATTTTTGCTTTTGCATTTTTATACTATGATACCGAAGGTATAATAGTATATTGGGCTTGTGCAATGTCCGTCATGCTGTCTGTCCGTCCGTCCGTCCAGTAGCTTCTTGCATATGCCGATTTTCGGACTATAATTTTGACTTATGTTCCGACCCAAAATCACGTTTTCAATTTTGAATGTACGATTGATCTAGAGGCCAAACTATGACTAAACCGCCTTTGCTTTTGAAAATGCGTTGAGTTTTGACGAAGTTATGGCATTTTGAAGGTTCGACCTATGCCCATATGCCGATTTTCGATTTTCGGACTATAATTTTGACTTATGTTCCGACCCAAAGTCACGTTTTCAACTTTGAATGTACGATTGATCTAGAGGCCAAACTATGAATAAAACGCCCTTACTTTTGAAAATGCGTTGAGTTTTGACGAAGTTATGGCATTTTGAAGGTTCGACCTATGCCCATATGCCGATTTTCGATTTTCGGACTATAATTTTGACTTATGTTCCGACCCAAAATCACGTTTTCAACTTTGAATGTACGATTGATCTAGAGGCCAAACTATGACTAAAACGCCTTTGCTTTTGAAAATGCGTTGAGTTTTGACGAAGTTATGGCATTTTGAAGGTTCGACCTATGCGGATATACCGATTTTCGTTTTTCGGACTATAATTTTGACTTATGTTCCGACCCAAAATCACGTTTTCAACTTTGAATGTACGATTGATCTAGAGGTCAAACTATGATTAAAACGCCCTTGCTTTTGAAAATGCGTTGAGTTTTGACGAAGTTATGGCATTTTGAAGGTTCGACCTATGCCAATATTCCGATTTTCGGACTATAATTTTGACTTATGTTCCGACCCAAAGTCACGTTTTCAACTTTGAATGTACGATTGATCTAGAGGCCAAACTATGAATAAAACGCCCTTACTTTTGAAAATGCGTTGAGTTTTGACGAAGTTATGGCATTTTGAAGGTTCGACCTATGCCCATATGCCGATTTTCGATTTTCGGACTATAATTTTGACTTATGTTCCGACCCAAAATCACGTTTTCAACTTTGAATGTACGATTGATCTAGAGGCCAAACTATGACTAAAACGCCTTTGCTTTTGAAAATGCGTTGAGTTTTGACGAAGTTATGGCATTTTGAAGGTTCGACCTATGCACATATGCCGATTTTCGATTTTCGGACTATAATTTTGACTTATGTTCCGACCCAAAATCACGTTTTCAACTTTGAATGTACGATTGATCTAGAGGCCAAACTATGACTAAAACGCCTTTGCTTTTGAAAATGCGTTGAGTTTTGACGAAGTTATGGCATTTTGAAGGTTCGACCTATGCCCATATGCCGGTTTTCGATTTTCGGACTATAATTTTGACTTATGTTCCGACCCAAAACAAAGTTTTCAACTTTGAATGTACGATTGATCTAGAGGCCATAATATGACTAAGGCGCCTTTGCTTTTGAAAATCCGTTGAGTTTTGACGAAGTTATGGAATTCTTTAGGTTCGACCTACGCCCATAAATGATAGTATTTCGTTGTCGGTTACGTCCGACTGCAACGTTCTCTCGTGTTTTTGTTGGTTTGTCAAGGGGGAAGGTGCAGGGTTTGGGCATTTTTCGATGACAACGCTGCAAAATTGCAGTTTACATTTTTATTTTCGGACTGTTGATGGATTTCAATTGAATTGTCAGCGTTTTACACTGAAAAATGTGTCATAAAATGTTGGCTCGTTCTGATGTCACACAACAATTTAAAGCGCTCCAATTAAAAGTTTTGAACGAAAATTATTTATATTTTTTTTTCTGATTTTATGCGGTAGTACAAAGAATTTTGAAGATGTACCCCAGGAACTTAATCGCATTAAATATTGTCTGCAATAGAAGAAGCTCAAAGACGGAAAATTAAATTAAAATATAACTTAATTGTTGAGTGAAAGTATGCAATTTTTTTTTAGTTTTATAGTTAAGCCAATTGGAGCATCAGAAAATTTTTAAATTAATACATTTCCATCAACATTAACAATTATTACTGTTAATTGTAAAATTCTCATCACTCCCAATTAGGTCTATTAAAAGCTTGTAGGGTAGTTAATGAATGGCAATAAAATATTTAATTGAATCGAAATATTACCTCTGTTTATTTTATTGCTTCATTATAAAGTGCTTATGTAAAAATTAACCCGTAAAATGGATTATCGCTTCTGGACATATAAAGCATGAGTTACGTGCGAAATATTTGGTCATAATTGTCTGCTGAAGCGCACTGAGTGGCAATTAAATATTGACACTTAAAGCAAAATAATTAATGAATAATTGCACAATGCGGTGCTGTCAACTGTCAATTCACGTAACTTGGAACCAACTGAGCAACAGCCACAACATAAAAACCAATAACTTTAGTGTGAAATGTTCAATTTCCTATAATACCGATGTCGATGCTCAAATACAGCTGTCAAATGCTATATACTCATAATCTACAAATCGACATGGATGACGCCCGTTCTTATAATAAATGAAAAAATAAAAAACATAGCCAAAAAATAAAGAGGAAAAAATAAAGAAAAAGAGAAAGAGAGCATTGAGCCAAGATAAATTCAAGTTGAGGACAGCATAAGCCAAAATTGCACAAGTTGCCACGCTGCTCACGACATTATTTTCCATTATAGAGAAAAGGCAAACATCAGATGCGTGTTGGTTGCGTGGTATTTGAGAGAATTGTTGCCGGACTTGAGACGTTGTCTGTTTGCTGTGGACTTTGGCTATAAATAACTTAGTAAGCACTGGCTAACTACGGCTGTGACTCTGTTGGCCAACTCACAGCCAAGCTGCAGTGGCAAGTGGCAGCCACAGGCGCCGCAACTAATCAGCCACAGCGCAAAGACGTCGCTTCCCTGGCAAATTGCAATTTGTGCGCAGTAAATTGGAAAGCTCATCCAGTCAAATAGCAAAGCGGAATCTCTCTATATGTGTGTGTGTGTGTGTGTGTGTGCGAGTGTGTGTGTGTGTGTGAGTGTGTGTGTGTGTGTGTGTGTAAGTGTGTGTGCGAGTGTGTGTGTGCTGTCAATTAAGTTTGTTTGAATGAAAATTGCACCGGTATCTCGCTAATCATGCACTACCAGTTGCACCAGTCAACGCTGCGGATACGCAATATTTTAGAGACTGCTTAGGTCAAGAACCAAATTAAACCACCAGAAATCAATTGAAAGTTAAATAAGTAATTAAGCAAGTCTTTTTATGGCATAAAATATATATAGAAAATGTTTGTGATTTTTGCAAAAAAACTCAAAAATATATTGAATATATTATTTACAACATAGAAATAGTAATAGTAGTTAGTAAAATTTAAATTAAAAATAAAAAAAAGTATCTGAAAAATTTATTGAAAACAAAGTTAAGACAATATGGAAAGCAGATCTCGTTTTGCGAAGCTCTCGCAGTAAATTCCAATAATTACCCAAATATATTCAAATAAATAAATATTAAATTGAAAACTAAGGCGCAAGAAGAAGAATCTCAATTTTGGCTAAAAACCGTCTGAAAGCAACTAAAAGTAGCTAACCGAATGAAGCTAATTAGATTGCGTCAGGCATCAAGACATTGAATGGCAGCCTTAACAGACAGACGGACAGACAGACAGACAGGCTGACTGACGACAAGGAATTTGCTCGACGTTGCCAACTTTTGCGTCGGTGGGGAGGGGAGGGTTGAACGGCGGAGAAGAATGCTTGAGGCAGCACACATCAATGGCAGTCGGCAAGTTGTAGTTGCAAATTTGATTACCTACTAATTAATCTCATTAATTGAGACGACTCAAAGTCTAGTTTGGGGAAACTGACGACAGCTGTAAGCGGAAATTGTCAGAAATTGGCTGCTTAAAGCTGCAGATGGGGCAGGCAACAAGAACATTCCGCCGGAACATCCTGCATGTAATTGGCATTAGCGATACCCCCTCTTCCGTGCTGTGTGCATCCATTTATTTATTATTTTCGGTCATTTTTTTTTTATTTTTAACCAACACAAATGCTGACTCAAACAATTTAACGAGCTGACTCTGCGCTAATGTCTGCGGTTTGGTTTTTGTGACAAACAAATCAACGAATGACACAAATAGACCAAAAAATAATAGTTTTTGCGATACAAATTCCAGCTACAAATTGCTAAGCCAAAATTGTTATCCAGAGAGCACACAAATTGGAGCTAAAAGACGGCGGGGTAAAAGGGAAGGGAAGTGAAGAAAATACACAAACTGCTAAATTGTGCTCAAAATTCACGAAAATAGAATCCAACAACTATTGTGGAAAGTGTTTTCTTTTTTGTTGTTGTAAGTGTGTGTGTGTGTATTTAAGGAAAAGCTGCAGAGTGAACTGTAAGCAAATATGCAAAAACTGTGAATTTGTATTAAATTTGGCAAAGTGCTACAAAATGTTGCCAAGTGGATGGAGCGGGCGACAGGTCGATTACAGCTTCCTCTTCCTGCTCCTGCTGGAACTGCTGCCAGTGTTGCCACTGCTGCTCCAGGCGTAACCAAACAGAACAACAGAGTTGCTGACCAGCCAGTGGACTGACACAGCGTATTTGAAAATTGATCACCGGAACATCCGTGCGCTGACCGGAAATACGCAAATGCAGTTGAAACTGCTTTTCACGACGCGCTCCCGGTTCGTCTCTCTGTGTGTGTATTGTCTGGCATTTATATATATATATGTGTGTGTGTGTGTGTGTGTGTGTGTGTGTGTGTGTGTGTGTGTGTGTGTGTGTGGATGTGTGTGTGTATTATTGCGCTGAATATGAATAACTGTTTTGCATCTAGCGATTGCTTAAAATTGCACAGGTTTTATTGCTTAAAGACAATAAATGAATAAATAAATAAAATAAAATAAATAAAAAATATAATTTAAGGAATAAATCAAAGTAAGGAATCGACCAACTCAACTTTATTCGAAATGCAGTTGCTGAAATTTGAATGCATAAATATTTGTGATTTATATGCAATATAAAGTTTGTAGGCAAATCTTGGCCAAATTTCATTCTGCTTTCAAATCGATTTAATGTTGGCCAAGTTAAGTGAGTTAAAAGTGCAGGAAAAGCATTTACCAGCAAAATGGGAAACTTATGCGCTTAACAAACATTATTTAAAGCCACCTGATTTGTTTTAGCTTTTACTTAAAACATTCAACTTCGATTATGCAATTATTATTTATTTATAGCCAGTAAAGTTAACTCTTAAGATCTACGTAAGGTTGAACAGAACCTGCAGCTGTGCCTTTCCCAGACTATATTAAGCTGTTTATATATATGTATATATGTTGCCTATTTAAATATTTCAATACATACAGCGTCACTGGTACCACCTCTTGTTGTGCAACTTTGTTGAGCTAAATTGTAACTGTGTTTGGTTGTAAATTTTAATAAAATCAGCCAACATAAAATTCCAAAAGTTTGTTGCACCAAAAGCGTCCCAGCGGCGAGTTTACAAACAAAAGGCGAAAAAAGAATTAATTTGCACCAAGCACGAAGGGCAGACACAAGAGGGGAAGGGTTGTGGCTGGTTGGCGCCATTTGGAGCCAAACTATGAAAACTAATTTAAGTACTTAAAGGAGGTGCGAGGTGCAGAGCGAGAGTGAAAACAAAAGAAAACACATTGCTAAATGCAAAACTTGTGTTGACACGACATCTAGGTGACACAGCGAACCCCACACCCCACAACCCACCCCCCTGCAACGTCTTGTGCACCTGGCTATATGTGTATTACGGGGCAGGAATGCATTACACAGACACAGAGTTAACGTTTCTTTGACAGAGTGACAAACTTCGCACGTTGCACAAAAGACAGCGGCAAAACTTGTGCAGATTGCTGCAACCCCTTCAACCTGCCATGCAACCCCTCAATTGGGGGCATCCATGAACTGTGGCTGCGTTTTTATGTGTTACACAAACCCGGTACTTAGTGGAAAGTGAAAAACCAGTGTTACAATGTTGAGCTTTTAACGGTAAATTGTTGCGCCAGAGACAAAACTTTGTTTCATCTTCTTCTATTTTTTTCGCTTTCTTTTTGTTTTTCATTTTCTTTTTTTTTTTTGCAAATGAACAGCAACAATAAAGTCGGCGTAGTGGGCTGCAAGTAAAACGGTTTCTACTCAAGGGGCAGAAGCTGGCACCGTCAGCCAAACAAAATGTGTCAAGCAAGTGCAACGCTTCAGCTGAAATTTATGTAAAGTGCGCCAGTTTTTGGGAGCTGAGTGACTGCAGCATCCAGTTGGGAAAAAGCCCCCTAAGCACTCCAAGTGGATTGTAATTTGAATAGAGCTGCGCAAATTCTGGAGCACTAACTGAAATTGTACAGCAAACTTTAAGCAAAAATTAGACGAAGAACAAAACAAAATTAAAAACAAAATAATACACTACAAAACAGAATAAACTAGAAAACAACAAAATTATTTTTATTTGTTATGAAATTATACGAGAAGCAATCTTTAAAGTTGAAGATTTTGTATCTTCAATATTATGTTTTTTTTTTTTGGTTTCTTAATAATATACATTTTTTAGAATATAGATATTAAGGTCTAAAGGCTAACATTAAATAAAAGCTTTTTAGTATATTTATATTTGAGTAATAATTATAATTAATTATTATTATATTATTAATTATTTATTTTGTTTTCACATATTATATCAGTTTATGCATAAGATCCACTTCATGTCCCAATTATGCGCTACAATTTTCAACGCTTGCAGTTTTCTAAAGTAAATCAGAACTTTTAATGGCTTGAATAGTTTTTGGTCGGTGGTTGGGGGTTGTTGTCTCAAATAATTGCAGTTACAAGTTAACAAATTTATGAAAATACTGCAATATTTTGTGGGCAAAACTTAACAACATTTTTGTGTAGCTTAAATCAAGGGATGTGATTGATTTAATCAGATTGACTGATTATTATTTATAAGCCAGCGATTGCAATTTATTATTCAAAATGATTTAGAATATTGACATGCAACAAGATGAATTGCAATTTCTTTAGTCAGTCAATAGATCCGATTGCAGTAAATTTAAAAAATAAAAGGCTAAGTGAATATAAATTGAGGGAGCCTTTCGAACGGCACACAGAGGACACTTTGAGAGACGTCTCAAGCGGTGGCTTGTGGTGCAGTTGGCCAACTGTTGGAACAGTGCATGAAAGTAGGTCCGGGCCACAACGTGGCACATCAACGAGCCGCTGGCCAAACGTGTGTTCAACGTAGCCGAGTAGTTCAAAAGGAAAAGCGAAATGCCAAAGGCACAGGAAAAGCTCAAGCCAAGCTGACAAGCAATTGCAACACCCAAACAACATCAATTCGATGGCGACGGCTGCTCCTGGGTCTGTCAAATGGTGTCGGGGCTTTGTAGCCTTGTCATTTGACAGAATGAGTATGAGAAAGAGGAAGGGATGCAGGGGTTGTGCCGGGATGGGTGAGCACCTGGGGTGGGCATGGAGGTCAATTGAGTGTAAGTAGCTAGGAGTACTCGCTGCAGTCTGCTGGGCATTAGGATTAGAAGTGTTTATGCAAATGCGGACAACTTTGAGTGATTGCTTCGCCGAGGCGCCTCACCAGGACAGGAAGCTGCTTTGCCGCAACGCGTCGACAACCTGAGCGCAACTCCGCTTAAATCAGAAAATTGCTGCTAAATCGTTTGCATAAACAGTTTAGGAAATGTTTAGCGATCCGCTTACAACCAGCTAACAATTTTGGCTTAAAGAGAAATTAAAATAAATATGTTTAACGCATTATGTTCTTATAAATGTTATGGGAAAATAAGTTAATATTCATTTTGTTTTTAATTTTCAATTATAATGCATATTTTTATGTAAACCGCATTTAATTTATTTTTTTGCTATATATTTTATTATTATTTTAAACTGACAAATGGGAAAAATTGTAAAATGCTTTAAATATACTTTTATTAAACTATGTTTTTATAAGTTTTAAATAACAGCCAGTAAAAAAATTAAAGTTCGCACTTCCTATTCTTAGCCATTCTCAATTGGTCTACATCTTTCCCCCCGTATCTTTGATGAATAAAACTCATTGCGTCTGTTCGATTTTTCTGTCTATCACCTTCTTTTGCTCGTCGTCTTCTTTATCCTTATTTCATCTGTCCATTTCTCATTATCTCTTCCCATACTCCTAAATTGGCTTTCTCCTTTCCACTCGCCACTTGTTTTGCATGTCACGTACTCAAAACGCTTTAAATCGCCTACGTAACGCATTCGTGTTTCTCGTTTTTTATGCCTGTGGCACCACAAAAATGGTGGCCATTATGCAAATTTATTTGCGGTTATCCAATTTGGTCGCAATTGCAATTAATTTCTCACACAGTTTTAAGTGACTTTTGTTGCAGTTGCAACTGCCGGCTACAAACGGAAGCCGGCCTTTTTGTTGTATACACATAAAAAAAAATTATATAATTACAGCTTAATTTAGCAAGTTAAATTATCTAATTAATTAAACTATGCGATTAAATATACGAGCAAAAAGGAAATAATGTTGGATTGTTTTTTACTTAAAGACCACTAAAAAAGCAAATCAAAACACCAACGAAATGCTTGACACAATTCCTTTTGCTTTTTGCTTTTTGCCCTGCTGCGTTTTGCAATCTTTTGCGCAAACAACCAAGTGTGAGCAGGGGGTGGGGAGGGGGTGGCAAGCCCGAACCGCAACAATGGAAATCCTTGGGAAAGTATTTCACTTTCACGCCGCAGCTGCAGCCGCAAGAGTCGAGACTTTGCTAAGTCTCTCAGCCAAGTCGAGGCCCAGCCAACAGATTTCGAGTAAGTAATTGCTACAGTTCTCATTGCAATTCTCACTGCCACTTGCCACTTGCAACACAGGCACCACTACTGTGGCAGCCTCAGACTCTGTGCGCTGCTTTCCACGTTTGCTTAATTGTCTGCAGTTTCCTTTTGCTTTTGCCGCTCGGAAAAGTGAATTTTTTCTTTCCTTCTTTGTTGTTGGCTCTTAGGCCATTGCGTCAAGATCGGTTGAGCCTTAAAGCAAATCAATTAAACTGAACAAACAAGTAAACGCAAGGCAGCAAAGGCCAGTGGCAGCAACTCACCCAACTGTGGCTTTTAGCCAACAATTCGACTTAAGGGCTCTTCACTCTTCAGTTTGTTTGTCTTATGTGCACAGAAGGAGTTAGTAGTTACTTCTGCCCACAATATTACTTAGATGTGCTTAGGAATTAAATAAATTTCAATAAATAAAATAAAAAACACAATTAAATAAAACTAGGCGAATTAAATTATAAAATTAAGCAACATTTGTTGCAAATGGAAAACAAGAGAAAAACCAAATCAGATCAAAAACTGTGGAGGACTCGTAGCTTAGTAATAAGCAAAGTGAAAACATTATGAGTTCCGGGAAAACGACAGAGATAAAGAGTTAGACAGAATATAAGGAAAATTTATTTGATTGACCTCATATTTTACATTATTTTTTATTTTCAAATAATGTGTATTATTTAATGTTGACCAAAAAAAATTAATAACTAATAGTAAGAAGCATAGCATTTGTAGATTTTAAATACGACTTAAAAAAAAAGATCGATTTTTTATTTATTTATTATATTCTGACAGTAAAATATTTAACGATCGAAAACTGATCGCAATTTTAACTAAACTCTTGTCAAAAATGAAAGAGTCATGTTCATGTTCATATTTAAAACAATTTTAAATAAAATTATTGAAATGCAAATAAAATTAGTAAACTGAAATAAGCTGCAGGCGCTTAAATTAGCTCTAATCAAGTGTTGGCAATCAGCAATTGCATTATTCGCAATATGCAATTAAATCCGCTTGGCAATTTCTTATATTCATAGGTAAATTGAACTGCCACATCAGTTAAAACACAGAGAGAGAGAGAGAGAGGGAGACAGAGAGTGGACGCCAGACGCCGTGAGTCAATTGAATAGTTGACCCAATTGGGCCAATCAGGAAGAATACAGCTGGCGCTACAGCTAACTGATTAATTTATGCCAATATGCAATTTTCACACCAGCGGGCAGCGGGCAGCGGGCAGCGGGTAACGGGCAATGACAGCTCAAGCGGATAATTGCTTGGCCTCTGCTTATTTATGGTGCCAGCTGGCTGCAATGGGGGGGTAGAGGGAAAGCACTGCGGTAAGGCTATGGCAAATGGCCTTGAGTGCAGTCGAAGCTCATAAATTGAGATGTCAGCTGGCAAAGAAGTTGCATAAATTCATTAAAAGCCATGCGAGAGAAAAGTCGAATGCAGTCGAAATGCTTTAAGAGGATGTCCATTAATTGCACTTATTGCAGAAATGTGTTGTGAAAACCCATTTTCACGCAGAAAAATGGAAACAAAGAAAATGCGAATTGGGGAATTGGGGAATTGGACAAACTGCAAATTTATGCAAATTGCTAGAAAATGCTAAACACTGTGAAGTTCACTTCAAGTTGACTGTCTTCTCTATCTGTTGGCTGCTATCTCTATCTCTATCTCTTTCTGTTATTATCTGTGTTGCCATCTCACTTGCGTTCAGTCTGTAAGCGTGTGCGCTTTATGGCCAACGAAAAACTAAAGCGAAATCTATGCAACGTGTAGCAGCTGGCCTTTTGATTAAGTCAACACCTACCACAAAAGCGACAGCAAAAATTGTAGCATACATTTGGAGGCCAGATTACACATACGACGCCTAAGCCACAGTCCCGTCGACTGTCAAATGGAAATCACAACGACTCGGACAATGGAAGCGGCAGCCACAACAACAGGCAGACACCAAATGTCCAACTGTCAACCACAAAAAAGACTGGAAGAAGAAGAAGACGAAGTTGTTGCAAATACGAACTGTGGATGCCCTTAAAAGCATAATAAATAAATAATAATAATAATAATTTTAAAGATTCACTTATAAGCATTAACTGAGAAGCTCAGCTCGTTTTTCAGCTTAACTAAATATAGATGTGTATCCAATCTTTATGATCCTTGTAGATTTTTATTAGAACGTTACAGGTCTAATGACAATATGGTAAGCACCTTTGACCAAACAAAGTATGATAAGCTCTGAGCAATTTGGCAAACACAAAGCGCGTCAATTCTGGCAAGAATTGGCCAGGATTGCTCCTTCTCATGGAACAACCAATGTCAGTCGCCGTCAGTTTGCGTCAGTTGACAGCTCACTTGATGGCTGATGGATTTACCAGGGCTGCACATGTGTTAGATGTACGTTAATAAGCAAAACCACAATGTGGTCCGCATATGACAGGTGGTGGGTTCAAGCAGTGGAGAGCAGAATTTAAATTGATCTCGGTTTAAAGAGCCATGAAATGCACGCCTTGACAAATGATGCCTGAAGGCCAATTTAAATGTGTCGTTTGTGGTTTTTATTTCTTTTCTTTTTCTTTTACTTTTCTTTTTCCTTTTTTCTTTATTTTGACTACAAGCAAAACGTATAAATTTATTTGAATTATTTCCAGCGGCTGCTTGTTTACGTCTTAAACCTTTTTCTTGACTACCGCTGGCGGACGACAACCTTTCAACACGAAACTTGGGGCATTATAAATAATTGTGGATACTTTTTGCGCATAATTTATGCAGACTGAAAGGTAAGAAATGGGTCTCAAATACAAGGAAAATGCTCATAATTGAAAGTTTAGCTAGAAAATAGCTCAAAAAAACAACTATAAACAGCCATAAAAGAGCTCAAAAAGAACTCAAAGCTCCAAAAGGATGCTGCGTAAGGATGGTCGTAAGCCTTCCTTGCACTTGACCATGACCAAGTAATTGTCCTGTCTCATGTGCCAGTCGTAAATTGTGTGCAACATCTACATAATACCCTTTATGTATATATGTATATATAGCTAGGCGTAGGGTTGTGGTAGGGTTGTCGTTCATCGCCATTTATATTAGCGCAGTTTAACGCATATTTATAACACCTACCGTTGGCTAATGATCAAAACGTGCCACATACAGGCAAACACGTACGCGATGGCTCCGATTTTTGGCCCTGGCCAAGCGTTGCTGGTAACATGAATATGCGAAAACACGAAGGAAACGCATTAATTAAATTTCGGTTTCAAAAGGCAAACCAAAAATACGTAACTCTTATTTACGGCACCCCAAGAAGAAAGCGCAAAAAAGGGAGGCATAAAGAAAATCATGTTTCGTGCCCGCACATTACAAGCGATTTCTGTTGCAGGATATGTATGTATGAGTGTGAGTGTGTGTGTGTGTGTGTGTGTGTGTGTGTGTGTGAGTAGTCCCCACATTTGATTGAGAATTATGGAGAGCGTGGGGGAGAGCAAAGAACTGGAGAAAGCTCTGCCCATTAAAGACGAGCGTGAGATGAAACCAAAGGCGATGCCTGCATTATTTATCAAACCAACCCGCCTAATAAGACGAGAGCCAAATAATAAAGCCTCAGAAAAATTGCCGAGCAAACTGGAGGCAGCTTAACCATATTGCGGATATTACAAAACAAAAGATAATCATATAATGAGCAAAAAGGCGAAGAAACTGAATTCAATTATGCGCGATAAACAGCAGTCATTAAATATTAAAGTGCTAATGGAAATGGAATACACAATGCAAACGAGTCCAGGATGAATAAGCTCACGGCAATTCACAGGCAGAAGGACTAACCAAAATCAAAGGGAAGTGAAGGAAAGTGAGAAAAAAGGGTAGTAGAAGTTGACGGTTAATAAACAAGCTATTTCTGAGCTCCGCATCTAATTAAAAACATTTTCATTGCTGTGTTCTGAATTCCGTTTCCAGTTTCAATAACTTTCATCTATTTATGGATTTCTTTTCTATTTATGGATTGCTGTACAACCATATGATACAAGATTTATGCACAGATTTTGTATGCAAACAGTTTTTAGTCGTATTCTTAGTTAAAACTAGCGAAAGAGAAATTGGGAACACGACTTATAAATAAATTGCTTGCGGTGCTTTGACGGACAGACTCGGAGCAGAAATACTTAAACTACAGCCAAATAAATAGCTGGGAAAACAACTTCTGCAGCAGCAGCAGCAACAGGAAAACAACTCAGCGAAAATCTTTGTTTGCTTATGATTGTAGCAAGAACGACTGGCAAATACACTGGCAAATATTATAGGCATTAATGACTATTTATTTTAATTTTAATCTCATTTTATATTGGCAAAAAAACATAAAATCATATTTTATATAGTTAATTATATCATATTTAAAAGAGAAAAATAACAGTTGCACAAATATTATATATAACCAATATACACTTCTGTCTTCGTTGTCAGAGTATAGGAATAAAAGCAAAAAAAAACTACTTGTCGCTTGTTTACCGTTAGCCTTAGCTTATGCCACACACATGGCGCTATATCCTTGTGGCATATGTGTTTTATATGCATATCTGAGTGCGGCCAGGTGTCTCAGCGAGAATGTGTACGACTGCGACTGTGTCCTGGGTGTGGCACTGCAAAAGATGGCGCCCACACACACACACACACACACACACACACACACACGCACACACATACAAACATCCACAAACTGTTTTCGGGCTTAAAGTTGCGCTCGCTTTTATCGCGTACATCGACTCGAGGGAAATTTTAAGCAATTTTCATATGTGTTTTGCGCTGTTTAACTTTAATTTATTTTATTATTTGTCGCAAAGGTTAACACTGGCCTCTGGTGCATAAAATTATGCCAGAACCCGGGGCTCTGAAGAGGATGAGGGGATGGTGAAGCCATCTCTGGCCACTGGGAGCCATTTTGTGGCCGTTGCTCGTGTGTCGGCCAACTTTGGGGCTAATTTTACGCATTTAAAATTCAATATTATGCGGTATTTTGGCCATGCGGTTAGATTATCTTTTTGAGGTTATGTTGCTCGGTTCTTTGTGAAATATTCGGCACGCACCTCCTCCAAAATAGTTGCGTCATTATGTTGCAATTCTGTGGTGTGGAAGAGTGGGCTTTGGGTTATTGCTAACAAGTATTTGAAATTTTGATGTAAGCTTGTCAACACTTTGAAGTTAGATTTATTTTTAATTTGAGGTTAGGTTGGAAGTATGCATTAATTATGTGTTTAATAAAGTTACGAATGTTGAATATTACTTTGAATATTTTGAAATATTTAGTTGAGTTTAGATTGGGATATAATTAATTTGTAACTCGTGTTCAAAGCGTAAAACTAAAAATAATTTATAAAAAATCAATAAACTTTAATTTTTAAAGCAAGAGGGCTAATAACAATTTGATTTTGTTTTTACACCAGCTTCAAATTTTGAACTTCTAAATATTCAAAAATCACACAAAGTTAATTTATTGGACAAAAGACTTAGGAATATGTATTTATCTTAAATATATTTTAACATTGTCATTTTGTATATATGTGTAAAACAGAGTCCAAACCGGTTTCCCCTCTCTGTCTTTGTTTTTATTTTATTTTAGATATACTCAAATTTCTGATCCGCTTTTCAAACTATAATTATATATTTATTTGGTTGGAAATCTAATATGCGATGCGCTTATTGCACATTTGTATTTAACATTTGGCCATTGTGTGCATGTGGGAAACATAGCCCCACGGCCAAAAACCAGTCAACATTGAAATCAACTGACGCTTGACAGAAATGTGTGGCTCAAACCGCAAACAGCTGATGTTACATGTTAAATACAACATGCATTTGCAAACAATATTTGCGGCAGGCGTTGAGCGGGTCAAATAATTTACAAATTAAATGCATTGCGCAAACTACAAGCTGGTAACACGAGAATGGCCCAAAAGCCGCCCAAACCACTGTTGGATTTGCTTTGCTCTGGTAGCGACTGTATTTCAGCCTATTTTTCCGAATTTTTTGTTTTTTTTTTTTTAGAGGGCGGCAGCGTATTTTGCTCTATGCTTTATTTATGCTATGAATAAATGCAAATTTACCAACACCGTCGCAGATTTTGCAACAGGATAACAGCAAGAGTCGCTGGCAACGCGTGTCCTTTGCATAATAATAACCTGTAAAATGCCATGTAGCGAGTGTGTGTCTCTATGTGTGTGTGTGTGTGTGTGTGGTGTGTGTGTGTGTGTGTGTGTGTGTGTGTGTGTGTGGACCCCGGCCTTCGCCTGGCATTGCTGTGCTTTACTTCTGCTTGGCCACGGCCGTGTGCTGTGTGTGAAATTAGCATTTAATGCGACCGAAAGAGAAAGCGAATGAGAGAACGAGAGAGAGAGAGAGAGAGAGAGAGAGAGAGAGCATGTGCCATATGGACAAGTGCATTAAAATTGCTAATACGCACAGTGTTACACTCATTTATGTTGCAGCGCAGGAAATGTCTGAAATATAAAAATATCATCAGAAAGATTTCATATGTAAGGATTTTCCAAAGCACAACATTTGCACACAAATTAAATTGTGATGCCAGGCAAATAAATGTGTGGCAGTTGTAAGCATGTGAGTGAGGGGTGTGGCACGCTGAGCGAGTGTAGCACATTAAAGTGATGAGAAAATTAGAAAATGGCAGCTAACTTAATAAAGTCTAAGATTTTATTTTATTATTATTATTCATTAAGATACTAAGATAAATATGTTTATAACAAATTAATAACTTAATTCGGAATCAATTTTTGGTAAATTTCTTGCTTCTCCCTTATTAAAAATAATTGTTTATATAATTAAATACAAATTCTTGCTTGACTTATACTGTAAACAATACGAAACCATTAAATTCAGATTTTCTCTCTTTAACACATTTATAAAACTCTCCAGTTATAAGCGGTGACTTAAATCATTAAATATTCAAAGGAATTTGTTTCATTTGCCTCTCCAAAAGTTTTTTATCGCCCCACTTTCCCATTTTGTCGCACTGATTAGTTGCATGTATTTTTTATGCCGCTAATTGACCGGAAAAACAAATACAAAAGACAAAAAAGAAATTGAATAGTTCACTCTGAGCTGTGACATCAATTTACAGTGGTAGGGAGAAGGACAGTGCCACAGTGGCACAGTTCAGGAGTCAGTGTAATAAATCTATTTCCATGGCTTACAACTTGATTGGCATTGGCTATAAAAAATGTGCAGAGCTTAGTATCGAACTGAAGACCAAATCTATTTAGAGGCAAAGATGTCCAAATAGCAAGCACATTAATCCAAATTAAATCTGCTTAATTTAAGCAGACGCGATAAAAGACAATGCTAATCCTGGTCAATGCCAATGGCAATGCCACAACGTGGCATCATCATTCCTGATTACGCATACGTCATGTTGCCGCGTAAGTAATTAACATTGTGTGGCATGTGTATACATCAATTAAGTGCAATAGTCGCCACTAACTGTGTCTTAGTTAGTGAACGCATTCCTGTTCACTGGCCAGTGACATGGTTGCATCTGTGTTAAGCTTGCTGCAATTAAGTTGCAAGCATTTTGCAACATTCACAATTACTATCCACGCGACTGCATCTAAAACTCAACCAGTCCAACCAGGAACAGCCTTTGCACTAAGCGACAAATAATTTCAAGCTGTGAAAATCAACAAGAATATTTTTTATAGTGAATTGAATGAACTAATTTTAATGAACATTTATAGGATTTAAATTTATAAGATTTAATAGACATTAGACAGAAATAAATCAGTTTAAAACATAAAAATACCTACTAAGTTCAAAAAATGATTTTATATATTTATAAGATTTAAGGAATAATTTTCAATTTTATATATAAAGTTTAACGATTTTATCATCGTATATCACATCTTCAACCTTACAAAATATCTCACATATAAATTTTAAGTGCTTCTCTTAAACTTCTTTTGGTCTTAAATTTGTTCGAGAGTGTAATTAACACCTGACTGGCAGCAGCTGTGTTGCTTTTTAGCAGCTGCAACCGAAGACGCGCGAAAAATATTCGTTTCTGGAAAGCATCTTCCACAACTGGTGCTGAATGCGAGATGCGCGTGTTTTTCCTGGTTTGTTCCACAAATTGCATATAATGACAATTTCTTGCTAGCCTCGTTGAGGAAGCTGCATCTAGGAGAGAGGGGAACACACTTGTGTGTGCGATACCACACACAGAAGACGAGAGATGCAACTAGATAAAAGACATTTGAAAACTATTACGCCCACGAGAATCATTCAAGTAGTGCGGCATTTATAAATAAAATGCCTCACAAAAAAAAAAAAAAATATAGTAGCTGTGTAGCTGCCAGTAGGAGATCGAAAATCAGTGCTGAGCAGAATAAATGACTGGAGACGGGACCATAAAGTAAACTCTTTCTCCAAGTCACAAGTCGACACACACTTTTGCAGCCATTTCGCAACACTTTCGCAAGCATTTCGCATCACTGGCAGCCAGGAGGCAGGCTTGGCAGGCTTGGCAGGCAGTAAGGAGCAGAACAAAAATGGCAACACAAAATGGCGTTCTCAATGCTTCCTCTTTATTAGAATGTGTCCGTGGAGACGTGGTGCGGCATTGCCATTGTGTGTTTCGGTTCTGGCTGCGGCTCTGGCTCTGTATCTGCATCTGTTGGCCGTATACGTATCTGTATTTGTATCTGTATCTTTAGTCGTAACGGTATCTCAGTGTGTGTAGTTTGTTACACATTTCTTAGCACGTAGTTATCTCTCGACCAACAACAATAACGGCATCAGCAATAGCAACCACTTGAAACAACAATAAAAACCTTGAGTAACTACAGCAACAACAGCAACAGCAACAAAATGTTGCCAGCTCCCGAAGCAGGCATAAAATTTAAAACCCTGCGGGATAGGAAGTCATTGCTTGGACTGAGAAAAGAGCTATGCCTACATTTGGGAAACATCTGGAAGTACGCAAGGAGTCACAGATATAATCATTTTTGCATCTGCATTAACGGAAAGCACAGCTGAGGGACTTGCACTATTTGCAATCTAGCCAAAAATAAATTTAATTTTTTTAAATTTAGTAGCTTCTTGCATTATGTTAATTGGCTTTGATCACTTATATTTACAATAGAAAGTTGGCCTACATTTAATGATTGGCTTTCAAAATGTGTTTAATTAAAAGTTGTTTCTTTGCCGCTTCAGTTTGTTTTGAATCTCGGCCTGTTTGCGGAGGCACTTGTTAAATTAAATTCATAAAATAAAGTTGCCTCAAAGCCCAAAATTAATAAGTCGCTGGTGTAGTTGTTTTATCATTTCTGCGGCAGCTGTCCAAGCTTTTACTTTTTTGTGTACACAGCAAGCAAAAATTAAGAACTAATTAATTTTCTTATTAAAACAGTCTAAATTACCTCCGGCTAATTTTCATTTACAGACTATTTAAAGTACCGACTGCTTTGGGTCAAAAACTTGACTGTTACCTTTAATTGTGCACACATTATTTTATGTGCACGACTCGCAATTAATTTATTCATGATTTCATATATTGTTTTTTTTATTCACATTTTTTGTCACCGAGAAGAGCCAACTGCACTGCGAACAAATGCAAAAATTTATTGTGACTTTTGGCAGTGGCAGCAACAGCTGCCACACGTTATGTCTGAGTATATATGTATATACGTATATATGTATAGTTCTCTGAACTATTTTCGACTCGCAAAACCTAAGAGCCACCCGAAAGCCAGTCTGGCAGCACCAGGCACTCCAGAGACTACCGAAAAGAAACACACACATAAAAAACAACATAAAAAAATAACGCACACACATGTGTCTGTCTCCAGCTTTAGTTTTATCTGGTGCTCTGCACGCTGCGCATTTGCATAGTTTGTGTAAAAACGGCAGCTACTTTTTTTTTTTTGTTTTTTTTTATTCTATTTTCTTTTATTAATGTTGAAATGTAATTTCCAGGACTTGCAACCGGCGTGGCAACCGCTAGAGGCTGACAAGAAGCAGGCGCCCCAAAAAATTGGCATGTGGAAAATTGCACAAGCCTCGTGGAGTTTGCAGGGCTGCAAAAATAATTTGCGGCCTGGCCCAAAAGTTCAATAGTTGCTGGGGCCCTGTAAGGTAAGTGGTTACAGAGACCCTAACCCCAAATTAAAATGTGTCAAGTTGGAAATTCGGAATAACCACTTTAAAAGTGTTGCAACTATAAATTCGTATACATTGAAAATGGAAAATCCAGTCATGCAACACAAACAAATTGTGTTAAAGTCATTAAATGGATGCTCTGGGAATTAAGCCAGAATTCGTATGGCTATTAAAAATATTTAAGTATTTAAATTCCACATAAGCTCATGCTTGATGATAGCAATTTTTTAAATTTCAGCTCGCTCGTTTGGCATTGAATTTTATGCCACAATTTAAGATACTTGATAAATGCCATGTGTGTGCACCATTTGGCAAAGCTTTCCACTGCAAACTGATTTATAGCATATTGATTACAAATTGATGTTTATTGCATTGCCGATAAGACAGCCAACTAAATGAGACCGTCAAGGCAGCTGCAAGCGATGGCGCTGCCAGCCAGGGTTGCCTCCATTTGCATTTGTCACGCTCGTTAGAGTTTCTTAAATCCCATTAGTCGAGCGTAATACGTAATTTGATATGTTATGGCATTCACGTGACTTCAAACTTCGTCGACTCGTACTTATGCCACCTCCAGAGGCAACCCACTCTCTCTCAATTTCTCGAGCGGTTGCAATTTGGAGCTGAAGTTGAAAAGGATGCTTTCGAGCTTGCAACGAGCAAACTTTGCCACTTATAATTTATTTATATATGTTATATATGTTCTTTAAACTAATGCAAACAACAGCTCAAGAACACAGACTCATTGCACACATGTAGAATCGAAATGCTTGCAACGAACAGTGGCAACGTTGTGTTTTACTTGGCAGCTGGCATTCACAAATACATTCATGTGGTGCAAGTACTTCAAACCAAATCCCTTGGATCATCTACATAAGTAGTTGTAGTGTTTCGAATGTTGCAGATGCGGCTTGAGACTTTCAGTATGTATTTTATAAACAAATAAGTGTAAAACATGTGCTTTCGAGCTATAATCAATATCAACTTAATTGAGGATAATCAAATGAGTCTGAATTAAATTGAATTAAATTCTGAAATGTGAAAACCCAAAAAAAATTGACATTATTAAAAGTAATTAAGTTTGTCCCACGATGCATTTCCAATTACTAAGTATTTTACAGATTTATTCAGATTTTAATAGGGTAAATACAGATCGTTGCTTGGTTGCATTAAATATTTTGTCACTTAAGCAACACTAATTGAAAACGCACAAGTCTAGTAAATTAGTTGAATCTACTGCTTGCAACATTTTTACGATGGGGTTACTCTTAATTCCTAAAGCTTGCTAAGGCACGAGTTGTATTCGAGGTCTCTGAATTCTTTCCCAGAATGGGGCCGTTGCATTATTATTATTATTATTATTATTATTATTGTGCGGCACAACTATATGTATGAATAGGTTTTTTATGTACGGATGCATGCAAGGAAGTGGCTGTGGGCTGTGGCAGCCACAGTAGCACCACCTTTCATAATCTTTTGCATTTTATGGTCGGTGCGGTGGCAAACAACACAAAACTCGGCAGCCAAAATTCAAATGAATAGTAGATTGCTGTAGTGCCAGCAGGCAGCGAGTATGCAGTGGTGGGTGTGTGTGTGTGGGTGTGTGTGGGTGTGTGTGTGTGTGGGTGTGTGCGAAGGTGGGTTAGGCTACATGGTGCGGAAACAGCTGTTTCCGTTACAGCAACTTTTGACCGAGAAACCCCACTAAAAACGCGCAGTGTGAAATTATTACTACATTTTATGCGAATTCAACGAGTTCTGTTTGTGTTGGGCGGCCAGCGGGGTAACAAAACATAGATGGGGGTAAAGGGGCTAAATTAGCATGCCTTGCATATGATAGTCTCCGTCGGGGTGTCTACATCTTTTTTGCCTCGGCTGCCAGCTACTCGGTTAAGTAATTTCCACACCGCCGTTTGCTTAATTAAGGCCGCAAGCACGTAAAAAAAGGAGCATATTTTAAAGCACCAAAGTGTGCTCTACAAAAACCAAACGAATTTCAAATACCCTTTAAGTCAACGGTTGGTTCCAGGGTTTAAGCTAGTCTACTAGTCTAAGATTCCATTTATTTTAAATATATGATTTATTTATTTTATTTATTTAAACAGGTCAAATTTTTTGCATGGATTGGGGTAAAGCCAATCAGTCCAATCACAAATAATACAAATAAAGAACTCTACACTGATTATACGAAAAAACCAATTGTTATCATTACATAATACTCGAAAAGCATAGTTCGTTATCCGATTTCATAATAATGTTACTAACTATTAATATAGATATTTATGTATTTCCTAGAGTATCTCTGAGTACTGCACACTTCCTAAACATTTTCCGTTGTTTTTTTTTTTTCTTGTCAGGATTGCGTCGGAAGTTAATATTTTTGCAATTCGCTTGTGGGCTTTACTTAAAAAAAAAATGTATATAAGAATGAGAAAGGGGCAGTCCCGTTGGTCCACCGCAAAATTAATGAGCGTCAACAGAAGACAAAGGAAAAATATAAAATGTTACAGTCTGGCAACGCCGGACACTGGTCTGCTGCTAATTTCGTATGCGACGCACACAAATCTTGTCATTATTAACCCAAAACCAGGCTACAAAGTGGAAATGGTTGTGGAATCGCAGTTAAAGTTGGAGTTGGAGTTGGAGTTGGAGCTGTAACTGGGCTGTAACTGGGCTGCGTCTGCTTTTTGGTCGTTTGATTTGCTCCATTAATTTCGTGGGTTTGCGGAGGGTCCTTTGGCAATCGTGGAGCCGCTGCTGCCTCCATTGGACGTTTATTTAAGCTGCTCTGACAAGCGCTTTGGCGGCGGCGAGTTGTTTGCTTGTTGATTTGTATGCCGCTTTTCTGGGTGATTAACTCATCCATCAGAGCTTGCAACAGTAGCAGCAGCAGCAGCAGCAGAAGCCGTAAAAACTGTGCGACTTTCTTTCTGCTTCTGCTTATTTTTAATGAGGCGCAGCGTTGCCGCAGTTGCAAAATAATTAGAGGCCTGTGTCGCAGATGCCCCTGGGGATTGTTTGAGCCATTTGGAAAATCAGTTGCTGCCGTCTCCTGCTTCAATCCAATACCAACCCCGTGTATTAGCTGCGTCCAGTTTGCAATTAAAAACTTTTTTCTTTTTGTATTGTACAGAAATTGTCGTTGTCATCATTAAGCAATTTCGACTAATATGAAATACGTGGCATATGCCTAATTTGGCAACAATGATTGGGCATTTTACCTGAATATAGTTTCTTACATATGCTACACTCAAAAAAAAAAACTGAACAGAATAATATGTTAAGCAAAGAATATATCCTATGCATATGATAGTTGAAGATAAAGTTTGTTATTTACTTTTTAGAAAATAAAATATAGATCTGTTAGCAGGCAAGTCCCTAGCATGTTTTGAATTATTAAAATAATATATCATTTATAAATGTATTCCCTAATTAGTACATTTAATATATACTTACTTCATGTATCTGTATCTGGTAATGCTTGCTATAAATAACCATTTGGCAATTCAGTTTCTTATGGAAGCTACACATGGCTTAAATAGTCGCTAAGCGCTGTTTATTGAAATTAATGAGCATAATTGTAAATGTTGCTCAGCAACTTGTGGTATTGTTGGGTGGGTGTGCCACATTGGGGGCAAGGATTTCTTGCGACACACTAATAGCTTGGTTACGACCCTAATAGACAAAAATGAGAATATTAAAGGCTAATGTAAATTCAAACATTGCCAAAAAATATATATATCAACAACATTAGTATCCAAATTAATAATTAGCATCAGCAATCATAATTATCATTCGCCTTTTCCACAAAATTAACATTTGCAGTGTATTAACTCAGTCTATATTATACAGCAGATTTGTGTAAATATATATATAGAAATGTTGTATAAATTTTGTATAAATATATATGCAGTAAACATAATATTAAAAAAGGATAAATAAAATAACTTTATGCGAGTCAGCTACAAGATACACTGCACCCAGCTGCGAAATATATTATTAAAGTTTTTAATATGAAAAGGGTATTAAAAATGTTCAAACTAACTTAACTTGTCAATAACCACAGATTATGAATTTCCATTGTCAACTGCAACTGCTGAAATGATCTTTATAAATAATTCTTACTGGCGAAATTTGCATAAATGTTGCAAATAAAAGCTCTTGATTGAGATAAAGATTTATTTTCACGGAAACTCGGGCAATTCTGAATATTGTCAAATGGAGGAAATTCGTGTCTGGAGGCGTAACGCGGAGTGCCAACAAAAAAAAAATGAAATGTGTTGAACAAAGCGAAAAATGTTGCACGGCAAAAGGATTATGACACGTGCACGTAGCACACATGCGGCTGACGGCGGTGCACGTAGCTGGCGGGCGTTTGTTATTTTATTATATATATATATATATATATATATTTGTGTGTTTGTGTCTGTGTGTGGGTGTGTCTGTGTGTGTGTATGTGCTGGTATTAATTTCTAGCTGCTTGTTGATTCCTCAACACACATTTGTTGCCTTGTTGCTGTCTTGAACGTGTTTCTAGCAGGATTTTTGTTTTTGGCTCTTTGTATCTGTGATAGTTGCCAGCTCGTGTGTGTGCGTGTGTGTGTGTGTGTGTGTGTTTGTGTGTTTTTCGCTGTCCTGTTTTCATTATTAATACGTTGTCTGCTTTTGTTTACGACACTTTGCAACTTTTTGTTTTGTCATCTTAGTCAAGTTGTTTCTTTGCCATTGTTTCGTTTTCGTGACACAAATTATTCTTGTTGACACATAAAAATTGTTAACCCTTTTTTTCTTGTCGTTCTTGTTGTTGTTGTTGTTGTTCTTGTTCTGGCATCATGAAAAATGACAATAGATGATAAAAAGCGCTTAGTTGTTGAACGTGTGGGTGTGTGTGTGTGTGTGTGTGTGTTCGTGTTCGTGGCAGACATTGATGTATTTTGGGTCAAACTGTGCAAATAAATAATAAGCAAATATTTTTCGTTCTCAGCTGTCTGCGCGCCTCGTTGTTTTTATTACATTTCCTCTTTTTTTAGCCACACCCACTTTGGCTGTGTGAATTATGTATTTTAATTGCATTTTAATTGCAGTTCTGTGTTTGCCAATAAATTGGTGTTCATTATTTAGTCACAGCACGTTTTTCGGACGCTTTTTGGGTAAAAGTTTTACGCGTTTTCCTTCTCTTTTTTTTGGCGTGACGCCTCATTTGGCTAATAGAGTTTTCATTAGGGCGCTAATGAAGCATAGTTTAGAGTTTGGCAGCGGGCAGTAATTAGCCCAGCGGCGCCTCTTCTGCAACCGCCCCCGTTACAACCCTACCCCCCCACCAGCTCACTCCCCTAGCGGTCATTACAACTAATGGAAGTCGGAGGGGGAAAAATGCGCCTGGAGCCCGGATATATCATTTGACCAACAAGCCAAACTGGCCAAACAACCAAAAAGCCATGTGTATAAAAACAACAAAAACAAAAATTAAAAAAAAAAACACACGCTTTTGGCTCGAATGTTGGCAAAACCTGCGGTCACAAAAGAGCTGTAAATTAAAATTTACTCGACATGAAATTGAAGCTCTCCACAGAGCTCTGCCCCAGCTCAGTTCTGTTTGCAGTCAGTTTTCATCGTTTTTTTAGTCCATTCTTTTTTATTTTCGGTTACTTTTTTGCTGCACTTGCTTTGCCATATCCGCCTTCTGTGCGGGGGGAGCGTGGGTGGTTGTAAGCGAGCCTTTCAATGTTGCACTCAACGGCGCTGCGCCGCATATCGATGTGCATATCGAGTAATAAAAGAACAAATTAAAATCATTCCATAAATATTTTAATACACGTTTGCTTACTTTATATCTTATTGTAATTTGCAAAAAGAATTTTTGTTTGTATACATATTTCTTAAATATTTATTACTTTCTATTAAGTAAATTTCTTACTTTTAATTCGCTTATTAGTTTATATTTTATTTTAATTTGTTAAAAAAAAAATAGATTTAGATTTTCGACAAAGAAATTTCATAATTTGTGTCCATAGTTTTTTTTTTTTTTGTTATACGTAATTATTCATCTATCAAATATTTAAATTTAACTTACATTTTTGGCAAATAAATTTCAAAATTGTATCTCTTTGATTATTATTTTCATTTAATTATTCGTTGACCTAGTTCCATCAGCAGACAGTGAAAATAATAATTCATTTGATAAAACCAAAATCAGTATAGCAAATTGAAAACCCTAAAAATATGCGGAAAATACATTAAAGGCCACATTTTGCAGGTTCCACTACACATTCGTATAGCACATCTGGAATTCGAATCAGTCTGGCAACACCATGGCCATGACGATGGCGTTTATATGCAATTCGACTGGTGTTCTCGAATTTTTTTTTTCTTTGTGGATTTTTCTTTCGTTTTTCTTTGCAGATTCTTTTTTTTTTCATTTTTGGTTGATTGTGTTGCGGCTGCTGCCCGGGGGGGCTCGTATTTTACGTGGTTAAAGTTTTGCACTACGCCAGGCTGACAGACCAGGGTTTGCAACGCGAAACGGAGGGAGGTGGAAAAGGCAAAGCAGATTTTGCCACGCGCCCAGATTAAGCGCAAAAATTGCAGGCTACCAAAAAAAAAAATCGGGGCAAGAAAAAAATGTTGCTAACCAATGCTGCATTTTGTTTCAATCAATTAGCGCATTTTGCTTTCGCTGCTGTTTAGCCACAAAATCGCCGTTAAATGGCAATTTGCGCAGCGATTATTCAAAGTCAAATCGCAGCAAAAAAAAAAAAAAAAAAATGCGAAAGAAATATAAATGAATGAATTCTAACGAGCTCAATTAAATACATTTAACTACTCCGTCCATTTCTGTTGACGCTGTTTATTTAGGAGCACTCACTCTCGAATTTATTTCCATTTTTATTGCAAATATTTATGTACATGAACTCGAGCTGCACTTTATTTTTCAAAGTGATGTGCAGCCTTCGAGCTGTGCCACGCCCCCCCCCCCCCCTTCCCTACCTTTCGCCGTTGCAGACCCCACAGGGGATTATATAGATTTATAGCGCACGGGAAAATACATCGAGTAAACCGGATTATTTCTTGGCAGCAAAACACATTAGAATATACAAAATATGTTCTAATATCTGCAGAAAATGTATTATTTATTATAACATTTGTTTCCCTTTATAAAAACCAATTTAAATGTAATGAATTTGCTATACAAATATAATAAAATTGTAGAAATATTCCATATATCATTGAACATTAAATATACTCATTAAATTCTGCCGATTGGCAAAGATTACTTACGCTCGGAGGCAGTATTTGATTAGCTGACTCTGGTTCACTGATCTAAATTGTAGTCCAGAGATCGAAATATTATTCTACTTTTGTAAGTTTTCAACACATTTGATTTATATGTTGTCTGTTTCCCGACTGGTTGAATATGCACTGAATATTCTACATTAATGTATTTATTATTTTAATGATCTTTCGAACGATTGGTCTATTGGCAGCTATGTAATATTCTGGTTCGATCCGATCGGCTTCCACATATATATAGCTTAGATGCAATCGACGGATATATACCAAGTCTTAACAAGATGGCCTTAATGCTGAGAAGAGACCAAAAACTTGGCTAGTAGTGGAAATCAACAACATATACGGAGATAGTTTTTTAAAAGTTCAGCTTTCAAAAAATTTTAATAATTAATAAATTTAACAATTAACAAATGTAAGTATATATATGTATGTATAAATCGTAGAACATACACATGGAAATATAATTGCTACCTGGGCTAACACGGTTTCACGTTGCAATTGAAGTTGGTTGTAAGCAAATTTCGCAGCTGGCTTTAACAGCAGCGGAAGCTGAGTGGTTGTCGACATGGCTGACATGTTTCTGGTTAATTGAATCGATGTCTTGCTTTGTTTTGCATGACAACAGAATCAACTGCGGACACAGGGCGGGTTAATGGCCTACTGATTTCCCCAGTCAATCATTGTTTATTGCGTGTTTCCCAGTTACCTTCCTATTATATTATGTATATTGCAAATGTTTGATTTGGGTAAGTTAGTAAACAAAAAGAAGTTTTGTACAAATAAACTCACTTTTCAACCAATTGTTTCCCGATTTGGATGATATTTAATGCAATTATATAAAGCATAATAATGCTCACATTATGTAAATTCGCTTCGGATATTCTAGGAAACAAAAAAGTTGACAAATGACGGACATTGCACAAAACCAACATACTACGACACATTCGGTATCAAAGGGTAGCAATGATAAACAAATACATATTTGTTGTTGACAACGATCAACAATTTAATTTTAATTTTATTTTGATTTAATGTATATAACGATTATTATATATGGGTTTATATACGATCCGCAACGATTTTGCGTTAAGTTTCAATACATTCGAGATGCGTTCATTAGACAAAATTAAAAGTATACACATGCTTCATATGTAATCAATACATAAATTTAAGTTTAAAACTGCTCCGCATTGCTGCAACACTGATGCTCCTCCTGCGGCGACAGAGACTCCTCTTTGATGGCCAGGGATGCCATCTCCATCGATGGAGTTGTCAAAGAGGATGAGGATGAGGTGGATGTGGGAGTGGTAGAGGAACGCTCCTCATATTCGGGCAAATGTTCTGGGGTCAATTCAGTCCCCATTCCCCCTATTTGTCCCACATATTCATTCTCATCCGTATCGCTGTCGTACAGTTTATCCTCTCCGCCCAACTCAATGAGGACGTTGCGCATGAACCGCAGCTTGTCGTGGGCACGGGCCACCTTTCGCTCCAGCGCCTTCATCTGATCCTGGGGTATTAGGGGGCAGTCGAGAACATGCAGAATATCCATCAGTGGATCTTCGGGCAGCGGATCGAGCTCCACCAATTCATGCAGTATGTCAAGCACACGTTGCAATATGCCATGCTCCGCCAGATAATTTGAAAACTGCTCGAAATCAGCCATTATTTTTTTTCGAAGATTTGAAGGCAATTTGTGAAACGCGTGCTGAAAAATTTCGCGGAACCTAGGATCACATGATCACAAAATAACTGTAAATATGCTCATGTGAGGTGGCGCCCCTAGTGTTTCGGTGGGGTACTATAACAATTGGCGGCACATTCGCTAACAGAACAGTATTGGAAGTGCAAAGCAGAGCTAGCTCGCTCATAAGTTCTGGTTCTATAATAATAAGAATCTATGAGAACTATCGCTCAACTTAAATAAAATATTTATTCATAATAGTTGGCATACATAATATATATCGATGAGGAACAAGTTGAACTTGATATGAACTAGTTCTCAATATGAAACTTAAGTACAACAATTTATATCGATAGGTGAACTTCTATGAACTAGCTGTTAATATTAAACTAAAGTACAACAATATATATCGATAAATTAATGGTGTGCATTCAGAATTGTAAAATCTTGTGAAATCTTGTAAAACAAACCAAAACTACGCATCCGTGGCAAAGAGCAAAAATACACTTATTAGAGAGAAAGAAACAACCGCTAAAAATGTCCTTCTCATTCGGCACACCCACAACAAACCCCGGTTTGGGCGCAGGCGGCGCTGTCCCCGCAACAGGCAACTTCGGTTTTGGCGCGCGACCTGCAACAAGCGCCCCGCCCCCCGCCTTTGGTGCTGCAACGGCCACCTCGAGTCTGGCCGGAGCTGCGAGTGCTGCCATAGGCGCAGCGGCACCCAACTTTAGTTTTGGCTCCACCGCTGTCAGTGCGGCGCCAACGCTTGGCTTCGGCTCGCCGGCTGCAAGCACAGCGGGCATGATGCTGCCCGCCTTCGGAGCGACTACAGCGGCGCCTTCATTTGGTGCACCGGGAGCAGCACCAGCCTTTGGCGCAACTGCAACACCACCCGGCTTTGGTGCATCGACAGCGACGCCTGCATTTGGCGCACCCACAGCAGCACCTGCCTTTGGCGCACCCGGAACGGTACCCGCCTTTGGTGCACCAACAGCGACGCCTGCCTTTGGCGTTGCAGCTGCAGCGCCTGCATTCGGTGGACCAACAGCTGCACCAGCCTTTGGTACGCCAGGATCTGCCCCAGCTTTTGGGACAGCGACTGCCACAGTGGCGCCCACTTTCACCTTCTCGACGCCGTCAACAAGCGCTCCGACAACAGCGCCGCCCGCCTTCGGGGCCACGGCGATGCCCGCAACATTGGGAGCTGGTGTAGGCGCCTTCTCCTTCATGAAGCAGCAGGCTCCGACGGCCGCCAGTTTAAACTTCAACACGACCACAACGGCGGCCACCGCGCAGCCTTTCAATGCGAACCTGCGCCTGGGTGGAAACATGAACTCGGTCCCAGGCCCCAATCCCAGTGGCGGTATTTTTGGGAAGCCATTGACAATTGGAGCACCGGCAGCAACAGCACCGCCCGTTTTTGTTGGCCTGGGCGGCATCGATGTGGGCGCCACACAGCCAAAGCTGGGCGACAACAAGCAGGATGGAATCAAGGTGAGTACAAACAATTCCAAAGCAACACAGCTCAAAATAAGTCGATTGCTCTTGCAGATAAAGGAGACCCAGGTGCCGGAGGAGATAGTCAAGACAGTGGATGCACTCAAGGCGTACATTAAGCAGCAGAAGACCATCTCCTCGGATATTGGACGCACCTCGACGTCCAAGCTGAGCAATGTGAGCCATGAGATCACAAATCTACGCTGGGTACTGCAGAACATGGCTAATTCGGTGGATGGCAACAATCGGCACATCAAGCAGCTTCGCAGCGAAACGGCCAAAGCCATTCAATCCCTCGAGATGGTGCAGCGGACACAGGATACGCCGGCAGGACTGCAATTTGAGAATACGGCACCGTTCCAGTACTTTCAGTGCCTGGTGGCCAAATACGAGGAGGATCTGATTGGGTTCCGGCATCAAATCAAGCTCGCCGAAAGCCACATGCATGCGTTGGCCAATCCGCAAAGCATATCGCCGAGTGATCTCAAGCGTGGCTTCCATCAGATCAACGAATCCTTTGTGTCGCTGGCCGGACGCTTTCATGAGATGCATCAGAGTGTCGAGGAGCAAAAGGAGCATTATTTAAATCTACGTCGCTATCGTCTGCGCGATGCTACCAATGTCTTTGCCAATCTCGACAATCCGCCGTTGCAACTGGTGGAGCCGCAGCGCATAAGCAGCGGACCAACGCCCTTCTCCAGTATCTCGGCGATAAGCACGCTGAACAAAAGCTATGCAGCCGCTTCGGCGGCCACAGCCAGCACAGCAGCTGCATCCAAATGATACGCCGTCAATTGGTTATCCAGCGAGCACTATCGGATTTAGTTATTAGTTGTTATCTTGGAATCGAACGTTCAATAAACTTATTATCAAAGACACTAAATTCTGGCCAAATTTGTCTTCCTCTGTGTAGTAACCTCTCGTCCACATCCTTATGGATTTCAAAGTTCTTCATTTGTACTGGTCGGAAAATATTTTAAAATCGATCATTACTTGATTATCTTAAGAACTCTGTGGATGTCTACAAATAGATCTCCTGCCATATCGAAATATACATGCACCAGGACGAATATCCTTTAAGCACAACGATGACTTTAGCAGTATCGTTGTTGACCATTTGTCCAGCGAAAGTGAATGAGCGCAAACAGTTGCCTACTTATGTAAATGTTATAATTCTTTGCTTCGCACACATCTAATGGACATAATCCTTTCAAGATGAGACAGCAGAACAAATCAATTTATATATGTAGAATAGAATATATATTTTTCAACGCAATTGATGCCAACAACAAGCAGATGAACAAATGCAGTTGCGTTGCTAGCGATTCATTTCTTGACCACCTGAATAACATCCTCATCGGCCATGACATGGGCGATACCCACGCGCTGTGGCGAATATTTCGTTGATGTGCCCCACACAAGTCCGTACTTGAATTGTGCGGCCAGCGTTCGGTGAATTGCATGGCACACATGCTCCACGCTGACGCCCTGTGGAACAAAGACACAATTACAAATTGAATGAAAAAAATAAATTCACCACTTGCCTTTCTTAAAATCAAACCATCATCGAAATCTGGAGGCGCACCGGGCTTTTTGGTGTACACCCGAATTAGCTGGAGTGCCTCCCAGAGCGCTTCCAGCATGTAGTCCAGATTGAGCTTCATGTTGCAGCTGACCACAATGGAGTTGGGCTCTCGCGCCAGTCGATCGACCTCCTCAATGGAAATCTGATCAATCTTATTATACACATACAAACAGGGCAGATAGACGCGATTGGCTGTCACTACATCAATGAACTCATCCTCTGTGCAGTCCTCGCGAAACAGCACCTCCGCATTGAAGATCTTGAACGAGTGTAGAATCATTTGGACCATTTTCTCGCTGCACCGCGTCAGCGCGCAGGTAGAATTAAAGCTGAGGCCGCCGCCTTTTTTCTGTTTGAAGTAAATGTTTGGCTTGCGCTTGTTCAGGCGTATGCCCACCGATTCCAACTCCCGCTCCAGCAGTTCGCGATGCACATTCGGCTTGGTGGCGTCCAGCATCATCAGCACCAGATCCGCAGTGCGCGCCACGGCAATCACTTGACGACCACGGCCCTTACCCTGCGCAGCTCCTTCAATGATACCCGGCAAATCAAGCAGTTGTATATTCGCACCCTGGTATTCAATCACGCCGGGGATGCATGTCAGCGTGGTGAACTCATAGTTTGCTGCGAAATGGATATTAATTTCACAATTAAATTAATATGCAACAGAAGTTTGTTTTCAGATCAGGATGCAAGTAGTTTTACACAACTCTTTACAACTCACCCGCCTCAGATTCGGTTTTGGTCAGTGTGGACAACATTGTGGACTTGCCCACACTGGGAAAACCAATAAGAGCGACACGCGCATCGCCACTCTTCAGCACATCGAATCCTTCGCCCTTTTCCCCCTTCTTCGACGGTTCCAACAGCTGGGAGCGGTACTTGGCTAGCTTGGCCTTTAGCAGGCCTAAATGGTACTCAGTGGCTGCAATTCCATAGAAATGGCAAATGTGAAATGAATTCTAACCCTAAATTCCGATACATTGGCAACGCCATTGCCATTGCCAGCAATGCGAATTCGGACGCCGCTTTGTCTGCGCCGGTTTTCACAGCTCACCTTTGTTCTTTTGGGTGCGCGCAATTTCGCGTTCGATCTCCGCAATCTTCTCTAGAATGCCCATGCTGATGTTCTCGTGTGTCTTGGGCGTATCATTAAGTTAATAACAATATTTAGGCAACTGCGGCTTACTTGTTGTTGTTTCAAAGTGCCTAGCTAGGGATGCAAGAATATATCGATTGTGCTATTCGATAGTTTGAATCAACGAAGTGTCAACAAAGAGTTGCAGAACTCACTAAAAAGATTGATGTAAATACAACATTTTAACATTAAATGGGCTTCAATTACTTGACTTAATTTTAGTTGATTGCAGATTGTACTTATTATAATCCCACGATTCTATCGATATATCGATACTTTCTTGAAATATGTTCTACTTGATTTGGCTCACGCACTTAGGCGTTGCCACATTTCAATTATTTAAATCTGGTCGCTGAAATGGGAATGTTCACAAAATAAGTTTCAATGTTTCAGTACTCGAAAAGTTTAATTAGTTAAGTTTAATGTTAAAAAGAATCATAAAATATACACAAATACACATATAAACACTATTACAATTACAAGAAACAGCCACACACATAAATGACAATCGATTAATTACAATAGTTGGAGTAGAGATTTATAGGATAGACTTAGATATTTAATTGGCATAAAAGCCGTTGCCCTCGTTGCCCATAAACTCAGTCCAGCGCTGTGCCTCAATCGGATCCAGTTCGGAGCACACCTCGCCCGGTTGCAAGGAGCGGCAGGTGCATGTTATCCCAATTCTCGTTATTATCAACTGAGATTCGTATTTGGGCAACGCGGGATCTGCGTCCACGAGACGCTCGCTCAGGCACTGCTTGAGGAATTGCTTGCGCAGCACGCGCAAGTTGTCGGCGGTGTAACCTGCAAGGGCGATAAGTATTAATTAATATCAACTTGCCGTTTTAAGCTACCCCACTACCCACTTTTATAGGCGCTAATCTTCTCCTCGACGCAGTTGAGATCCTGCGGCGAGAACAACGGTGGATACGCCTCCGATTCGCGTATGTTGAGCACAAAGGCAAAGTCCACAGATGAGCTTGCATTGTTCAGCGCCTTGAGCAGCACGCCCGTTGACGAAATGGATGCCAAATACCAATCCTCTGGCTGAACATCCTCTGACGCCGCTGGCGTCGCATCCTCGCCAGCATTATTGGTATTTGTTGTGGAGGCACTGCTACTACTGCTGCTGGCACTGCTGGAGATGGCTGCCACACGCTTACGCCTGCGATACTGCGACTGCCTATTTGAACTGGTGACTGCTGCCGCTGCAGCTGCAGCTGCATCTGCTGCCTGTTCGACCGCTTCATTGTCCAGCTCCAAATCCCACAGACTGAGGGGCGATTGTGCGGAAAGTGGCACACTTGTGGTGGTGCTGGGTGTGCTAGTCGTGCTGGACTCCAGGGTGCCGCTGCGCACATCCCGATTACTGCCACTGGGATACTTGCTGCGCATGCGAATGGGACGCTCGTTCTGCTCAGGCAACTGCTGCGGCTCATCATTGTACACCAGTTCGTATTCCTCCGGTTGACGCATCGTATTCGGATTCTCCGCAGGCAGCGCCAGCGGATCATAGTCCTTCTATTTGGATTTGAGGTGGCTTTATTCAGAACGATCATATTTATTTAAAATCAAACTCACAAATTCTTTGTAGGGCTCCTTGATGTAGCCGCCGCCAAAGCTGGGCAGCTCGTTGTCCGTCTCCGGTTCGGGCAGCAGCTCCGCAGGCAGCGGATGCTTACGATGTTTGGTGTGCTTGACTGGGTCGGTCAATTGCTCCTCCACTGCATCCACTGCTGCCGCCTGTCTGAGCAGCTGTTCTCGGCTCGCCAGCAGTTTCTTGAGCAATTTTGGATGCTTCAGCGGCGACTGTTTGCCGGCTGCAGCTGGTCTCTGTGTGCGATTCAGGTGCACCTCGATGTCATCCGTGCTGAAGAGCACCGCACCCGGCGGCTCAAGGTGCCGCGCAATCGCATAGAGCTTGAGCACCGTCGACTCATTGTAGCGAAGGCGGCAGGTGTCGGCGCGTGCCTGTAGAATGATGTCACTGTCGGGCACAAATTCGTAGGCATCCCGAGCATTTGGCTTGTTGCGGCACTGCAGCTGCCAGTGCAGAAAGAAATCGCCACCGAAGCTCTGCGAAACGGAAACGCCGCCGAGAAGACTGCTCGCTCCGCCAGCATCCGTCATCATGGCGTTGAGCAGCGGCTGCCCAGTGCGTCCGTCCAGGATCGTTGTTTGCGAATAGTAGTAGACAGGAAAGCCGGGTCCAGTGTTATACTTGACCATAAAATCGGTGACATTGTCGCGATTGAAATGACCTGGCACAATGGCGCTGACGCACTCGCTGGCCGGGAACGAATAGTTCCACAGCGTGCTATAGTTGTGACCATCAAATGCATACACGCTGCTATTGAATGCTGCCACGACGACATCAGAGATGCCATCGCCATTGAGATCGCTGAGCACCGCTGGCACCATCAAACCCGATCCCACCTGCTGATGCAGCGGCGTGAAATGCTTCTCGCTGGTGTGCGCCATCAGCGACAATAAACGCAGACTATAAATGCCACCGGCCGTATTCTGACCACCAGTGAGCATCAGCAGCAGCTCGGTGCCGTCAGCTCGTGTCAGCAGCTGTATGGGCACAAACATCTCCTCGCGATGTGGCGTTGGAATGCTGCGCAGCACTTTGCCCGTCTTGCCTGAGATCAGTTTAATGTGGCCCGCCTTGGATTCCTCGCGCTCCTCGAGATGTGCGGCTATCAGATCGGGCACCTCATCGCCATCCAAGTCGCGCAGCACATTGATCGTATAGAGATCCATCACAATGGGTGAGTTCGTCTCCACCTCGAGCTCGTGAAAGGTCCAGATGACCTGACCAGTGCGTCCATTGATGGCAAAGATCATCTGCAGGGAGTAAATAATAATAAATAAATCATATAGTTTTATGATCTTAGCTGTTATCTATATCTATATATTTATATATAATCCTCTAGACTTACGCCCAGTCTTCCGGCCGCCAAACAGTCGATGCCGCCATCGTGATCGATGTCCGCGTTGCAGTGGAGCGAGAATACATTGGCCACGCTCCACGTTTGCCACAAAATGGAACCATCGCGACCGTTGAGAGCGACGACGCCACCCTCGCAGGGCACATCGTCGCCGCCTTGGGCCGACTTGCAGCGCGGCAGTGGAATGCCCTCGTAGTGTATGTTGTCGTCGACGCCATAGCCAAAGATGACATCCTTGATGGCATCCCCATTCAGATCGGCGGCACGCAACGGACTCTCGCTGTTCATGCGCGCCAGGCTGCGTGTCCACAGATGCTGCACGCGAATCTGTGTGCACGGCACAAACTCACTGCCCAGGCTGCTGCCATAGCTGGCGCTCGCAACGGATATCGTCGCCAGCTGTGCATCCTCGCTCCACCAGTGATGGATGCGCTGCATCGGCAGCGGAAACAGCGTCAGCATCAGTGCCGCCAAACTGAGCACGGCACAGAGCACGGTGAGCGCGGCCAAAATGTAGCAGAAGGGCTCACAGCAGCGGCAGCAGCGACGACGCTTGTGCTGCTTCATGATGGGTGTGGAGCTGCTACCCGAGCCGGAACTGTGCTTCCGACGCGGCGCCATCAGCGGACGCTTCAGGCCCTGCTCTTCGCTGCGCTGTAGTTGAAAATTCATTTAAAAAATATATATTAAATAGTTTCCGATGAAAGTAGGTATACATTGAAAAAAAGTCCTTTCAGAACTGTAAACAAGTTTTAGCGTTTTTTCAATTAGAAATTTAATTAATTAAATACAGCTTATTTGTGTTTTATAGGAGTTAACAGATTTTAAGCCCAAAATAGTGGTTGCTGCCAGCTTTTGATTTATTAGCATCAAATGCAACATTTACAAATTCTCGAAATTGAAGCAAAAAGCTAAAATTTGTTTATAAATTCAAAATATGTTTTATGTTGTATTAAAAATAAAAAGCACCTCACCTGGAGTCAGTAAAAAAACAACATTTAAATTATAAAAAGAGGTCACAAAAAAAAAAAAACAAACATTATTTATAAAATCTTTTGCGACTTATTTGTATTTTAAATACCAGAGAGCGAAGAGCAGCGACTGTTTCAACCCCAACTTGTCGAGCACTCCACTAATTCAATTTTGTAATTTTTCTTAATGATTTCGATGAAACTATTCAATTAGTTATTTAGATGAATGATGTGACTCACCTTGGCGGAACGGGCGTCCTTGATGAACACCTCGTCGTCGACATCGTCGCTGATGTCCTCATCAATTGAAGACTCCCGTATGGCGATGCGCTTGGAGGGCACATATGGTCGCAGTTTGATCATTTTGGGCCAAGCTGCCCCGTTTGCAGCGCCCAGCGACTTGTCCTACAAATATTATTATAAATATTTCGTAAATGTTTTTTGCTTTTTTTCGTTTTTTGTTTTTTTTATTTCTATTTTTCTTCCGTTCGCAGCACAATTTTTAATGCATTTTCTCTTGTGCGTGTAGTGTGTGTGTGTGTGTGCGTGTGTGTGCGCGTGTGCGTGTGGGTGTTTTCCACAAAATGAAATGCACTTCAGCGATGCGTGTCTTCTGGCCGTGTAAAAATCAATAGCGACGTCACAACACAACGCAACGCTCAGCTGGCAGCTGGCAGCTGGATTGACGCATGCGCCCGAGGGTGGAAAACCACCCCCCTAGAATCAACAGCAGTTTGGCGCACACGTGTTGGAACAATGGCGGCTACAGGTTTGTTTGTCAACAATTGCGACAATGACGCACTCGTCTATCTCCACCTGGGCAACTGTTGCATCGCCTGCTACCCTTAACGGTGGCGCCCATTGGCACCAACCCCTCTCCCAACACACACCACACTCAACCCTTAAGCAAGTTGCGGTGGAGCAGAACTCCCTTATTAAGCGTTTCGAAGGCAGTTCAATGGCCTTGCTTTCATGAATGAAGCGTCGTCTACTTGCAACTTGGTGGCGCTTTAGGGGTTGGGAGTTTCATTCCATTCAACAAAACTCTTCCGCATATGAGCGCTATGTGGGTCACAAGAACTAAGCATGTTGGCAGGGAAATGCATCCGTTTATTTTGTGGCATTTCTTATTAATTTTTGAATAGATCCCTTGCAGATTTCACGACTTGCCATTCAATAGCAAATTGCTTGAGAACTTACCTGAAATAGCTCCGCATAATCCATGACTTAAAGAGCAAGTTTTTTCCCTCTCGACCTTCGTTTGCACAACCAAGTCACAAATTTTGTGTAGCACGAAAGTTGTTCCCAGGGCTCAAATCTTAATTTATTTTTACAAATTTTCAATGACGTATTTCTTGTCAAAAAGCCTAACAACAACAACAACAAATACAACAACAGCAGCAGCAGAATTACGACTATTCAAGTTAAAAGCGCGCCAAAAACCTTTATGGTTGCCCCGCAATCCCCGACTTCCCCGAGTGCGGCTCCGCTGCTGCCATCAGCAGAAACTTAAGAGCACCACTTAGGCATTGCTCTGGTGGTGTGCTGGTGGTGTGCTGGTGGTGTTCTGTTGAAAAGCGTGCATTGCAACTCGACAGGCAGCCAAGTACTTAGGTCAGGTCCAAAAGCAGCCGCAAGCTCGAATGCATTCGAATAAACTATAGAAAAATCAGCGGCTTTTTATAGCACAACTGTCGAAGAGGGGAAGATGTGGGGAAGGGGTGTGGGGTGTGGGTTGTGGTGCGAATCTGAGGTTCATCTACGGCAACTAACTTAAGTGTGTTATTATCGCATCAGAGATAATTTAATAACGACGCTGATGGCGTAGCTGTTGTTGTTGTTGCTGTTGTTGTTGCTGTTGTTGCTGTTGTTGTTGCTGTTGCGGCAACGGAAGGCCAAAAGGATGTGTTGCTCAAGTGTCTGCGGCAAGGCGTTGAGTGCTTGGGCTGTGGGCATGGTATAAGGCGTGAACATGAGATATCGAATATACACAAGTATACGTGCTATGTACACACACACACACACACACTCACACACACACATGGATTTTCAGATGTGTGTGTGTGGTGGGGCCACAAGCAGCTTCAAGGTTACGTCCCATCTTCGTTTTAATTATGGCTTGTAATAAACACCTGACTTGATTACGATTTTCCCCGTTTATATGCTAATATATAATAATAGTTACTATTAATTGAGATTTTTATAAATATTGTTTTTTTTTTTTTTTAGCAGTACACATATTTTCCCGATTGCTCAGTTATCAATTTGATTGAATAATTATTACATATGTATGTATGTAAATCTTCATCGATCAAACAAAGAAAAATAAAATTGAATTTTTAACACATTTTATTTTAATTTTATAAATTAATAAATCAATAGTTAGTCGATCTAATTTAATTACTTATTTTATTTCAGACATAAATCAAACAATAATTTCTTAATTGATCGACAATATTTTCCAAAAATCTGAGGAAACTCAAATCGGTTTTAACATTATTCTGCATAAAACTGTATTTAAAATTCAAATTTCGTTCGATTTTGTTGATTCATGAACTTGGCTGAAACTCGACTGTATTTTCATTTTGACTTTGTTCGGCTTGACGTCAGTGGGTTCATTGGATTATCGGGAGATTGCATTCCATTAGCAGGCATTTGGCAACTGCGCTTAACCTTCTCAGCTACAACAACAAAAAAACAAAAAACAAAAATAATCCCTTATTGTTGTTGCTGTTGCGACAAAAAAGGGACACTTGGGAGCCACTTGAGAAGTTGTTGGCTTGTTTCGTGTGCGACTAACAAGCCAATTGATTGGAAAACTAAAGAAACACTTTCACATAATGCTTGGGGACAGTTTTTCACGCTTACATTTTTCTATTTGCCCGCACCGAAATTCGATCACTTGGGGGTCCAAGGCAATCAATATGCGGCAGTGCAGCTAAACGCACAGAAATCTGTCTGCATATGGACAGAGGGTCGGAGATGGGAGGAGCGGGTGGAACCAGGCTCATCAGTACAATGACGATGACGACAGAGGCCCGTACAGATTATGTGGAAAGGCAATGCCAAAGTACTTGACGAAATTATGTTAAGTGACTGTGGCAAAGAGAAGCACACAGACGACGGCAGCACTAAACAATAACTTACTATACACATATATAGTAGATATATAAATATACATATATACGAGTATATATCACACACACACACACTCATACATGTACTTGCCTTAGAGCGGTCTGCATTAAAGACTTTTCCCTAGTTTCTCAGGGCTTTCACTTTTCGAGCACTCAAAGGTTTTTAGCGACTCAACCACATTGTCTCAATAGCATACACACACACATACACACACACACACACAGAGAGGCACGCGCACGCACACACATGCACAACTATAGATGGCATCAGTCAGTGCATCTTGTATCCTGCATCCTGCATCCTGCGCCTTCGTTTGTGAACATTTTCCAGCACTTGCTGGCAACGTTTTAAATTCAAATCGCTCGGCTCCAAACGTTGTCAGTTGTCAGCGACTGTTCGAACTGCGAAGACGTTCAAATCGGCAAAAAACATAAACCAATCCATTAAAATATTCAACTTGAATTTAAAGTGTTTCAAATATTTACAACAACAAAAATATTTAAGCTAACGAATTCCAAATTTAATTGATATAAATAAATTATTTATAATTGTGTGAAATTAATATAATAATTTAATGATCTGCAAAATGTGCAGCTCAGCGTCCAGCTGATGTTATATAATCGTTGTGAGGATTTCAAAATCTATAAGGCTCCTTAATTGCCAATCTGTGCCAGTTTTTAACCACTCAAGAAGTAAATGAAGTAAAAGCGTATTTATTTTACAGACTAAGTTTCGAAATTCATATTCAACACATTTTTATAGAAGTCTAAAATTTAATTTCAATAACTTTTTCCTTCTTTGTTCAACATTTTCTTTTGTGATTCCACAAACTCAGAATTGTGAGTCTAGATTTATATATCAAATCATATTCTACTTCGACGATTTTTGTTTAAATTACAAAATCCGAAGAAAAATACTAAAGTAAAGAAGAAGAAAAATACTAAAGTAAAAGAACTTTTAATTTAAGCCATACTCTTAGCTTATGAAGTATGGCTTAATAAAAAATTCTGTATACCTTAGGATGAATGAATTATTAAATATTTTTTAGACTAACTTAAAAACTTAGATAATTTGTCGTTATATTTTTATGTTTGAAATAACATAAAAGGTTAAAGTAAAAATATATTTTGTACATTTCTCACCAATTTTTAGCTGTCTTTCTAAAAGTCAATTTTTGGCTAGCTAAAATAAATTAAATTATTAAAATGATTAACAAAAATATATCAAGGCAATTATACATAATTTTAATATTTTCGAAAAAAAAAAAAATTATTTACGAAAGCTAGATTAATTTCACTTAAATTATTTCCAAATTCGCATCTCCCATAATTAAAAAAATGTATATTCACATATTTGAATTACACCCAAATCTATAAATTTTATTTTAGCCCGAAATCCGTTTAATTAATGCAGAAATTTAATCAGGCATATTGGCCTAATAAGGCAATGACGTCTTGTAGACGAGTGCTGCATACAAACATTCATACATACATAGCTTTGTACACACATACATGTGTACATCCATCTGCCATGTGAATTGTCCTTGTCTAAGGCATCCGTTGCCTCTGCTGCCTCATCCACAATCCGTCGCCGTGTCGCGCTCAATGGGGCACATTTTGTGCGGCATCGGCATTGCACAAAAGGCGCACGGACCACTTAAAGCTGCAGCGCCCCTCTGCCCCCCGTTCCTGCTCCTGCTGCTCCTTTCCTGCGCCCCTATTTCAATCCGCCCACGCGGTCGCTTCGAGTGGCTTTAATTGTGAATTAAGTCGGTATTGTGGCCTCCATGTGTAGACAGAGTGGGTCAGAGAGAACGTGCCAGAGGCAGAGAAAGAGAGAGAGAGATAGATAGTGGGGGAGGGGCCAAGTAGGGTTGCCAATGCCGAGGCTATTGTGCAGGAAGTGCGCTAACTGTCCCCGCCATTGTTCCAACCATTCGCATTTTATTTACACCGCTAAGCAGCATAATTGTTGCTATTTTCAATTGTCAATTGTTGCAACTCTCGATGCATTGTCAATGCCAGTGACACCGTTCGAGAGTTTTGCTGTGATCCGGCAGCAAGGTTGTGTCACGGTCGCATATTAATCTAGACATCGGTTTAAATACTCAACGTGTATCCTTTGCCACCTTTCCAGAGTGAATCCCTCTGCTTACAGTCATGGTCGCGCAAATAATACTGCTCGTCATTTGCTCCATCTGCCTCAAGCACTATGCAAAGGGTGAATTTCAGTGAGTATTGCCCCAGCACCCCATCTACTATTTGGCTCGTGTTTTAACTCATAGCCCCATAGGCAAAGTCTGGCCATAACCGACATTTTGCCGGAGGATATCAAACGCTACGATAAAATGCGTCCACCCAAGAAGGAGGGGCAGCCAACAATTGTGTATTTTCACGTTACCGTCATGGGACTGGACTCCATCGATGAGAACTCGATGACGTATGTGGCCGATGTGTTCTTTGCCCAGACCTGGAAGGATCATCGTTTGCGTCTGCCCGAGAACATGACGCAAGAGTACCGACTGCTGGAAGTCGATTGGCTTAAGAACATGTGGCGACCCGACTCCTTCTTCAAGAATGCCAAATCGGTTACCTTCCAAACGATGACAATACCGAATCACTACATGTGGCTCTACAAGGATAAGACCATACTCTACATGGTCAAGTTGACGCTGAAGCTATCCTGCATTATGAACTTTGCCATCTATCCACATGATACTCAGGAGTGCAAGTTACAAATGGAGAGCTGTAGGTCAAAATATAATTTATTTATTTATTTACAAAGACAACAAAATTGAATAATAGAATAAATAATTTGAGGTTTGTCTGATTATTTAATATTAACCATTTTTTATTTTTAATTGGAAGTTAGAAACGGAGATCATAATTTAAAATTGTTCAATTAAGTTATATTAAATCTTGTAAGCTTTTTCGATTCTTAAAACCGTCATAGGAAAATAGTAATTATGTGAAACAATAGTACAATTTTTTATAAAATAATAATTCTAAATTAAAAGTTCATATTTCTGCAAATTAATTTGCAAAAAATTAATTTTAATTTTGCAGACTGTAAAGTGAGGATGAGTTTAATATCATATTTAATTAAGGATCCTGGATCATTGATATATCTATTGGTTATTCGCTACTCAAAGTGTACCTACACTTAAAAAAAAATCTCCTCATAATCTGCCGTCTATTTTTCTAGTATCGCACACCACTGATGATCTGATCTTCCAATGGGACCCAACCACCCCGCTGGTGGTGGATGAGAACATTGAGTTGCCACAAGTGGCGCTCATACGCAACGAGACCGCTGACTGCACCCAAGTCTATTCGACGGGGAATTTCACCTGCCTGGAGGTGATTTTTACGTTGAAGCGTCGCTTGGTGTACTATGTATTCAATACATATATACCCACCTGCATGATTGTGATCATGTCGTGGGTTTCGTTCTGGATTAAGCCGGAGGCGGCACCTGCTCGTGTTACCCTGGGCGTGACGTCACTGCTAACGCTATCCACACAGCACGCGAAGTCGCAGTCATCCTTGCCGCCCGTTTCCTATCTGAAGGCAGTGGACGCATTCATGTCCGTCTGCACGGTGTTTGTGTTCATGGCTCTGATGGAGTACTGCCTGATAAACATTGTGCTCAGCGACACGCCCATCCCTAAGCCCATGGCATACCCACCCAAGCCAGTGGCTGGCGAGGGCGCCAAGAAGGAAGCGGAAGCGGCACCACCCGGTGGCAGCAATGCAGCGGCCAATAAACAGCCCACAATGTTGCCCCTGGCGGATGAGAAAATTGAAAAGATTGAGAAGATCTTCGACGAGATGACCAAAAATAAGAGAGTGAGAAAAATATGTTTTAAATACATTTTAAAGTGGTAGCTTGTTAAATTCTGTTTCTTTTCATTTTATTTCTGATCCTTTTGAATTATTATTAATGAATTGCAGTCACAATCAAATATAGATTAAATTAATCGTAAGTTAATCAAATTTCAAAATAAATACAGAAGTACATTTTTTCATTTGACTTAAAACTGTATTATTTTCCTTATTAAAAGTGCTTTTCATTTGTAACTAACAAATAAAAGTAAATCAAGCATTTTTGACATATTTAATAATTATTTTAAGCAGTGCTTAAAAGTTTTCGAAAGTGCTTAAAAAGAAAACAAGACAAATCTTGATTTTATTACAGTATTATTAAATGTGTATGTAAAAGTAAGATTCTAAACATCCACTAAAATCTAAGCTATCTTTCTCTCAGTGCATTGAACACATCTTTGATTATACGAATCTTTTCTTGAATTAGATTGTGACTACTACTCGTCGCGTGGTGCGCCCGCCGTTGGACGCCGATGGACCCTGGATTCCGCGTCAGGAGTCGCACATCATACTGACACCAACCATACGGCCACCACCACCGCCACCGCCAGCACCGGAGCCGGAGATGCCCAAGCCGAAGCTAACGCCCGCCCAGGAGAGACTTAAGCGCGCCATCTATATCGATCGCGCATCTCGTGTGCTCTTTCCCGCACTCTTTGCCAGCCTCAATGGCATCTATTGGATTGTGTTCTACGAGTATCTGTAAGATATGCGAGTCCGGTGCCGGCTCGGTTGTAAATATGGCTATCCAGCTCGCCCTCACTGAACCTAAATTTCTATGCAAGTCGTACAACTTTATTAAATGTTAATTGTTCACAATATTAATATATATATATTTAAAATCAAGTATTTAATCTTAAGCTTTCGCGCACAAGCTTTAAGTCAACGAATTTTAAACTGAATGAGCTAAAGAACATCTATATATATATATATAATACTCTCTATATATATCACTTACTGATAAAGTATATATATACATACAAATATAAATGATATAGTATATGAATTCAATTCCTAAATGCTTAATGTTTAAAAAAAATTCCAATGACATTGTAGTTGTAGATTAATTCTTAAAAATGCTTTTAATTGTACATAATTCGAGTAAATTAATAAACAAAAAAATATGATCATAAAGAAAGATTTTTAAGGCACTTCTGCAGTGGAAACTTTTGAAAAGTAACGACTTTTAAAATCGCTTGTGTGTAAACAGCTGTTACAAAGCTTTCAAAGTTTCGTACAGTAATAAAAGCACATGCGCATTGCTTAAAGCTTAAAGTTCATTTTTAACCGCGTAATTTGAAGTGAAGCAAACGACTCATAAATTTAAATAAAATTTCTATCTGCATACCTTCCTATATTTGCATACAATTTGTACATTTGCATATACATTTTATCCATCATAACTTACACATTTTCTCAGTCATTAAGCCAAGATATACAATGTATAAACACTTTTTTCATGAACAGCTAGCATTTTTGTTGCCACATGTTACATGTTGTTATTAGAGTGCTGTTGTTGCTTTCCTTTTAAAGGTGTCAACCGTTGGCAAACAATGGTGGGCATTAAAAGGAAAAAAGTTTTCTAACTTTTGCAGTTGTTAAACAACTTCGCATGAATACCCAATTAATTATGTTGGTCACACGCTCCGCACTTTTGCTTTTCACGGTCGTTAGTGACGCGGCCAAGTTCCCCCAAATGAGATGCAGAAAACTATAGCCAGAGGCTTGGGGTTACTATATCATATTGCTTCAAGAGTTCAGCGCTTGAAACATAAATAAAATGTTGAAGTTCTTAATAAACCAGCTTGTGTCCCAAATCTGTAGTGAATTGATCCAAATTAAATCAATGAAGTGCTTGAGAGTTTTTTTTAACCATATTGGAATACATGGAATTAAACATCGTAAAGATAGGAATATGAAAATGTTCAGTGAGCTTGTGTCCTGCAATTCTTATAGTGTGATGGTTGTGATGGATAGAACTGATGATAAAATCATAACAAAATTGGTAAGTAAATTTTCTACGTTGTTTTTAAAAACCTTACCATATGGCTTGAAATGTTGGCTATGGAAAGTCTTGTTATACACGTGCTTCCAACTTTAAATGAAGTATTAAAATAGAGGTTAAACTGTGCTGTGGAAAGTTCTACCCATCCCCAAAATCACTTTTAGCGGGTATAATTTAAATATGAATTTCAAGCCACGAGCGCATCTCCACCTTGAAATGAAGATAAATTATTATTTGTTTTTTAATCTTACCTTAACACAAATCCCTCAAGGACTTCTGTAGAAAACAATCGTAAGTTTGACATTTTGGTTTTCCACATCTTAATACGCTTGCAACTCTATTGATCTCTATTGAATAATATTTTAAAACATGTGCTTTAAACTCCGTCTTCACAAAAAACATCTTCACAGTCAATCCAATTTTATGTAGGCCAAAAACGATTGTGGGGTAAACCACGTCAAAGCGCATGAATCACCCAAAACAGCATTGAGAGTTCCCTCAATAGTCTAATGCAATACAGTAAAAAAAAAAAAAAAAAACAAGCGAAGGTTGCGCAAAAATTTTGACTAAATAAGCTGGGGATTACCTGAGCACGGAGCCTATGTACGCTAGGTGGGCGTGTTGCCATGTTTACACGGCCTAAACGAGGTGCGGGTTCATTGGGGTTTGCGTTGAAGGTGCACAGAATGAGAAATAGTGGAAACAGCTGGAAGCAGTCTTTTTTTTTTTTTTTGTTCGAAAACCTTAAAAGTAAATTACAGAATTTAAAGCTAAGCATGTTCGACAAAGCAATCCATTAATGCAAAAGGCGCAAAGCTGAAAGAAAGTAAAAACCCAGTGCGTCTCTTTGCCACCTTCGTGGTCTTAAGTCCACACTCTTTGCACAAAAGCCAAGCGAAGACAGATCCCCGCTCACCCGACCGCAACTCAAAACCCCCTCAAAGCTGCCTCTTCCACTGTGAGTGAGACGCCAAGCGGTTTTATTGTGTTGCTGCTGCTTTTGTTGTTGTCGCTGTCGTTGTCGATGTTGTTGTAGTTGTTAATGTTGCTGTTGCTGTTGTAGTTGTTGCAGTTGTTGTAGTGTCTGCTTTATCGTTTTGTCTTTGGTCGTTTCAGTTTCAATTTTAGTCGAACTCGGGCAGCAACGGCACACGGAAGCAGCCGCGGCGCAGGCGCAACACCAAAAGCAGAAACGAAACCGTTTTTAATTTAAGTGAAAAATCAATAACTACAGCTTTTTCGTGATTTTAAAGTGAAATTTAAGTTGATAATTTTTTACGCAATTCTTGCGCAATTTGCAAAAGTAAATAAACATATTGCAAAGTAAATAATTATTGCCACTTTCGAGACATTGACATAAAATAATCATAATAATAAAAGTATTTAAATTTCGGAATGAGAAAAAGATTATTTGTAGATTGCGGCATTCAACACTTTCATTTTCGTTCAACGCTCGCTGCATGTCGTTTCGGTGAAGTTCGTCCAAGTTGTCGGTTTCGTTGAGTCGTATTAAATAACAATAAACAAACAAAAACAACAACAACAACAACAACAACAAAATTAACGAAATAACAAACCAAGAAAGTTGAAAACCAAATAAAATATACACCATATTTTAATTTTATTGCAAATGAAATAAAATTTATTCGGATTTGGTGTGATACAAAAAAAAAAACAAGAAATGCATTTGAATGCATATTTGTTGTGCCTAGGTGGGTATTCGAAAAAATATTTTGTAATAATCGTGAGTGTTTTTCTGTGCTAATAAGTTGTGGTTGCTCTAAAAGATGATTTTGTTGTTTTTATCCACGTTTAAAAACAAAAGACTTAGGCAACGAACTTGAATTAGTAATGGGTGCGAAGTGGCCAACAAATTGAGTTCAGCCAGCTTCATAAATACACGCAGTGCGGCTTAAAACTGTTTCAACACTTAAATTGAGCTACATTTCGTTCAGGAAAGAGAAAAAGAGATCAAGTTTTAAGCCACTTTTATTTATCTCCCATCTTATTTCAGTTTATTGTAAAAGTGAAACCCTAAGCTCAAGTTCAAGCTGAAACGCTTTGTCGTCTCCCTCTCTCCTTTTCAAATTAATGACCAAAAAAAAAAAAACCATAATGCGCATCCGAATCAAACAACAACAAAAAAAAGAAGTAAAAAACGTGACTAAGTCTGCAACTTTCTTTGGCAGCAACCGCTGCAAAATCTTCCGCCAAGTGACGTCACATCGTCAAAACCAGTTGCCCGAAATGCAAATGCAAAACACTCAGGCCAATCCAAGGCCAATCAAATTGTGGCTAGCAGCAAACAGTTAGCAGCTAGCAGCCAGCAGCTGTCCAGCTACTGCACAAAACCCGTAGATACAAAACCCATCGATCGGATACTACAGCGACACGTTTTGTAGCGCCTCTAAGTGTCTATCGGTATTACCGCAACACGTCGGCCTATCCACACACATTATGCAACTACAACAAAAAATAAAAAATAATAAAAATGTTGCGCTGTCATCGCTCGCTGCACAGAGGCAATCTCTGGGGATTTGTTGTTAATGTGCGGCGATGTCCACAATTAAATGTTATATTTATCCATCGGTTCGGAAGTTAATGTAACTGCTTTGTCTTTTATTGTCCGCGTCATCGTCGTGACCGTTGCTCAATTGCAAATATTTTTCCAGCAACGCTGAAAATTGATTTTCCCCAGCCGGTTAGCCGGGATTTTCACTTTCGTTGGCATCAAACCAACATAATAATAGAAACAGCTGCTTGATTGCTTACTTGCATTTGTTTGCTGGCATTTTCTTTGCGAATTCACATTATTTCAATTTTTAGCCGATGCAAATATTATTTTTGGTAATTATCATAAGAAAATTTTTGTTTTGATTGTAAAAATTTTAACTTTTTTGTAGTTATGACTTATTATAAATAATCTCGAAAATTAAATTTGCTTAGCAGAGTCCAGAAATATTTATTTCTTAATATGTTAAGAAATAAGTCTTTTGATTATGATAAAAATATTATATTATTTTTTTAGATGTAGAAAAATATCAGATATAAAATAAGAATACAATAAATTAATGAATAAGCTTTTCGTGGCAGTTAAATTATAAGGCAATAAATACGACAACCTTCCTATATGTGTAACTGATGAAAAACTCATCGTTTTACATGATTTCTTTAGAATTAGACATAAAAGGAAAAGCTTAAAAATTTAATTGAATATTATTTATAACAAATAATAAAATAAAACAATTAAAATTACACTGTTTCTATAGCTAACTGCTCAAAAACTCAGCGTTTAAACTTATGCATGGCTCCGTTGCGTTGGGTAATGCCACAAATTGGCATTACGCATCTGTGGTACTACAACCAAAAATGAGAAAGTATGTCGCTGGTACTTCCTTCTCCCTCTGCCTGTCGCCCTGTCCCCTTGTAGTACTGTCTGTCTGTCTGTCTGTCTGTCCATGCATATCCGCATGTGGCTCTTCAACTGAAGCGTTTAATGTTTATTTACTTTGTTGTGACATAATCGCAGTTCGCATTTGTTACGCGCCCCCAAAATGACTTGCGATATTTTGGCTTTAATACCCCCTGAAGTTATAGAGGAAAACAGTAAAACTGATTCTGTAAGCGGAGGCAGAAGCTCAAGGTCGCCCCTAGATTTCTCCGCGCCACTAAAAATTGATTATATCTTTGATCGCCACACAGACGATTCGGGTTAAGCTGCTACACTTTGACTTGAGATTTTGTTTTTATTATTTTTGTTTTTATTTATTTATTTATTTTTTTGTTGTTGTTTTTTTTTTTGTGCGCCACTCATTAACATTTTTCGAGGCGTGCACTGCAACTTTGTCACTTTCACTTGGGAATAAAATTGCTCATTCCAATGGTAAAATGCTTTTTGTAGTGCTTATATATACATATATATATATATTTATATATATATATTATTTTTTGTTGCTGCTTTTGTATTTTCTTGCCGCTGCGCCACACAATGAAATATTGGCCAATTATACGACAAGCCTTTTTGGCTCGAATATAGAAATGATTTCGTATGAAAAGTGAATGCCCCATTGGCAAATGGCACCGCTCAGCACATTTCGCATAGGCCAACAAATGGATAATTGTTTGATGGAAAATAAAAAAAAAGTTATTATATTATATATTATTATATTGGTATTATTAATAAATTTAGGTTACTAACGTCAGAAAGCAATTAATTGCTTTAAAAGATGTCTGGTCTCTTTGATCAAAGAACTTTTATTTAAGCAAGTAGATCAAAATCAATAAAGTCTGAGTGAATGAGTTGATAAAAAAAATCACAAAAATATTTATAAAAGTTGTATAAAATAATGCTTGAGTCCAATTAAATGCAAAGCAATTTACACTTCTAACAATTTATAAATATATTTTTGTAAACTGGGCAATCTGTGCCATATTATATTCTTTTGGATTAAAAGTGGTATTTTAATGGGTAAAAGCTGTGCTTAAAATCCATTTATGACTGTTTTGTTTTAATGACATTTAACTTGATTGCAGTGCTTGGAGCTGGCAACCTGATGCAGACCCAGGGTTTCGCAGAGGACGATGACCAGCCGCTGCATTTGACCAACGATGGTAAGTGTCTGACTTTGCGATTTGCTAAACATGGGCATTCATAACTTTAACTATTAAGGCAGCATCTTTCTTTCAGCCACAATTGCATGACAAACGGCTCGGACGCCAGCTGGCCGAGGATTTTGGGTCAGCTGGCAGCATCAGCAGCGCCAGCAGCAGCAGCAGCAGCAATGCCAGCGAGGATGATGGGGATGATGACAGCGAGTATTATGACAGCGATGAGGATCAAGCGGAGAGTGGCAGCGATGGCAGCAATGAGTCCTTTCCACGGCTGCTCTCCTCCTCGACATTTCATCGCATCTCTGAGACGCTGGGCGCTCTAAATACAGTGGGTCACATGCTGGTGGACATGACACGCGGCGGTCAGGAGGCCAAGACGGAGAATGGCAGCAGCAGCAGCAGCAGTAGTAGTGGTGAAGGGAGCACAACCACTAGCTCCACTGCCAAGGAATTAGGAGACCACACAACTGCCACTCCTCTGTTCAAATCACAATCGCAGCCTGGCATCTCGGGCAAGATACTGGACACCACAACGCAGACACTGTCCGCAAACAGTTTGCTGCCGGCGGGAAAACCGGCCAATTTGAGTGCCATTCAGGTGGCCACCAAGCGCATTGGCCAGGCGGAGGGGGTGGCGCCGGGCAACCCCATGTTTGTGGAGAACAAGGAGGCCAAGCAGCAGAAGAAGAAGCGCAAGAAGAACAAAAACAAGCAGAAAGTGAAGAAACCCAATGAGGAACTAAGCCAAGCTACACCACAGTCCTTGCAGAAAATTAAAATACCCACCACACCACGCACAACCACCGCCAGCAGCAGCAACAGCATCACCAGTAGCACCACTGGCACCTCCACAACATTACGGCCACTTGATCAGCTGGCCTTGGCCAGCGAGGAAGCTGGCACCGCCAAGGATGCGGAGAACTATTGCAAGACGCCCAGCGGTCGGCCGGGACGTTGCGAGGATCTCAGCAGCTGTCCTGCTCTGCTCCTGAACTTAAGCAGCCTGCGAGAGTCGCTCTGCTTCAAGAGTCTCTTTGTGCCGGGCGTGTGTTGTCCCTTGTCCGCTGGCGCCTCGGAGAGCTCCACAGTGCTGACCACCCAGCGTCCACTGAAGCTAACCGCAAGGCCGCAGATAACCAGTACCACCCTGGGCACAACAAAACGACCCACCACACTGCGACCCACGGCCAGACCTAGCTCCAGACCCACTTCCGGTCTGGTGCTCATACCACAGAAGAAACCACCGACAACAACAACGACAACAACAACTGAGGAGCCACTGGAGCCAGAGGATCTGGATGAGATTGCCAATAACATTGTCGATCCGGAGGAGTGCGGTCAGCAGGAGTATTCAACGGGTCGCATTGTCGGCGGCGTGGAGGCGCCCAACGGCCAGTGGCCCTGGATGGCAGCCATCTTTCTGCACGGCCCAAAGCGGACGGAGTTCTGGTGCGGTGGCTCCCTAATTGGCTCCAAGTACATCCTGACAGCGGCGCATTGCACCAGGGATTCCAGACAAAAGCCGTAAGTTAAAAATCCTTAAAGTTGTCGAAATATATTTGAAACCATTAATTCAAATTGAAGGCTTTAAGTGGATTTAAAATCTTTTATTTTTATATATTCCATTAGAAGAATTACTGAGTCTTTTTTTTAAAAACATTCAGGATTGCTACGATTTACAAAAACGTAAATATTTTCCGTTATAATTTTCAAACCTTTCGAAAACTGAAAAGGAAAGCTTTTTGACAAGGGACCCTTTTAAAGTAAAGTAGAATTCTGAAAACGGATAACTAAGATAAGATACATTTAAGATAAAAGCAAATAGTTTATTGTACTAGGTACATTTTGCTTGATGAATTCTCACAAATTAAAAACTATACAGTTAGGTGAATTTATATTTTATTATTTTCCAATTTTAACCTAATTTTCATGGAGGGTACTTCAGTCATAACATTCATATTTAAATCAATATTATTTTTTTGCAGTTTCGCTGCCCGCCAGTTTACGGTGCGTCTGGGCGATATAGATCTTTCCACGGATGCCGAACCCTCCGATCCTGTCACTTTTGCCGTCAAGGAGGTGCGCACCCACGAACGGTAAGTGAGAATTCTCAGCTCGTCAGCTCAACGGTTCAGTTAGCTAATCCCCATTTCGCACGCAGGTTCTCTCGGATTGGGTTTTATAATGACATAGCGATTCTTGTGCTGGATAAGCCTGTGCGCAAGTCCAAGTATGTGATACCCGTTTGCTTGCCTCGAGGGGGTCGTATGCCGCCTAAGGAGCGTTTGCCCGGCCGACGCGCCACTGTGGTTGGCTGGGGCACCACCTACTATGGCGGCAAGGAGTCCACCAGCCAGCGGCAGGCCGAGCTGCCCATTTGGCGCAATGAGGACTGCGATCGCAGCTATTTCCAACCCATCAATGAGAACTTCCTTTGTGCCGGCTACTCTGATGGCGGAGTCGATGCGTGTCAGGTGAGTGGGAATATAATCTCCATAAAGTGGACAATTTTACAGCTTCAACTCTGAATTCCAGGGCGACTCTGGAGGTCCTTTAATGATGCGATACGACTCGCATTGGGTGCAATTGGGCGTCGTGTCCTTTGGCAACAAGTGCGGCGAGCCCGGCTATCCGGGCGTCTACACACGTGTCACGGAGTACCTCGACTGGATACGGGATCACACAAAGGATTAGGCCTCCTAGTTGTAACTGTAGCTAGGCTTATGTACCCGCTAGTCTATGTACGTTTAATGCTCCCTTCCTGTTGCTACTACTACATATTATACAACTGCTGATATTTATGAGTCCACCCATCCCCCCCACAACTCAATTGTTATCCAATTGTTTACCATATTATGCGTAGTTGCGAACAGCATTTGTTATTTAAATTATTTAGACCTAAACGATAAATAAAAAAAATATCTGTGTAAAACTGTCCCAAAGTCGAAAGTTTGTGGTCGACGGAGTGTTGTTTATTCTGATAATTAATAGTCATGAATATTTAAGTCAATTAAGTTGAAGAGTATCGAAGATAGGGAATACCATATAATAAACTTTAGCAGTACATTAGTATTTCTTATATAAAATAGAAAAACTTGCCAGTTCTTGTTTCGAATAAGCTTCTCAAATCCAGCTTAGATGTTTTCTTTTTCAAATAAGTGGCGTTATTAAAGAAAAATTCAAGCTGAAGAATATACGCGTATCTTATATTTAGAAAGATAATAGACAACAAATCTTAGCTTAGTAATGCTTAAAGATTGCCAAGCAAACTTAAAAAAAAAACTTGGACGAGATCAGAAATATATAGTACTAGTATGTGAACTCCCTGACATAAATAAACTCTCACGACGTAATATGACATGACTAAAATATTACATAAAAAATATTATTATATATAATAACAATTTGCGCCCCCTCACAACGTGTGTGTAAATCGATTTGTGTTAAATTTCGATTGTAAGTAGTGAATCTGCAAAGGGGAAGTACTTCGAATTCTCAATATAAATAAACATTAGCAGGAAAAGGGCAAGCGGTGAAGCGGGCGAGGGGGGAAATAGAGTAACCAGATATTCTTGCAAGTTCAACAAGCAGCGCGGCAAATTTCACTTTTAGTACTCGTTAAGTTCTCAGCGCTTTCGAACGCTTCAGTTTTGTTTTGCCTTTTGCCGGCAACGCGCGCGCTTTTTTCCGCTCTCTTTATTTGACGATGAACTCAACTGTTGAGCGCATTCGATTAGTTTATGGGTAACTTTAATTGCCATTATCATCGGAAGCTAAAAACATTTTTTGTTTTTATTACACTGATAAGCATATTTGTGCTGTAAGGCAAAAAAAAAAGTTTCCGCTTCTTGTTTATAGGAAGCTTTCAGTGCATGAAACGCGTGGTAAGTGCAGTACTCAAGTTTGGCGAAAGCTCTCTCTCTGTGTACGTAACGGGAGAGGGATAGTGTGAGTGAGCGTGAGCATGAGAGAGGGAGAGAGTGAGTAAGAGACAATAACATCAGCTTAGTCAGCTGTCAAGGGTTGTGAGTCAACAAAAGGGCATACGTGGGTCAAATAAAAGGAATTATAAATGATGTTTTTATTGCTGCTTGAAGCTTATAATTTAATAAATCTATTGCTTACTAAAATTTCCCAGGCAAGTAAAATAAATGCTAATAACCGCCTGTGGTGAAATATAAAAACATGGCTTGTAGCTTCTTTAACTTTTAGCTTTAAACTATGTTGTTATGCTAAATGATATGCAACACAAAAGCTTGCAAAAGCTCTATGCTCTGCTTAATATGCTGTAACACTTCTTATGTGCGATTTCGTAGCGATTTGATGTTGATTATTGGAGCAGTTAAGTTTCAATATTGTTTTATTTTGCTTAAGACTGTAATTATTAAAATGCTGTTTTCTTTGTTTGGAAATCATCTCACACATTGAAATAAAATAATTAATAAAATAATGAAAATAATAAAAGTAAATTATAGTAAAAAAAAGTCATGTTCCCGCCCGGGTTCGAACCGGGGACCTTGTGCGTGTGAAGCACACGTGATAACCGCTACACTACGGAAACTCTTAGAGCAAGTACGGCCTAAGGCTGTTTAAGTGCCACAGCGCTCATGATTTCATTTTTTTGTTGAGTTTAGGATCTGAGAATTGTAATAATAAACTACAAACATTTCAAAGTCATCCCGTCGTGCGTCATATAAAAATCAACAATAAATTGTTAAGACAGCGCAAAAAGTAAAGCAAAAAAAGATTATGATTAATGGTAAAATATTTATGTTTATCTATCTAGCATATACATTCCAGGGTGTGCATTCTTTTACTTAATTTAAATTTAAACAAATGGTAAATTAATGTCTTCTTTAAATTGAAATTCAAAATAATTGAAAAAAAGATTTGTTCCCGCCCGGGTTCGAACCGGGGACCTTGTGCGTGTGAAGCACACGTGATAACCGCTACACTACGGAAACAACTGAAATCCGCTTGGCCCAATATGACTCAATAATGCTGCCCACCACCCATTGCGACAATTACTTTCTTGGTTCATAGCGGAAACTATGAATTGCGATAGAGTTTGACCAACTCTTGACACGCCCAGTGTTAATTGGCGTCTTGCCAGGCCGCCCACTTTCAATGGCAGCTGAATTGGCAGCGGGGGCACACAAGGCATTCAAAGCATTTCGCTGGAGTTGAGAAATGTCTGAAACATGCACACAGATTACGAAGTCGTGTATCCCCTCGCTCAACCCCTCGGTTACCTTTAAATAAATTTGCTCACGCTGATCCTTAATTAAAATTCCCATTGTCTATGCTGGCCTGCATAGATTTTTGCCTTCCCCCTTCCTTCAGCGGCAACAGCACATCTCTGGCCCTGGCACACAATTAATATGCAGGCCAAGAACGTTTTCTAACTGCTCGCACCCGTTATAATTACGCATTTAAATTGGCACAAAGGCTGACACCGATGAAGAAGCCTGTCTCCTGGCCAGGGATATGGCCAGCCTTGTTTGCCAATGTTGAGTTGGCTCTATCTGTTGGCCATTCTACTCTAGCCAACGGCATTTTTATTTTGTCAAGAATTGTGACTGTTTATTAAACGAGATATCGTTGGAATATTAAAAATATTTATGTTTTCTCGGTATGACAAATTTTAAGTCATAACACTTAAATTACTGCCAGCAAACGCATCAAAAACTTATTGATTTTCCAACTAACAATTCTTAGACTATTAACCAACATTTTCTTGCCTGTTTTTAATGTATAATGCGTTTTATTAAGTTCATTTATTAGATAGATAAATTTTAAATATGTTTTTCGCATTTATGTGTATTTTTTTTTAATAGCCTAATGTATTTCGAATCCCGCCGAGATTATATATAGTATATATTATAATATATTATATGTATATTATAAAAAAATACTTGACTTGTGGTTGTTGAATATTTGAATCTTAAAAAGAGCTCATCAAACAATAAAAGAAGATAAGATTATTGATAAATTTTCAAAAATGAATTACAAATAAAAAACAGTTAATTTGCAATGCGAATTAAAGTTGAACATTTTCGACGTAGTAAATGGAAAGAAAATATTTTATTTAAAAGTCATTAGTTGGACTTTCTATTTTTAATATAAGTATATAGATTGTATATATAAGTATATAGATTATATATATGAGAAGACTCTCTGAAACAATCGTCAGAATCGACGTGGAATAGCTAAGATCTGAAATATGTTTAGTCTGTGACACACAGCGTATTTAATCTTCGGCCGACCAAAGATAAATCTTATTTTTAGTTGTTGCTGTTGTTGTTGTTGTTGCTGCTGCTGTGTTTGCTATTGTGGCTGTCTGTGTGGCATGGCCCCATAAATTTGGGTCAATGGGAAAAACGTCAGAATTGAGTAATTACAACATAATTTTCAATTTTGCAGTTTACGTTGTAAATTAATTTGCGGTCGACATTTGCAAAGCTTGCCGCGCTGTGTATGTGTGGCACGGCATTTCGGCAACGCCTAGCCAGCAGCAGCAACAGCCGCCTGCAGCATGCCCCCTCCCTCTCGCCGTTCTCTCTCGAGTCTGTGCTGATGAAGCGCACAATCGTGACTGGGCGCGGCTGTGGAGCTTGTGCGGGGTCACAACAATTATAGCAACAATTAAGGGGCAGCTGGGCAGCTCATTGTTGGATTTGTGTGTGGCGGTGGCAAGGTGGTGGGGTGGCCAGCTGGTGGGGTGGTGGTATGGTGGGGTTTTTGTTGGCGACGCCGTTTGTTGTGCATAATTAATTTGCAGTTATTTTGCACGTTCGTGTTTACGTATTTTTTCATCTATTGTTTTTTTTTTTCTAGGGTTTAGGGGAGGGGTTGGGGGTGAGGGGTCCTTTTGAGGTCTGGCAAAAAGTGTTTACGATTTTACAGTTGAGCGCATTTTAATTGAAAGAACTAAAAGACAAGCCAGTGTCAACGACACATGCGTCAAATAAGTAAGGGGCAACATGTGGAGTGCCAAAGAAAGCAGTAAAGGAGCTGGGGGTGGAGGGGGGCCGACGCATGTGGCAGGGGCAGCGACAGGGTCTGTTGTCAACAGCTGGAATCATGTGGGGTGGCTTATGTAGGATGCAATAAAAAATTGACCCGAAAATGTGTAACAAATGCTGTGACATATTTTTGCCAAACGCTCAATGCTGCCACAAGCCCCGAAAAACTCCCCCCCCACCCCCACTCCGTCCAAACCAATACGCCGTTAAGTTACCCGCTGCCAATGATCCTGAAAAGGAAACAGCACCAAAGCGAGTCGCAAAAGGGTGTTCAAATGGGTGCTGCGTAGTTGGCCAAGGGGCGTGCTGGTTGAGAGGGGGCGGCGGGGGGTGTGGGGGCGGGCGGGTGTGTATAGTGAAAATCGGTTGCGGCCAACATTTGTTTTGGGCTACAGCACAGCAAATGTGCAAAAATGAATATGGCACAAAAATATAAACAAAAAAAAAAAAAAAACAAACAAACAAAACACAACAAAATAAGAGAGAGAAGAAAAAAAAAACAAAGTAAGGCAAATGGCAAAAATCTGTAACTGTAACTGCAACATGGCATGAACTTAATCTGCTGCCGATTGTTTTTGTTGTTGTCGTTGATGTTGATGTTTTTGTTTTTGTTGTTGTTTTTGTTGTTGCCAAGGGTTTGTTGCTCAATTTGTAGCCCGTGCATGGCAGCAGCTACTTTGACGGCAGCGGGGGCTATGTGAAGGGGGTGCAGTTGGAGCAGAAGCTGGAGCGGCAGCATCAACGCCAATCCAAACCAAATAGCGCCGCATTTTCAATATTGCGGCAACAATTTTCATCGTTGTTTGTATTTGCCAGCGTTGTAATAATGAAAGCAACGATTGGGGCGTGTTACAATTCCTGCAACCCTCCCCCAACCTCAATTTTGTATGGGTTTCGGGTTGCGGCATTACGCCGCTGCAAATGGCGGTTAACGGCTTTTTGGGGGCAGGCATCGGGCGTTTGGTGTGTGGAGGTCAGCCCTCCCGGCTCGGGGTGTTCATTTAATTGAAAACAGCGAAGCAGCACTTAAACTGAAACCGAAAACAGATGGAAACGAAAAACTTGCAATAATTGCTGAGAAGGCGCTTAAATCGACTTGAGATCCCAAAGTGTTCCAAGTTTGCAGCAGCAGCTAAAGTTCAACCCGTACTCAAGTGTGCAGCTAATGAATTCTTCATAGAGTTAAATACGAAAATTATTGGCCAACTCTCACAATTAACAGCACATTAAAACATGCAACCGAAATGAACCGAAATAAAGGGCCGTAAACAACATTTAAGCAAATCCACTCGGTTTTCAATTTTATATGGACGGGTAGATAAATTTCATTAATTAATTATTAAGCAAGCATCCTTTGCTTGGGAATCATATTTTTAAATAAAAGTTGTATAGACAAAATTGAAATGATTTACCCAATTTCTGGGTTGTATCTCTATAATATTAATATTTTAAGCCAAATATTCAGAGGTCATCTTATATTATGTACTTATCTTTTTTCTTAAGTTTACGAAATCAATGAGTAAAATATCATTCTTATTAAAAATATATGAAAAATAATGTGATTTATCTAAAGCCAAATTATGAATTTTTCACAAATAGTTAATTTTTAATAAAATGTTAATTTCCTTTTGTCATAAATCAACCACATTTGTTTGAAAATAATCTAATTCTATTTTAATCTTTATTATAATATAAACAGTACATTTTTGGCTTAAGAGATATTTGAGTATTTTCTCTTAAATATATTTAAAGTCTTTTAAAAGTTGAAAATATACTTTCAAGTACAAATCTAAGTAAAATATATATCATAATAATTTTGTTATTAATTTTTTATGTTTTCTTACCATTTTAAAGCTTTAATTTGTTATTAAAGTTACAAAATATCTATGATATTCATTTCCCTATTAGTGATCTAATGTTTTCCATTTAAAGGGTTATTTTCTGTAAGAAAATGTGGTAGCTAAATCAACAGTTAAATTTGTCGATCCGCCAAAGAAACGTTGAGAAACCAGATCCGTTCACCGAAATGTTTCTATATTTATATCAATTTAAATGTGATACGAGTTGCCGAGTGCGTACTTAAGAGCCATTGCTGATGTTTGTGGATGTAACCCGATATTTTTGCTTGTTGCAATTGGCGGCGCCATTCCTTTGTGCAACTGACGCCTACACATTGAGCAGTGCGCTGCTTGTGGCGCCCCTCTGTTGCACACACAGTGTTATCGTTGGCTTTATATGGATGTGTATACATATGTGCACCCCTATGTGTAGAGCCCGTTTGTAAACAAACAGCGCTAAAGGATACAATGGCAGGCCCGACGCTTGGACATGCCACACAGAGCAGACACCCCAGTGGGTGGCCTGGTCTGGACAAACAGTCCAACCAGCGGCGAGTGGCAAGTGCAACATTGCTCGTTGAAACGCATGCCATCCGCTGTTGCGTTAATGGCAAAGAGTTGAGCTGCGACTGTTTGCCACCATATCTTTCTGCCCCTTACCCCTGACTCTGCCTTGCGTTGGCAGCAGCAGCAGCAGCAGCAGCAGCAAACCAATAAGTCAAACGACCAAAAAGGCTTAACGGACTATAAAAAGCAAAAGGCAACACGAAAGAGACTCAGCACAAAATTACAACGGTTGCAAAAAAATAATGTAAAAACAAAAATAAATAAAAAAAATTAAATAATAGCAGCGCGTTGAAGAAGTAACCAGATTAATCCGACGAAGATGGAATGCTCTTAGCAACTGCAACTGAGCAACTTCAATAAATTCTTAAATAAAATAGATGCGTATCTTTGGAAATTTGGAAATTAGACTTGTTTTCATTTAAGAAAAATAAATGGGAAACTCGAGCAGAACTTGTATTCGTCAATAAAATAAAATATCTTAAATATAAATAAGTAAAAATATATCCAAATCTAAATTAGCACTTCTTCATTTAGGAATGTGACCTATTTAATAATATATAACCATATTCGGATATAGCCATATTTAATAATATATAACCACATTCTGAACTAGCTGATTAACTGTTTAAGAAATTCAAGTTTTTATTAAATAAGAAACGCCAGCTGCTAACAGATTTTTATAGAATAGATTTGAACCCTTGTGAACTTAATTTAAATTTTAAATATTTATTTCTGCACTTAAACCAAATAAGTATCGGTTTGAACTGTAAACTGAATTGTAGTATACTATTTTTTAGACATGTTTGGTGGTAGCTTTGAGGCACGTTTACTTTTTATATGTAGAGACAGATATATCTGTCTGTTTCACAACCTTTACTAGCTATATTAGAATGCCATAAAACCCGTCGAAAGGGCATCGCTGGCAATAGGAACAACACGTGCTGTTGTTGACTGTTTTGTGCTGTGATTGCCGCACAGCAGTCAAGATCTATGAGTTGCCACTGTTGTTGTTGTTGTTGTTGTTGCTACTGCTGCTGCTGCTCGAGCAGCTCGTCCAGCGAACCATTTGTGCCGAGTGTGTGACAATAAAATGTTTACTGATAGGCAACAGCGGCAACAACAACAACGAATGAGAAACCCGGTCGAGCAATTGAATGTGGCACAAACTGCTTGCCGGATGGCTGGCAATGTCTCACTGTGTGTGTCTGTGTGTGTGTGTTTGCTTATGTGTGTGTGTGTGTAGGTGTGTGTGGGTGAGCCCGTCATCTATTAAAAAAGGTTGCCAAAGCAAACTAAATTGCAAGCAAAAAGCAAAGTCCGGCGACTATTATAAATAATAAATGCTGACTGGTCAAGCCAGCGTCGAGTCGAGTAGAGAGTCTATAGTTGAGTCCTTATGCAACCCACGCCTACACCACACACTAACCCACACTAACCCACACTGCAGCAGCACACTGCCTGAACCCCGCTCCAAGTCAAACCCAAGGCGCAACTTTCGGCGCCGGCTGAGCAAAAACAATTTGCCATGTTTCTGTTTTTTTGTTGTTGTTGTTTTTGTTGTTTTTCTTTTTCCTTTTTTCCCGGCTAACGCGCCCTTGGCTCATAAATCTCAACCAAGAGTGAAATAAAGCTAAACGTAGCGGAGCAGATACGACAACTCTGGGCTCTGCTTGGGGTTTGGCTAGGCACCTGGAAATTGATTTGTTGGTTTATTTGGCTACCTTTAGCTCCCTCCCTCCCGCCCTGCCACTCCCCCCCCACCAATGTCTCTGTGAGGACGAGACCTGTTTGTGTCATAAAATACGACGACGGGATGTTATATGAAGTGTCCTGGCCCAAAATGACATTACGATGAAGTGTAGGCAGCTGCAGGCGTCGCTATAAAGCAATTTACAATTGTCTCCCAACCCTCCCCTCCACCATCTTGCAACTCCCCAGCGTTGCCCTTGATCGATTCAATTAGACGGGCAGCCGCCTAATGTCTTTAATTTAAATCAATCAATCAATCAATCTAGCCAGCTAGCCAGCTAGTCAGCTATCAATCCCCCCACCTTATTGTTATTTTAGTTTGGAGGGTTTTCTACGGTTTTCCTTCAGTTTTCTTTACTTATTTATTTTTTTTTTTTTGTATTTTGTTGGGCAACAGCTTATCTAGCCTTCATTTTTATTCGGCTGCTTTTGGCTCTGGCTGGGCTTAGTTTGAATTGATTGGGCCGCCTTTAGGTTTTGGACCTGGCCCAGTCTTTCCACAGATGCTTAGTTTTAGGCAGCAGCTTACGCATTTTGGGCCTTTTGTCTTTCTTGGCTAAGCTACTTAATTTATTTGACCCTATTCATGTGTCTATTCTGTGCAAATTTTTAAAGCGATTCCAGAGCTGATATCAAATTGCGGGAGCAGCTCCCACTTGTCATGCCTCCTCAGTAAAAGGTGAAACAGCACATGACCTGCATTTATATTCTTGAAAGTGTGCATGTGTGTGTGTGTGTGTGTGTGTGTGGGTGTGTGTGTGTGTGTGTGCGTGTGTGTGCTCAAGTGTGTTTGCTCAAGTGTATGTACTCTGAAGTTGCTTTATCTGATTGCCGTTTACATTTCGTAGTTTTTGGATTCAGGATGTTTGCATTAAACCAAAATTGTGAACTCTGTGAAAAGTCAGATAGGGTTTCACTACTTACTTAATTATGGTTCCACTTGAATTTGTTAACATTCCACCCAGATAAAGTATGAAATACGTATTCTTATCTTTCATTTATCAGAATAAATTCATTGCCTGAAATTGAGTTGAATTTTATAAATGGATCACTCTGGCAATTGCATGACTTGCGTCTTGTCTTCTCTCTCTCTGTGTGTGTGTGTGTGTGTGTGTCTGCTGTGGCAGGAATTTTCTTTTTAAATTCACTTACCCTTATTTTCAACATTGTAGTTTATTTGATTTAAACCCGAATTTTGTTGTGTTTTTTATTAGCCTTCAGGGCATCCTACAAAGCATATTGTTTGACGACTGTTCTTAATATTTATTTTTATTAATTTCTCTATTAAATTCAAGACTTTAATATTTTGGCTTGGTACAAAATAAAATGATGAAAATACAAAATAAATAATGTTGAATTTATACTGACAAATACATAAGCAATTTTGGAAAATTTAATAGAGTGTCGCAGTCTCCAAGAAAAATAAATGTCACAGCACAGATTGGCTGTCGAAATGGAGACGATTGAGATTTGGAGAACATGGTTTTGATTGCATGACCTGCATATATGCAGAGGAGCTTCGCCTGCTGGCATTTGCTTGCAATCTTTCAATAATTCATGATGCAATCAATAACGTAAACTAACAACACGTGCCTCTAACAGCATTCGACGGCGCAACGGCGGATGGGGATTGGGTTAGGAGGAGTTGCGGATGGTTACCATTCTTAACCGTTTGCTGACTGGCACTTTGTTTGCATTTAGCTACGATTCGTTTCACTTGCATATTTTGCCAATAAATTGCCGTGTGCTTTGTGCCTTGTGCCTTGTGCTCGTGTCCTGTCAACCTTATCCTAACTTCCATCGATGTATGCCTGTATGCCGCATCGCTATCAAAATGTCAAAGTTCAATGTGCAATTTAAATGCAGCACACTGCAATTGGCTTTGCTGCTGCTGCTGCTGCCTCGTTGCAGGTGCACAGTACAAAAAAAAAAGAAATGCATGCAATTTGTATTTAAATGCGCCGCAATTTGCCGCAGCTGCTCGAGGGAGGAGGGACGTGGCAGATTCGCTATTGCCTGTGGCTATTTTTAATTGGCAAATAAAAATGTGCACCGAACGAAAAATTTATGCATTTGAATTGCTTGAAATGCGCACAGGCTAGATGAAAATTGAAAATTTATTGCGAAAAATCAGCATTGCTCCATAAAGTATGCTCTGGAAATGTAAATAGACTGCAGCACACACACTCACACACACACACTCACGCACACACACTCACACACACACCAATATCAACACACATTGAATGAGCGCAGGAAGCATCGATTATTCAAAACATCCGCAATTGCGCTTATCGACAATAGCGCCATCTAGTGCCAGCCAGACGCAGTTTGTCAAAATCATTTCGAGTTTGGTTTTTTTGTTGTTGTTGTTGTTGCTGCTGTTGCTGTTGCCCCTTTTTCCTACTGCACAGTGTGTTAAGGCTTAGTGTCTATTGTCACACACGCACACCTAACAAAATACACACACACACTCACACACACACACACACACATGCTCTCTTCATTCATATGCATGACGATGTGTCCATTTTTGTGGCTTGTCATTAATGCATAAAAAATGCTAATGGGGCCAACGTTTATGGCATCGCTTTTGGCCAAAAAGGAAAAAAGGTGTAAACTGTTCTTGCCAGTTATTTTTGTTGTTGTTGTTGCTATTGGGGTAAATGTGTTGTCGTAATGCCTTTTAAATGAAGTTGTGCGCCATTTGCCATTTGAAGTTTTTTTCTTCTCTTATTTTGTTGCTTTTTTTTTTGTGAATTTTTTGCACCGTTTGCACTGATGGCCAAAACACATACAGCCAAATTGACTTGCTGGATGGAATTATCCTGAATGGCAGATTAGTAGCAAGCATCCTGCGTCCGACTCATGTAATGCTGAAGGATTTTTATAGCGTAATTCCAAGTGAATTGGCACTTTGACACTCAGTTACGGCTATACCACTAAGTAGTATCTGGAATAATGCCAGCACATGTCCGACTGTCGGGCAAAATGTCTTTAATAATGCAACCCAACTAGAGCAAGAGATCGGAATGGATTACACAAAGATGAGGGGGAGAGAAAGAGAACTGTTGGAACTTAAAAATATTTGTGTGATGTGAGAATATTCTTTATTGGATGATCTCACAATATTTTAATTTCAACTTAATTGAAAAGCTTTGGGATAAAAGTAATGTAGCAGAAAAGAATTTCGATTTTTCAAATTAATTAATTAAATTTATTTGGCTATAACATTTTAAATGTCATGCACGTAACACATTATTTTTCTTGAAGATTTAGATATATTCTGGTGTTGTTTTAAATACACTTTTTTGGCAACACCATTTTAACGTGATGCTGACTTGTACCCAAACAATGTCCCAATGGAATACCAAAAGAAAAGGTTTTTCCCAAAAGGGCGATATTCAATTTACCTTTTGTGACAGTTTTAGGTGGCACATTTCGAGATACTGACCCAAGCCAGTTGCCGTAGCCGTATCTTTAGCTCCATCTTTAAATGTATCTGCACCACTGTAACTGCGCTGCAAATAAACATCAAGTCGCACCACATAAAAGAATGAAAAAGATCACCACAAACTAAAAAAAAAGAAGAGAAAAAAATGAAAACAAAAGCTTTTGCTGCATGTGCATTGGTGTATTCCACCGAGGTGTATATGTATGTGTGTTTGTGTGTGTGTGTGTGTGTGTTTGTGTGTATGTGTTTGTGTTTGTTTTAGTGTTATCTGTGCATCAGCATCAGCGGCGCGTAACGCGAACATTTTTCAAAGCAACGCTGCAATAACCAACAATAACACACAGCTCAGATACAGATAAAGGATACGGACGATGATGGCGATGGCGATGGCGATGGCGATGGCACTCCTGGCAGCCAACCCGTGAGTGGAGTGGAGCTAGTCTCCTTTTTTCTGGGCGTGACACGAACATGTTTGAGTTATTCTAGCAAAGTTTTCAATAAATGCATTTGAATACAGATTTAAGCTCTAGTTTAGTTATTTGACAACAATCCACAACTGTTTTAAAAAATATATATTTTAAATTCAATTTAATATTAATATTTAAGCTATGTTTTAAGATGAAAGGGTAGTAACTAAATAAAATATTTTATAAATATTAAATAAATTAAATAAAAGGAAGTTTAGTTGTAAGTTGCTAGTAAGTTGTAGAATCAGCTTCTGATTCCCACAAATTGGAGGCTTAAACTTGTTGAGAACTCAAACAAGTCAAGCTTGAAAAAATATAAAAAGTTAAAAGCACAAATCTTAATGCATGTTTGAACCATGAATTATTTTAATGTATTTTAATATTCGTATCTTTGAATACACTTAATAATGCATTTGTGCTTTTCTTAAAAAATGTATTAAATATAATTGAAATAGACCAACCAAAGAATTATTTATAGTTTCGAGTTCTCTCAGATATATCGAATATGGTGACACCTTTAGAGGAGCAGCATTCCTTATATGCAACAACAGGCACGAGCCCAGCTCTGAAGCCTAGTTGCCAGTTCACTTTTGGTCCAAACCGCGCCCCAAAGCGAGTGCAGCGTTGACTTCATTTTACATGGAAGTTTTCGATTTATTTGCCGCTGCGCTGAGCACGAGGTCATGTGGCAGAACGGAATATGGGGATATAGGTGTTAAGCGGGCAGCAGATTGGGGCTGGAGGTGCAGTTCGTGGTGGCAACTTCAGTCAAAATGGCAATTTATCATTTTGTGCTTAGACGTGCGGCAGGTAAAGAAATGAAACGATACGAAATGAAACCAAATGAAATAAAAGGCGGCATGTGCGCCACGTATTTTTAGATACTAACAAGTGATAAAAGGCCAGCACGCAGCTGGCTAAAACACACACATACACACACACACACACGTACTCAAATGTGTATTACTGACAAACTGAGGCACAGCTCTGACACCTACTGCGAGGCAGGAGAACTGTTAATGGCCAGACCACAAGCCAAGTGTGTGTGTGTGCAGGTGTGTGTGTGTGGCAAGGGCAAGAGCTGAACTGAGCTGCTGACGTGGCATTCCACTCTGCGTATCCATCAATGTCTGCCCCATGTCGTCCTCATTGGCTGCTCTGCTCTCCTGTCTGCTGCTGACGTGCCTGCATTAAGCAGGCCCCACAGAACACGGCTCTAAATAAAAAAAAAATAAAAAAAATTAAAGTAAAGACATGAAAGCGAGAAAAAAAGAAAATATAAAGAAAGAGCGGAAAAATTGAAAGCCTTTTATTTGCGTCGGGGTTTGAGTTTAGGTTTTGGTTTTTGCGCAGCCCCAACAGAAGCTGCTAAATTTTTTGGCAATTCAATTGATGGCTGGCTTCGTTACCAGGCACCCAGGCATCCATCCAGGCATCCATCCAGGCATCCATCCGGGCACCCATCCAGGCACCCAGACCTTAGCTCAACCCCAAACAAAACTGTGGACGACCTCGGGGCGTTTGCTTTTAAATGCGCCGCACCACTTAGCGCCTGTTTCCTGCTCCTGTACTTGCCACTGCCACTGCCACTGGCTCTGCACCGACCCGAAACGACCCACCAGCCCGCGTGCATTGCGTGGTTTATTAGCTGATCCCACCGGCTTGACAAGCCACTTTTGACGCCAGCAGCTCCGCCATCAGCGGCTCTCCCCCAAAAAAGCAGGAAGTCTTAGGCGGTAATTTACTTTTCAGTGGCAGTGCCCCAACTGGCAAATTATGCAAGATTTTCGCCTTCATTTTCACACGGATCTTGCCCCACGCTCCACGCCCCACGTCTTGCCACGATTCGCTGCCTTTTGTTGAGTTATGTTGCCAGCTAACAGTTTCTGCGACAGCCTTGATGAGGAAGCACTAAAATTCTTCAAAAGATTCGCCGCTCTGATTTTTGTTTATTGGGGGCCAGGCCAGAAAAACTGGCTGATTACGAAAATAAAATAAACGTTTTTTGGCTTAGTTTTTTCTTAGAGTCATTTCTTGTGAAAATGTATTCAAATTATGACCAAGCACCTTTTCAGATTTAGGTGGAGTCTGCGTAGAATAAATTTCTCCTTAGCTAAAATAAATATTATCAAATATTGATAAGAGAGATGAATATGTGTGGCATACAACGTTGTTTTGCTGCAAGCTACAAATAGCAAGAAATCGTCTTATTTTGAGCCGGTGGTAAGCAGATTGGCTTACTGGGAGTCGCTTTTGATTTCGCAGTTGATTTCCTTGAGCAGATAAGCTATATGACATTAAATGCAATATTCACATATTCCCCGACTATTTGAACTTAAGTGTGGCACTACACGAGGTTGAGTGGCACTCGTTGCATGTCTATTTGATGTAAGTATCTGCTTTTAGTTTTATTTATTTTTGTGAAATATTTCTAAAGCACTCTTGAGAGTTTCATAACAGATATTCCTGCTAAAATAGCACATTTCAGTTGGCATAAAGTTGAGCTTAAAGTCTGTTCCGGCTTTCATGTTCCGCATCAGTTTCTGGCTCAGTTTTGGGTTACGGTTTCAGCCAAAGTCGCAGTCGCAGTCGCAGTCACAGCCAGGCGGCAAAGATTAAGTTCTTCTTGGGTGTCAAGTTGGGGTGACACCCTTCGGCTGCCTCACCTGGGGCAAACAATTTCGAGACGTGCGGGCTTCATTATTTGCCAAAATTGTCAAAGTTTTGTTGCCGCTTGATGCGGGATGCGGGGGAGGGGGAGGAGGGGGGGGCGGAAGTTACTGCTTTCACTTTTATGATGCTTTTTATTTAGTCAATGACTTTGACGTCGACAACTTTAATCGAAAACAATTGGAGCTCGCAGCAGGCAGCAGCAAGTACGGAGTACGCAGTACGCAGTTTAGGCCAAGTTAGGTGTGCGCCTTTTGCGTTTTGGTTAATGCCGCGTAAATTGTTTCGCAGCAAAAGTTTTGCGCATTTCGCGTTATCCTCCATTTACATATTAACCCAATGGGCTCCTGGGAATAGGGGCTGTTTCCAAAAATAGTTTTCAATTAGTGTTGTGGCGCCTGCACGCTCAACTCCAATTCCTTGCCACCAACCACCCCTCCCTCCCCTTACCTTAGGGAGTTGTACTTAAGTTTATTTGGCCAAAAACTTTTGTCGAGCTCAGCGCAAATTATGCGCATTTTTATTGTACATCAGCCAGCATAAAGACCACACATATATATATATATATATGTATGTATATATGTATGTATATATATGTTTTACTGGCCACCTAGCCAGCCCCTCTGGAATTGTTTGTTGTTTGCTATTTGTTATTTGTTTATCTGCGGACAAGTTTCTAGTGAATTAAAGTACAAGTGTTTCGCCAAATGAAACTAATTCAAAAAACAAAAACTCCTCCACATCCCGAGTCTGTGATCATTTATGGTTTTTATGTGCCGGCTGTCCTTTTGTGATTTTTACTGCTGATTCATGTGGCTTAGTTCGACTGGGGTTTGGGGTTATTTGGTGTCGTAGGACAAGGATTGGTTTCTATACGGGGCATAAATCATGAGGCAAGCCCCAGCTTGGCACATTTGTTGTGCCATATTTTTATTTTATTAGACCTTCTCGTACCTAGTTGCTGCAGTTTGCTTCGATCTGCCGCCTGCTGCCACATATTGTGCATAAATCTTTAATATTAAGTAAACATACATATAAATTTAAATTTATCGCTCACTGCGCATTAGTTCTCATATGTCGGAACCGGAACAGGGAACAGAAAAAGTAACGGCTCTGTTAGCATTACTTTAAGTTAAATGGAAATCTATGGCTTTGTGGCTTATATTCTTTTATGCTGCTTCTGGTCCTGCTCCTGCTCCTGCTCCTGTTCCTTCGGCTGGTTACAGATGTGGTCTTGCTGATGTTAGCTGCTGTGCGAGATGAAGGATTAGACTGCTCTGAAATTGCGTTCAGTTGGAGGTGAATGCGAAGCGACACTAGAGAGGCAATCTGGATGAAACACATACGGTTCTTAATCTAAAGCATTTTAAAAATATTTAGTTACTAATAATAGGATGATCCAGTATCCTATGAAAGCTTATCTTCAGAATCTGAATTTACTTAAATATATTTTAAGTGTAATTCAAACTAAAATTACAATAAAATATTAAGCCATTAATATTCTTTAACTTCTTATTAGCCACTCGCTACAAACCTTTTCCAAAACCAGTTACTTAAAGTAAGTCAAGGCAAATCTATATTTAGTTAGGTTAGTCCACAGTTGAATACGGCCCAAAGTAATAGACGGAAATTTTCGCATTGTCACTCCTTGAAGACCAATCAGAAGTTGCGGGCAATCTAAAGAAACGGCTGAAAGCCAGTCAACATGCCAACAATTGGCCTTGTTAGTTAGCGTCAGCTCAAGAACTTGGTCTCAACTCGAAGTGGTTGGGGGACCCATTTAAAGGAGTGAAACCTATGCCAATAACAGACCGGGCCAAAACCTTGGTGAGTGTGTGCGCAACTGTACTTTTGACGCGTTCAGAAACCGCCTTCACTCACATATCCAATGAATCAGCTGAGTCGCAATTGCAGTGGATTCGCCCGCATTTTGTTTTCTCTTTTTGTTGTTGTTGTTGTTGTTTTTGATTGTTAGCAAGTTTTGAAACTTTGTTGCTGCATTTGTTGGCATTTTGTGTTCGCGAACTGCTGACATTTAGCCCGGCATACAAAAGCAACAACAACAACAACAGCAACAACAACAACAACAAAGGGCATAAACAATGCGCACTTTTTGATTAGGAAAAAATGCCGCCAGGTAATCGTCGCTGCGGGCGCAGCCACAAAAGCCGCTCATTCGGTTCGGTGAGTGCCCCGTGATGGGTGGGGCGTGAAATCAAATAAATAAAATAAACCACAAGATGACGTCGTATCCATGACAATGGTGCGAGTGGTGCGGGTGGTGCGGATGGTGCGGGCGTTGCTTTGTTTATTCGATAAATCTATTGCAAGGCGACCATCGACGAATCGGGCCGGAGAAAGTGGCTCAGTAACTGGCGGGCGTTCGAGCTGAGCGGGTAAGCCGGGAGAGAAATCCAAACTAGTCTCAGCACATTTTGGCAAAGGGCGTGGTGTCTGGTTCTGTGTGTGTGTGTCTGTGTGTGTGTGTGTGTGTGTGTGTATGTATTACATTTTATTATTGATGTCTCCACTTTAACTTGCAGTTGGCTTCGGCTTTGGGCTTCATTAAGTGACTGACTCGGTGAACCCGCACCCAGCGCTCTGGTTGTGTGCTATTTGGGACACGTTGGCAACGTTGTCACAGTTATGGATTCACCAACACCGCCAATTGTCATCGACGATTCGAACGGTTCAGCAATGGACGCCTGCTTCACGGCATTCGACAAGGATGGGTGCGTATGAAAGTGACAGCAAACAGTGACAAAAATAACAGTTGATTAAATATTCAACAATAAAAAAATATGAAAATAATAGTAATATTAATTTTCTCTTAATTAAAAAGCTGAACTTCTGTTTCAACTATTGACTAATCACGAATTGTTACAAAATTGCGGTTTACATTAAATGATAAAAACACACAAAACCAAATTGAATAAAACCACAAACAAGTTGATGTGCCTCGATTTAAAAACTTTAATTTATGTGTTTATTAATTTAATCACCCTATATTTGATACACACTAATTGCATAACTTATATACAATATAATGATATATAAAAAAATTAATTCAATGCTAAAAAAATGTCAATTAAAATATATACATATTTTTTATCGTCATCTAAGAGATCATTAGAGCTATAGATAAATGCATTCTACGATAAAAAATGCAGATTATGTTAATTAAAGAAGTCATAAACTTATAATAATACAGAAAATTGATTTTAATTAGTGCGGGTCCGTCTTAAAGTAAATTAATTGCTAGAAAAATAATTATTTACAAATTATTAAAGTGTAAAACTTGCAAAAGCCAATAAATAAATAATTTAAATAAACGAACTAAATTAAGTGAATTAACATCGTCAACAACCGCATATTAAATGTAGAGGGAATGCATAAATTACATCACACAATTATTTTACATACTGAAAAGTGATATTAAAAAGGATGAAAACAAAAAAAAAACATAATCTAAATAATATTATTAATGCAATGTGGATAAGGTAAAAAAAACTAAGTATTCAAACGTTTCATTAATTATTTCTAATTGACATTTTCAACAGTTTTACGGGGCCATCCACTTAAGCGCAAATCAATAAACGTAATCGCATTAATTTTACCTTAATTAAACGAACTCGAATTGAAAGCAGCTGCTGTTTGTGGGGAAGGGGAAGGGCAGTCTGCCCCCTCTATCCCCTCCCCATATCCCAAAAAAGTATGCTATAAATAAGTGAAATTTCATCGAAACTTAAAGCAATTCTACCAAAATGGCAGTTGCCTCCAATAGCAAACAACCCCCAAGGGCAACTACAACAACTTTATCCCGAAACCACCCCCCAACCCCCCGCCCGTTCCACCAAACCCACAATCCCCAATCATTTCCTATCCCTACTCAATTCACCTGCTCGAAGAGCCGCTCTCATCTGATTCGGAATTAGAAACTAACTTTATTTTGCTGCCTGTCTGTCGTTTATTTTCATGCCTGATTCACCTTTGTCACCGATGCCGTTGCCGTTGCCATTGCCTGGCTGCCTGGCTGCCTCTCCTGAACCGCCACATTTGCCCCACTCTCTGCAGAGATGACCGCTTGAATCTGGATGAGTTTACGCTAATCTGCCGTGCTCTGTTCCGCAACGACAAGGGCCACATCTACGATGTGCCACACGAACGCCTCGAGCAAATTTTCGGTGTCTTTGATACAAACGGGGATGGCTTCATCGATAGGGAGGAGTTTAAATTCTGTTGGAATCAATGGATAAAAACCGTAAGCAATCCTGCTGCTCTTACTTAATATATATATATATATATATGTGTCTAGTATGTATCAGTATGTGTGTGTCTGTCTGGCTTAAGCTTTAGTCCACCATACACTATTATGAAGCGGTGTGTTGCCTGTGTGTGTGCGTGTGTGTGTGTGTGTGTGTGCGTGTGTGTGTGTCTCGTCACTCAGTGATTCATATCCGGGGACTCATAAAATCATAAAATGTGATAATAAAATATTTGTCAACGTTTTGCCAACGCGGAAGCTGCATCATAAAAACCCAACACACACACACACACACACACACACACACACACACACACACACACAGACACACACAGACACATGTACACAGAATTCGCAGTCAGTCGCTGCGTTTGCAATCAAAGTGGCCGAGTCCCGGATTGTGTGTGTAATTCAATCCAGATCAGTCCTTGTTGTACGGTAAAATGTCGCTTACAGCAAATGTCACACGTCAGAGTTGGGGTCTGGGTCTGGGTCTGGGTCTGGGCCTGTTTCCGTGTCTGTGTGCATATTGGGGATTGCTACCCTACACATGCTACATGCCATACAACATGCCCCCAACTCCTTCAACTCCCATATAGTCATATCCCTTTTGCTTTCGTCATCGCCATCGCCATCGCCATCGCCATCGCCATCGCCATCGTCGTCGTCGTCGTCATCGTCATCGTCATCATCATCGCACTGGCCGCACTGTCACGAAGCGTCGGCAGCGACAGCAGCGTATGCAAATGTGATAATCTGATGCTGGGACTGTTGTACACACACACACACACACACACACACACTCGCACACACACACTCACACACACACACACACACTCGTACACTCGCACACACATTTTCTTATACACTGGCAATGCGCGCACGTAAAGTGATAAAAACGCGTGACAAATAAAATGCCGGAGCAATGAGAAACCGGAGCTGCATCCATTTGGTTAGCTTCTCGCTTGGCCTTCGTCGTCCGCCGTCCGCCGTCCGCCGTCCGCCGTACGCCGTTCTCCGTTCGCCGTTCGCATTGCCAGCATATTAAAAAATAAAAAAAATAATTTCGAATAATTTTATTGTAGTCTACGGCTTGTCGACTTCATCTACAGTGAGTGTGTTGCTTTCTTTCTGTTCGCCTTGAACAATTCTTTTTGCATAATTCGTGCCTGCGCCACAATGTTCACCACAGTCGCAGTCATAAAATTGCGTACGTGATGTGCAAATTTTTGCTGTTGCATGCCCCTTAAACTTACTCGAAAGTTTTCGACTGTTGTCTGCAATTGACACAGCACCCAAGTAAATCAAAGTATTATAAAAAAAGGCAACAAATCAAAACTTGGCAAGTTTTTCACTAAATTCTTGGCCACATACAGTTCGCATAGACTGTACACACTTAGAGCTTAAAGTCTGATTTAAACAAAATAAAAGTTTCCGCCGTTTGCGGTGGCAGATTTTGTTCGTTAATGTCATTTTAATATAAATTACAATTTAATTTTAATTTAAACTGAATTGCTAAGTTTGAAAACAAGAAAAAGTTTTTGTTAAAATATTCACTCTTTTGCCTTTATAAACAACTTTATAATATATTTCTTGAAAAAGTGTGCTAAATTTAAAAAAACCAATTTTTTTTGTAAAATGTTATTTTTAAACAATTCACGACGAGTTTCCAACAAGAAAAAGATCATTCTAGAAATAAACTGCTTTAAAGCACACAGATATTTGGGGTATTTATTTTATTTTATCATAATCATGGAAATTTGTGAAAATCTTCTAGGAAATCAAGCTAAGTAAACTTTTCAGAATTTAATAGACACTTGCTGTGATAATGATGTGCACGCTTCGAATTTGCCTTAATTTTATAAAGAAAACTTTTGCAAATTTGCTTTAATTTATGCGGAAAAGTTTTCTTTGCATGCCACATGCCTCAATCTGAAGTTAAAGTTCGCACAGTGGCAAATATGTGTGCTTCGAAAGGCTTGATTTTCCTGAAGGTGTGATTTCCTATTTGTGAGTGCCGCATCAGATTGCGTATAAGTTTTATTTGGCTGCCTGTTGAACGGGCAACCTCTCATTTGTCACGCGACAAATTATTTCACAAAAATAATTTCATTTTTGATATGCCATTTAAGCGATGATGATTCTCGAACAACAAACCGGTTTCCCCCCCGGTTTCCCTCCACTCCTCCTGCCCTCAAGTGCAACACTGAGCGCCTGCCAAATTGTGTAATATTGCATAAAAATTTATTAACGTATAAAAAAATCTTCCGGCAGCTGATATCATAATAAAGGGAACACTTAAAAAATGGCAGACCCACTCCTACCCCTTCGCCCACAGTTTATTTTGCGCTGGCTTGCCAAAAAAAAAAAAATAAATAAATAAAAAAAAAATAACAAGCACAAAAAAATTACTTCCCATAAAATTGACTTTTGTTTGTATTTCCGCATGAATTGCATAAATGGTAATTTTGCAGTTTAATGTTTGCGTGAAGCGCTCGCAGCCAAAAAAAAAGGCAGAAACCCAACAACAACAGAACAAAATAAAAATAAAAATAATAATAATAACAGCAAGGCAAACGAAATTTGCATAATAAACAAATCAAATGATGGACAAACGGAGCGGGGGGCGACCTTAGAAGATCCAAACTTGCGCCACATTCAAATTAAATAAACGCATGAATAGAACATTTAACGCCCGTAAATCATTCGCACTCTGCCCTAAATGTTTTTCGTGGTTTTGTGGCATGCAACTATGTGTGTGTGTGGGTGGGTGTTTGTTCATTTGGTTGTGAATGAAGTACGAACCGATTGAAGTGTCGGAAACGGAAATGAACGCAAATTTATGGAACTAATGCGACTGGCTTTCATGTCCGTCCTTAAAACAATCAATTGAAAGGTGGACAATAAAACGGTAAAAGGTGGCGCCTAATTTTAAAGGCATAATTCAATCGAAAATTGTCCACATTTTGATGATTTTATTGTGTGTTTGTATTGCAGTCACTTTGTACAATGCGTAATTTATGTGCTCAAATGTGCAGAAAATGCGTTTTAACCAACTGCACAAAAGGTGTGCCTATTTCTCTGTGTGTGTGTGTGTGTGTGTGTGTGTGTGTGTGTGTGTGTGTGTGTGTGTGTTGTGTGTGTGTTTGAGAGTCCTGCTGTGCTTCGAAGCGTAAAATGCTGCGGTCTCCGTCGAGCAGGCCACAAGAGGCAGCCAAGCAGCACTTTTGATGAGGGACCAAGTGCACGAAACTGGGAGTTTAAGTGCTGGAATTGAAGGCGCCAGCTGATGACGAAGGATTCAAGATTTTCAGTGGGATGGCTTTGCTGTAATATATACGCTTATTAATTGACAAAGAAAACTTACAGCAAATTAATTTTCCATTTTGGGCTATGAATGACCTTTTTTGAAGAAAGGGGAAACTTCAAATAATAAGAAATATAAGAAAACTCTTTAAAGAATTTTCAAATATCAATAACTTATAATAGATACAATAAAAATTTAATAAAGCGAATATGTTTACAAATATTGATAGAATTAACTTTTGTTAACGGAAAGAAAGAATATAATGCCGAGGATACTAAGATACTTTTAACTTAAATTGAATTTTTTGTAACACTTATTTTCAATTTCATTCGGTTACCATAACTAAATTTATATATAAGATTCTTATAAATGTATCTTCAATCTTTCAGCAATCTCCATAAAAATATTGCTGCAAATTTAAGCTCCAAGTAGACATTTGTAATAGATCTGAATTTATATGAGATTATTACAAATGTATCTTCAGAATGAATCTTTTGTCAATCTCCATAAAATGCGTAGCAAATTTAAACTTCATGTTGACATTTATAAAAGACCAACATTTCGATGATATTATTATAAATGTATCTTCAAAATTAATCTTTTGCCAATCTCCATAAAAATGTGCCTCAATTTTTCAACTCCAAGTTGACATTCATAATAGACCTGTTGCATTTAAGTATGTATTTGCTTGCTCATTTGCGGGCCATAAATGTTTTAACAGCTCAAAACAAAAGTCCAACAATTCTGAGAATCGCATAGAACGCCAGCTGTTGTTGGCAGTTTGTTTTTATGTGTTGCTTTAGCTTCAGTTCCCATATCCTTAAAAAGTTTTATCTTCAAATAATACATTTATTGCCACCTGCTCTTGGGCCATCGCGTAGTCGTAAATTGCCAGCGTTTATATGTATATAAAATATATACGATTTATATATATATATATATATATATATATATATTTGTAACCGTAATATATCATAGAAGGCGCGTCATCATATAGTTCATTGAACCCCCAACCACAAAGCGACTTAAAAATCTTCAACAGCTTTAAGTGTCTTACAATGTCTACCGTTAATCTTGGGCGCACTTACTTATACCCAAACACACACACACACACACACACGCGAGGGTGGTTTTGTGTGTGTGTGTGTGTGTGTGGTTGAGGTGGGTCGCGCTCCAGCATCGTTTATAATGTCTTCATTTATGGCACAATGTGGCACTGTGTTTTTTGTGCTCAGTTACGCACCGACACCGAAATACATGGAAACAGGATCTGGAGCGGATCTGGTGAGTGGGGGGAGTTTCGGGTGAGAAGAAACACCGCCGCACAGTGAGTGCCAAAAGTCGCCCTACGACTTGTCTGCTCATCGAGCGGAAAATAATATCTTGCTATAAATTTCGCTCCGTTTTTGTGTCGCGTGTCCAGAGCGCTTAATTTTTTTTTTTTTTTTTTTTTTTTTTTGCTTTTTCTCTGGTTTTTTCGGGATTCCCAATCCTTAATGTTGGCGTTCACCGTTCGCGTCCTCGACTGATGAAAGTTTAACGACCAAAGTTGACACGCTGCGGCGATTATTTAGAAAGTTAATGACTTATAACATACAAAAAGCACCAGCTATGTGAGAGAAAGTGAGAGAGAGAGAGAGTGTGTGAGAGAGAGAGAGAGTGAAAGGAAAAGAAGTTGATTTAGAGGCGTTAGAGTGAGAAAATTGTTGGCAGCTGAACAGTTTTTGTTTAATTGGATTGGTCAGTTGTCTGACATGAAAAATGTTTTTCCAATAGAAAAACCTTTCCAGTTTCGGGCTTCATTCAATCAAAGAAGCAGAGAATGGTCGAAAGAGATTGGAAAGTGCGACTTTAATGATAAAAATATAGCAAACTAGTGCTTTTACAGTTTAAATAGAAACTCTCAATATTTTGGTGACTAAAAGCGGCTCATTTATATATGTCACATATTAAACATATAAACATAGAGGATTATATAAATCTGTACAAAAATAATCATTAGAAATAAATACATATTTTTTAAAAGTGACGCATTGAAATTAACATTTTATTGTACTCAGTAAAATTTAGGTTTTCAGGATGAAAGATATATTAGAAATAACACAGATTTGATAAAAACATATCAAACTGATAATTTTTAGTTCACAATAAATAAACACAAAATACTATTAAATAATAAATTTAATTTTTATTCATTCAGCTTTTATTTTTATTTTAGTTAGCAATAAGCTCAAATTTTAATGGGGGATTACAGGAATAGCTTGTACAAATATTTAATTATGTTTTTAATAGAAAACTGAAATCGGTTTGATTTGAAACACATTAAATTGTTCGCAAATAATCTTAATATTTGTTATATATCAATTGTGATGGCTAAGATGACACATCAATAACCAAAAATGTGATTGCTCTGATGCTGATTATCGGAATAATTTGTACAAAAGTTTTCGCTTAAGCCGCTTATTGGCGCATGAGTTTGTTGGCTCCGTTGGCTCCGTTGACTGGTTGGCTCCGTTGACTGGTTGGCTTGTTGGCTTGTTGAGTTGGTGCCAGTGATATGTCAAAGTCTTGCCACATACGTGTGTATGTACATATGTACATGTGTACATAATGCCAGCTAGAGTAAAGTTTGGAATGCTCAAAGCTTATTTATAGTTAGTTGTCGCTAGACGCTCGTCAGGGAGTTGGCCAACAATTTCTGGTCCCAGTCAGCCGCATAAATTGTATAATGTAATTTTCTGCGCGTCCGCAAACCCACAAACTGTCAGCGACAATGTTTCGCTGCTGTCTGGTCTGTGTATATGTGAGCAGTATGCCAAAAAGGATATATACTCTCATATAACTGTATGTAGCGAGTGGAGTGGTGGGTGGTGGTTGGTTGGTGGTGCTTGGTAAGGGGGTGGGTGAATGTATCTGGCAAAATGGCAGGCACAGAACCGCCAACTTATGCAACAATTTCAAAACGGAAATTGCTTTAGCACCTGCCTCACACATAGGCTCGACTGTCTGAGAGAGCACACGTGTATGTGTGTGTGTGTGAGTGGGTGTGTGTGTGTGTGAGTGTGTGTGAGTGGGTGTGCCTGGGCACGTTTCCCTCTTGGCACATACTTCAATATCACGTTGAATTTTATTCGATTCGTGAACCTTCTCTTCGGTTTAGTCTGCTTGGGAACTGGATCCTTGTCGACGTCACCATTTGCCGTACTCATTCGTTTAGCTTGCCAACTTTTTTGGCAGTCACACACACACTCAAGCACCACACACACACACACCACACACACACACACACACACACACAACACACTCACCCACGCGGCGCACACTTTGACAGTTTGTCTGCGGCTTCAGAATCGATGCGCAGTAAAAAAAGTTTGACTTTAAATTCAATTCAATGCGATGTTTATCTTATATAATTGTTGCTATTAAATTAAATTTCATTCAAACATTATTTACATTTAATAGCCCAACAAATTTATTTATTTGAATATCAGTATTTAAAAATAGCTTTAACATTTTATTCCAAACATTTTTAAGAAAAGTTTATCCTGAGTGCTTATTTTTTTGTTGTTAAAGTACAGGTTAATTAATCCCCCTCAAAAACTAAATGAAGTATTTTAATTATTTGCAACATAGATTTTAAATTACTATTTTCATTAAATTTAACTGCAAATTTTTTACAGTGTGCTGGATAAGCAGCAACGGCTACCCCGAAATACGTCGACGCTTTTGGGTTTTACGGATTTTGAAATTTATTCAGCACAGAAATTAACTCGAAATTTTGTATGGCAGCAGCAGCCAAATGACTGAAACTTCTACTGTCTGTTCACACATGCAACCGATAGATACATATAGAGAGAGAGAGAGAGAGAGAGAGAGAGAGAGAGAGAGAGAGAGAGAGAGAGAGAGTAGAGAGAGAGAAGGAGGGCAGAGGAAATGTTTGGTAGGTGTACCAAAGTTATTTCTATAACTTGCTCTCTTTGTTGGTACTGACAGAATAGGGCTGATGTGTAATTTGAATTTAAGATTTGCTGTGGTTACCAAAAGGTGCCTTGTCTTGTCTACTCCCCGTACGCCGTGCCCGGCACACCGCAACCCACTCCCCTGATACGGGTGTCTCATCCGCAATGTGTCTGTGGGTTCCGTTCTCAACGCTCAATAATTAATTTAACCGTAACATATTTGCCAGCTAAATGAATGAACAGAAACTCGTCCCTGTTCAGAAACTCGTCCTGTTGCTCCAACACACTTTAAGGTGCAGCACTTCTCGGAAATTGCCAGGCACTTTAATCAAACATTCATAGTTTTAACTTTAAATTAAACTGTGGCGACAGTAGGTCGTCCAAAGTGTGGAATGGGTGTTGGCCATAACAATAAGTGCTCGGGCCAAGGGTCAGTTGTTTGCATTAGCCAAGAGTGAGGAGCGAGAATTCTGTGGATGAGGTGCGTGTTAATTTGCCAACTTTACTTAAGCAAGAGGGAGGCTCACCTCATCGGAAACATCAATGGTTGTGGCAGCTGCGTCAAATGGTTCATAATTGGATGCTGCTGCTGTGATTTCTTGTGGCAAGAATTTTCAAGAGCTGAGCGAAATTCAAGTGCAAATTGTGGCCTTAACTGTGAGATACAGATTTTTGGAGCCTTACTAACTTGTTGAGAAACTAAACGATGAAAGTTTAATTGAAGAAACTAAGAAAAGTAAGGTGGAGATTAGAGGAGTGGGGTGCTTAGAGAAATAAAATATTAAATTTAATAAAATATAACGATTCTTGGTGATCAATTTTGTTACACAAGAGTATATTTAAACAAGATTCGGATGTCACCGACAGCGACATACTTTGATACAATAATTTGTGTGCAGCCAAGAAATACTGTCCAAGTTTGCCTTTCAGATTGAGGTAGATATAAGATAGTAAAACTTCTTCGAAGTTTGGTAAATGTAGCTCTTAAGTTGCGGGAAATATGAGCTTTTCGACATTTTGGGGGCGGGAGTGGGCCTGGTTGGAAAAAAATATAGAGAAGGTTTTTAATAATCTTCCCTCCAAGTTTGGTAACTGCGGCTGTAGCATCTATTGGTTTTTGGGGGCAGGAGTGGGGCGTGGTCCAACACTTTTTCCTGCTTTTTTAGGGGTGTTCTTGCAACATACACTTTAAATTTGGTGAATTAAACTTTTAAATTGCGTGAGATATATGGTCTTATCGATGTACAAAAACAGGTGTATCAGTGTAGGTAGGCGGAGTGGGCGTGGCCAACCAATTTGATCGATCTCGTGTATACTTTCAAAATTTGGAACATAAGTCAAAAATAAAGTCGGAAAATCGGCATATGGGCATAGGTCGAACCTTCCAAAAAAACTCAACGCATTTTCAAAAGCAAGGACGTTTTATTCATAGTTTGGCCTCTAGATTAATCGTACATTTAAAGTTAAAAACTTTATTTTGGGTCGGAACATAAGTCAAAATTATAGTCCGAAAATCGAAAATTGGCATATGGGCATAGGTCGAACTTTCCAAATCCCATAACTTCGTCAAAACTCAACGCATTTTCAAAAGCAAGGGCGTTTTATTCATAGTTTGGCCTCTAGATCAATCGTACATTTAAAGTTAAGAACTTTATTTTGGGTCGGAACATAAGTCAAAATTATAGTCCGAAAATCGAAAATCGGCATATGGGCATAGGTCGAACCTTCAAAATGCCATAACTTCGTCAAAACTCAACGCATTTTCAAAAGCAAGGGCGTTTTATTCATAGTTTGGCCTATAGATCAATCGTACATTTAAAGTTGAAAACTTTATTTTGGGTCGGAACATAAGTCAAAATTATAGTCCGAAAATCGAAAATTGGCATATGGGCATAGGTCGAACCTTCAAAATGCCATAACTTCGTCAAAACTCAACGCATTTTCAAAAGCAAGGGCGTTTTATTCATAGCTTGGCCTCTAGATCAATCGTACATTTAAAGTTGAAAACGTTATTTTGGGTCGGAACATAAGTCAAAATTATAGTCCGAAAATCGGAAATCGGCATATGGGCATAGGTCGAACCTTCAAAATGCCATAACTTCGTCAAAACTCAACGCATTTTCAAAAGCAAGGGCGTTTTATTCATAGCTTGGCCTCTAGATCAATCGTACATTTAAAGTTGAAAACGTTATTTTGGGTCGGAACATAAGTCAAAATTATAGTCCGAAAATCGGAAATCGGCATATGGGCATAGGTCGAACCTTCAAAATGCCATAACTTCGTCAAAACTCAACGCATTTTCAAATGCAAGGGCGTTTTAATCATAGTTTGGCCTCTAGATTAATCGTACATTTAAAGTTGAAAACGTGATTTTGGTTCGGAACATAAGTCAAAATTATAGTCCGAAAATCGAAAATCGGCATATGGGCATAGGTCGAACCTTCAAAATGCCATAACTTCGTCAAAACTCAACGCATTTTCAAAAGCAAGGGCGTTTTATTCATAGCTTGGCCTCTAGATCAATCGTACATTTAAAGTTGAAAACGTGATTTTGGGTCGGAACATAAGTCAAAATTATAGTCCGAAAATCGAAAATCGGCATATGGGCATAGGTGGAACCTTCAAAATGCCATAACTTCGTCAAAACTCAACGCATTTTCAAAAGCAAGGGCGTTTTATTCATAGCTTGGCCTCTAGATCAATCGTACATTTAAAGTTGAAAACGTTATTTTGGGTCGGAACATAAGTCAAAATTATAGTCCGAAAATCGGAAATCGGCATATGGGCATAGGTCGAACCTTCAAAATGCCATAACTTCGTCAAAACTCAACGCATTTTCAAAAGCAAGGGCGTTTTAATCATAGTTTGGCCTCTAGATTAATCGTACATTTAAAGTTGAAAACGTTATTTTGGGTCGGAACATAAGTCAAAATTATAGTCCGAAAATCGGAAATCGGCATATGGGCATAGGTCGAACCTTCAAAATGCCATAACTTCGTCAAAACTCAACGCATTTTCAAATGCAAGGGCGTTTTAATCATAGTTTGGCCTCTAGATTAATCGTACATTTAAAGTTGAAAACGTGATTTTGGTTCGGAACATAAGTCAAAATTATAGTCCGAAAATCGAAAATCGGCATATGGGCATAGGTCGAACCTTCAAAATGCCATAACTTCGTCAAAACTCAACGCATTTTCAAAAGCAAGGGCGTTTTATTCATAGCTTGGCCTCTAGATCAATCGTACATTTAAAGTTGAAAACGTGATTTTGGGTCGGAACATAAGTCAAAATTATAGTCCGAAAATCGAAAATCGGCATATGGGCATAGGTGGAACCTTCAAAATGCCATAACTTCGTCAAAACTCAACGCATTTTCAAAAGCAAGGGCGTTTTATTCATAGCTTGGCCTCTAGATCAATCGTACATTTAAAGTTGAAAACGTTATTTTGGGTCGGAACATAACTCAAAATTATAGTCCGAAAATCGGAAATCGGCATATGGGCATAGGTCGAACCTTCAAAATGCCATAACTTCGTCAAAACTCAACGCATTTTCAAAAGCAAGGGCGTTTTAATCATAGTTTGGCCTCTAGATTAATCGTACATTTAAAGTTGAAAACGTGATTTTGGTTCGGAACATAAGTCAAAATTATAGTCCGAAAATCGAAAATCGGCATATGGGCATAGGTCGAACCTTCAAAATGCCATAACTTCGTCAAAACTCAACGCATTTTCAAAAGCAAGGGCGTTTTATTCATAGCTTGGCCTCTAGATCAATCGTACATTTAAAGTTGAAAACGTGATTTTGGGTCGGAACATAAGTCAAAATTATAGTCCGAAAATCGAAAATCGGCATATGGGCATAGGTGGAACCTTCAAAATGCCATAACTTCGTCAAAACTCAACGCATTTTCAAAAGCAAGGGCGTTTTATTCATAGCTTGGCCTCTAGATCAATCGTACATTTAAAGTTGAAAACGTTATTTTGGGTCGGAACATAAGTCAAAATTATAGTCCGAAAATCGGAAATCGGCATATGGGCATAGGTCGAACCTTCAAAATGCCATAACTTCGTCAAAACTCAACGCATTTTCAAAAGCAAGGGCGTTTTAATCATAGTTTGGCCTCTAGATTAATCGTACATTTAAAGTTGAAAACGTGATTTTGGTTCGGAACATAAGTCAAAATTATAGTCCGAAAAT
>JBAMBE010001187.1:12415000-12647500 GCA_037043585.1 Drosophila mimica
GCTCTAGTTGCGCGCGAATTTCGAATATTCTGATGCACTGTTAACTTATATATATGTAGATATATATTTATTCTGATCAAATTAAAGTTGGTATCGATCAAATATGATCAATATTATGTTAAGAATAATAAATCTTTAAATGTGTGATTTGTATTGCGATGGATATCGATAAGAAAGAGAATAGCTGAAACAACAACACGCAACAACGCAGTTATGAGAGCACACGAGAGTCAGGAGAGCGACACGAAAGTCGAGAGAGCGACCGTATTAAAGTGCACACAAAAACCGCTATGACAACAACAATGCGAAGCGATCGAGCGTGCAATGTGAGTGAGTGAGTAGCTTTGTCTATTACAACTCTCACCGAAACAATGAGAGCGAGAGTACAAAAACAAAAAACAGCTGTTCAACGCTCCGTGCATGCTTACATAACTAAACATTTTTGTGATTTGCAGCAAAGTTACTGAACAGAAAACCCAAAATTACCAATGCAATCACAGAGGAATTCCGAAGAACAAAAGCACAGATATTTTTTATATTAATCAATTTAAATACACAAGATCAAATTGAATACCAACCGCTGGAGCACTGCAAAAACACCACCGAACACAGCAAATGTTTAGACAGAATAATCTAACACTTTTGTTCCGTTCGCTGATCGATTTGACGCAACTATGTTTAATCTGCTTAGTGCTATATCGATTTTCTAATCTTGCACTTTGTCTGACGCGGACACAGCCCAGTATATGTTCTAAGTTTCAAGTCGACATGTATGCATATAGAAAATGCTTGCGGCTGCTGATAGAAATGAGAATAATATGAGAATATATTTTCGACCATAACTTGGGTGCTTCTTTTCCGGAAATCGCAGTGTATCGATAATCGAGAAATTGTGGCAGTTATCGATAAGCTAAAGCAAACTTGATCTGCGCCTGGTATATGAGAAACTAGATTCCAAATTTAAAGTCTCTAGCCCTTATAGTCTCTGAGATCAGCGTTTTCATACAGACGGACAGACAGACGGACGGACGGACAGAAGGACATGGCTAAATCGACGCGGCTGTTGATCCTGATCAAGAATATATATACTGTACGTGATCGGAAATGCTTCCTTCTGCCTGTTACATACATTTGCACAAAACCGTTATACCCTCTTTACCCGTTTTTAATGGGTTAAGGGTATAAAAAGTAAGTAATAGTATTTGAATCTTGCATTTTATTTTGACAATAATTGAGGCTAGTCTGTGACAACTGACTGACAGACGTAACAGTTTTTATGAATACAACTTTGAAGCTTACATTGTTTGTGTGGGTTTCCTATCATTTCATAATCGAATTTTCTGAAATTATTCAACGCTCAGAGAATTTGTAACTTCTCTAAAGACTGCGAATAGTCCAACTGAACGGAGTAGATCGAGAAAAGAAGCAGCCAAGTTACCCGGAGCAGTTCATTAACAGAAAAGCGGAACATGTTAAGGATGGGTCGTACTAATGAGTTACCTATCCGTATATCTGTGCACACATATATATTAGATTACAACCGCTCACATCTGAGCGTAGTTGTTATGTTCAATATCCCAAATACAAGCCAGGGTAAGGAATACGAAAATTTGTAACGACATTAACTACATACAACATCTGATTTTTCAGTTGGAATTTTAATATTTTGTGCAACATTGATTTAATTGACTGCATATAAATGTTACTACATTGATTTAATTGGAAGTGTCTATTGGAGAGAATTCTGTTAATGCAATTACCAGTGCCCACTGAAAATAAAATTGAACAATAATTAATTGAAAAAATAATACAATTTAAGAACATTTATGTTCTCTTGCTACAAAGAGCTTGAACGGGGGGAGTTTTCCATTGTATGCTTTAGGTTGCAAATGTCCCCCGCACAGGCAAATGCAAATGTAGTCTAAACTAAATAAGTATATGTACATATGTATATATGTATGTATGTTCAGTCGGATCTGTTATAGTGCGGACTTGGATGTGGATGATTTTGCAGTTTTCTCACAATTGACTCACTTCTCATGTTTGGCTGCAAATGGAATTTTTATGTTGCTTTCCTAGCTGTCGTATAGTGGGGCATATGGGTGTGCATATTTGCACAGTTCCTGTGTTGTTTTAGTCGACAATTTAAAGTTTATGTGCAGCTGTCTGAAATGGCCCCTTAACTGGCTTTGATCATATTTTGCACTCTGGATGCCGTCGTATTCCTCATCATTTACATAAACATAAAGTCGTTTGTTATCCATGCTTGGTAGGTTGTTGCTACCAGCTTCAGTTTGCATCTCGAAATCCGATTTGCTTAATATACTGCATACAACAAGAGGCAAGCAGTTCCCTCTCTTTCTGAAAAGTAGTAATGGAACACGCACTCCAGCCATCCGAAAATCCGTATGCAACTCCTGAATATATAGTCCGCAATTGCAGCTGTTAAGTTTGCTGTACATTGAATCCAACTAAAGTGACTTAGTGTCCATTTCAGCAGTGTGCACTTGGCATGCACCAACAGCAGCCCCCTGCAACAGATTGGTCATCTCTGAAAATGGTGAATATGTTCAATGGCCTGTAAGTGGACTGCCTGCCTGGCTGACAGCTCAGCCTGATTGCCAATTAGTGATTGGTCGGTCGTCTGAAATCCACCCACAGATTCCAATCCACTCGAATGCCAACTGAAATTGACGCCGTAATTTGTATAAGTAACGCTTCAACTGGAATTGTTTATTTCTTGGTTTTTCGGGTAATTTCAGTTTGCATTAACCCGAATTCGGCTCAAGTTAACTGATGTCATTTCCGTCAGTATATCGGATTACGCAACACTGTTCCATAGAAACCGAACCCTTTGTGTTGGCAATACTTGGTTAAATTAAATGTAAGCTCAGCAGATAATCTTTGTGCCAGTCGAAAATTAAAAATAATCTTATATTTTAGCATTTTGAGCATAAGCAGATTTCAAAAGAACAAAAATTAATATTTAAGCAGGAAGTCCATTTCTAATTTGTTTTATATTTATCATGTTCACGCTTTACAGTACTTTATATATATATATATATATAAATATTTTTTTGTTATAAGTGTACTTTAAGTCAGTCGTTTTGCAGTGCTTTTCCATTTAACTGTGTTGCTCAGTCTACAGAATAGATTTGTAACTTCCACTCGATTTCTTGGCTACAATCAACAACTCGAACAGCCGACGAGATGGTAACATGTGGATCGTTAGACTGACTTGTTTCAATAATGCGGCCCACGCCGCTTTCCGAGTCCACGAAAAGGAAGAACTTGGCCAGACGGATGGAATGGGTGGGTTAGTCGCAAAGATGTTCGTTTGGGGGGTGGCTTTTGTGGATGGGGCTTGTTAGCGTTGATTTTATGCAGATTTTCACTGAAGATTTATATACAGACACATTGTATGCGAATGAGGATAGTGGAGGAGTGTAACTCTGGGATTTCGAAAGTATGCGAAATAAAGGCAGCGGCAAACAGACGGAAAGTACATGAAGTGTACATTTCATTTATTATTGATTTATGCGAATTTTTCTTACTCAAGTCTCAGAGCAGACGGAGAAACAGCATCTGAATGTGTTTTTCTTGATTGCTTGCGAAACTGGCTTGCTTTTCCGAGCATCTGGTTTAAGGATAATCCCCAAAATGCAGTGGAAACCACAATGTGCTCAAACTGATTAACCCCGTTCTATTGATTTAATACTGTACTAAGTGGCCCACATCAGAAACAAAATTTCATAATGCTGTTCTAAACATATCATATCCAGGCACACATTCAAGCAACTGATGTGAATATGGAAATTGATTGGTAATTATCAGCAAAAGTTCCCAGCTACGTGTTTGTGTGTGTGTGTGTGTGTGTGACATGCAAATTTAATACAAAACTTTCGCTATTGACAAATTAATTTGGAATTCATTTGGCTCGTGGAATGGGTGGTTGCGGGTTGTTGGCTGAGGGAAGTGACTTTAACCTGCCAGACAGATTAGCCTATTGCCAGGCCTGATAAATGTTGCTGATTCCAGCGATAACTGCTGTTGGGGGTGAGTGTGTGTGTGTGTGTGTGTGTGTGTGTGTGTGTGTGTGTTTGTGTGTGTGTGATGGCATATGACATTGAGGTTAAGCATATGTGAGTGCGTTTGAGTATTTGTGGGCTGCCCCCATAGTCATCGCAGTGCCCCATTAGGCGCCATAATTAATAGCAGCTTAACTTATAATTACGGTCACCGAAAACCACAGAGAACCATTTTAGCTTAATTGTTGAGGTAGTTTTCAGCTTCTCCTTGTTATTATTGCCTTTGTTGTTTTTTGGGGTGGGTCGTCGTTGATTTCGGTCTCCACATACATGACACATTCAAATTTGAAAGATGTTAGCCCAAGACAATATGAAAAGTCTCATAGCAATTAGCAACGAGTTGAGCTAATTGTTTTAATTTGATCCAGTATAAATAATATGATCAAATAAATCCGATATAAATATTTTCGTTATATTTATGGAGCTCAATTACTATAAATGTTAGAGCAGTGAACAGGGTACCTCCGCTATTGTTTCCTTTTTATTAGCTTTTTTATGTGATTTCATTGATTAAATTATATATTGATTTTTTGTACGTCACATATTTTTGCTTTTATCCTTGCAAATTTATATTTATTTGTTTCAGATATATGTCTATGAAAAGCATCTTATTTCGATTAGCCAGCAGAAAGTCGTAGGTAAATAAACAATAATTTTTTGTTGCCCTTTAGATAATTTGCGGAACTTGGCTTTTAACATGATTAAACTCTGATGTATTTAATATACAAACATATATATATATATATTTATGTATATATATATAGACAAAAACAAAAACAATAATACTTTCATGTTTATGTGAACACTTAATGCTTTGTCAATAAAGTTTTATGGTTAAGTTCGAATTTATAGTTTTGTTTGTTTTCATTACATTTTGCGACATTTTATTTGGCACTGTTTTATAGCCAGTACACAATTTATGCATTAGGCGAATATACTTTTAATTTCACTTATTGCGTATTTTTTGTTTTATCTTTATTAATTAAGCACTTCAAAGGAAATAAATACAATTCACTTTGGTCCTATTTGTTTTCAATGATGATGGACAACACTGGTATCTAAAATAAAAAATAAATCACTCTTTGGAAAAAATCAATAGAAACAAGTAAGATGCTGTAGTCGAGTTAGCTCGACTACGATATACCCTTAACCCAGTTGTTAAATATATTCTAGTTTTCTTGGCAAATTTCCCTTTAAGATGATTTGCACTCAAATGCCCGAACTGAATGGCTACAAACATCCATATATAAATACACAAATACACACGTACACGAAAGAGTAGTTATCGGGGCTCTGCAGAATACACACAAATATATTGACGCTAGCGTCGATTATCATGTCATCTCTTTCTCACACATGCGCTCTCCTATTTATAAGTATACAGAAAATGCTTGCGGCTGCTGATAGAAATGAGATCAATATGAGAATATATTTTCGACTATAAGTTGGTGTTTCTTGTTCGATCTTGATGCAATTTCGGGAATTGATCAATAATATGTATATGCATATTATGTATAAATTTGAAGCCTCTGCCTCTTAAATTGTGGAATTTATTGCTATCGGAAATCGAAATGTATCGATAATGCAAGCTTGATCTGCGCCTGGTACACGAGAACTTATATTCAAAAATCGCTAGCTCTTATAGTCTCAGAGATCCGCGTGTTCATACAGACGGACAGACGGACGGACGGACAGACGAAAGGACAGACGGACAGGGTTATATCGACTCGGCTGTTGATCCTGATCAAGAATATATATACTCTATGGGGTCGGAGATGCTTCCTTCTGCCTGTTACATACATTTGCACAAATATACCCTTTTTACCCATTTTTAATGGGTTAAGTGTATAAAAAGCTCTTTTACTTAAAATATAAATGAATACAATTCATGTAGCATAGTTTTAGCAGTGCTTTCATAATCGTGAATTTTATTGAAGTGATTTTTGTTTATTTTTATTTTTTTAAACGAAATCATTGAATGCCCATTTTATGACTAAGCATATTTTCAAAACAAATGTGGTACAAGGGATGCGAAAACCATAATTTAGCTAATTTTTCCATTTCCCTTCAACACATTATCCTAACATGAAAATAAACAGTGATCCTGCGATAAAGGAGGACTTGTTCAAATATAATCCCAGCGTAATTGAAAAAATTGACTTATATTTATGGAGAGTCAAACAAATTGTGCATTTTGATATATGATGTACACAACTGAAATTAATCGAGAGCGATTAAAATATTGACAATAATTGAAAAAAGCATGCTGACAAGAGGAGGCACATGATTATTTTCTAATTCTGCCGATAATAAATTATATATGAGCTTTAAGCCGAAATTTTAAGGCAGAATCGCTTTCGCTCAGTTGGTCTTTAATCTTAAATAATTTATGTCCGATGGCGTTGAAAGCAAATTTGGTCGGCAGTAGGCAGCTGGCAGTAAAAAATCTTGCGAGATTTATAAGAAGTGAAATTAATGTGGCAGCGCGTCTGGAAGGCAAGGGCAACAATGGCAAAAAAAAAGAGAAAAAACAAAAGATAAAATAAAAAAAAAAATCGCTACACAAAAAGTGTGGCAAAATAGCGGCAGTGGAGCGATGAATGTGCTGAGGCAGAGACCTCTGGACAGTCGCAGATTCAGGGCCTTGGCACTGACTTCGACCAGCTCCATTCCCCATCCCTCCAACTAACAATGTTCTAGTGAGTTCACAGCTTACCAAATGCGAATCGAATTTATTTTATTTAGAACACCATCTTCGTCCCCATCGCAGTCGTCTTCGCTGGAGTCCTGTGCCAACCGAAAGCGAAACTTTTCGCGCTTAGTTGCCTTCTGAAGGCACAAAAACAGTTTGGAAGCCTGCGACCCAGCAACAAACACTTTGAAGCACTTTCCTCAATTTTCTTTATGCCGCTTTCATCCGCTTTCTTTTTGCGCGCATTTGAAGTTATTTCCAAAGTTTTTTTTCCCATTCCACATTTCTATTTTGTGCTCTTTTCCCGTCACCAAATGGCAACTTAACGCGTTGTGTGCGAAAACTGCCGGAAATTGAAATAAAGAACTGGGGAAAACGGCTGAAATTGGTCTTTTCATATGGGTGCTGGCCATTAATAACAATTCCCTCCAAAGAAAAACTATTTGCTCGTACAATGCAAAAAATTATAACAACAAGAAACTTTACGAAAACCCACAGAAAGCCGCTCAATTAACATTCATTTATTCCAAGGATAACGTTTTCTAAATTGGATCCAGTAGAGCCCAATAATTAAATTTTGGATTGTGTAATATTAGAATGTTTCCAATTATATTCACATTCGTATTACAGATTACCTAGCATTTAAAATTTTAAACTGGAAGGCATTAAATAAATTCAATGTAGAATTTAAGTTCGTAATATTTTTACAGAAATTAGAACAAAGTGTTTTATTTTATATTGAAATCATTGGATTGGAAAACTCATTTATTTTACCCACAGAGCTTTGCAGAATAGGATTCCAACAACAATATGAATTGTTGCCATCATTTCAGAAATGAGAATAAGACAAACATAAATTTTCGTCGGATTTTCGCACTCGACACCATTTGCTGGACTACAACATATGTAAAATCATGTAGAACAACAAATCACCTGCGGCCTTCGTTGCGTCCAAAAATGTACGACGAGCAAAAAGAAATCAATTTGAGGCCAATTTTCATGCAACGAATCGCAAAATTCGAGCTTAACATGCAGACGATATGCTTCCGGTCCAGCTCATGTTGCAGAATATCTTATCCTCAGTTGTAGTTTGGTATTGTTCTCCTCCCCTCTCCCTGGCCAATGTTGTTGTTGTTGTTTTCGTGTTGGTTTTGGTTGTTATAGTTGCGCCCAATGGGCTGCTCTCTCCGTATGGTACTCCGTAGTATTTATCCATCACTGACAATGTCAAATATATTACCCATGATGAATGACTCTGCGGATTTGATGAATGTGTTTTGTGGCTTTTCGCCTCTCCCATAAGCTCGAAGCCATTCAAACCATATATATACGTATATGTATATGTGTGTGTGTGTGTGTGTTTATGCGAGTGTGTCTGAAACGGAAGAGCAACGAAAAAAAAAATGATAAAATATATATATTTGTTGGAAAAATATTTGAATCTGCACATGATTTATAAAATTTCAATGGCACTGAAAGCAGATACTTCAGTTCTGATGTAGGCAAATCAAACAAAAAGCGACACATATCATCTATAATAAAAACAAACCGACAGTCGCCCAATCGCCACTAATGTTAAAACTGTACCCAAAAAGACCAGTCAATAAAACTCGAGAATCTCAGAATTTCATCAATTTATGTAACCTGATTTTGTCATTATTCAAGACGCATATTAGTCAGGAAAGCAGTTAAAAATAAGAACGCACAGCTAAAATTATAATGACCGGAAGCATGTTGTAAATGTTAAATAAATATAGTTACAACATCAAAATAATGTAGTACAGCTATTAAAGCATTTGCAACAGCGCTGGCTGCACGAAAGGACTGTTCAGCAACAAAAGTCACACCTCCGTCGGGTCGGACATCAATCGAGTCGAATAAATTACTCAGCAAAGGAGGCACGTTCCTGTAATAATGGCTGGTCAATTTTAATGAGTATACGTAGAAGCACGCACATGGACACACGCTCTGCGTAATGTGGCACCAACACACACACACACACACACATACACACGCAGCTTCCTCTGAAGATGGGCGGTCGCATGCCCATTTTCTGATAAGTCCATTGCGGCAATTGAGCAAGTTTTCTTGTGCCGGCGAGTCTGTCAGTAACGGCTTGTCCTCTGCGCATCCTTTGAGGAGATGTCAGTGAAGAGCCCATGAGAGTGTGTGTCGGTGTGTGTGTGTGTGTGTGTGTGTGTGTGTGTGGATGTGTGCGTGTGCATTGTAAGCTGAAGAAAAATGCTGTGGTAATTACATTAACAGCAGCGCCGGCAATAAGAAAATTGTGTTTATTGAAGCCAACTCTGACTTGTAACTATTTTCACTAAGATTGAAATATGTATCTTTATTAAAGACACAGCAAGTCCTTGGATAGGTATGTGCTTAAGCAAGGAATAACAATGGCTGCTGCTTACTGTTAATGATTAAGGAATGAAACAAAACAGTAAACTCATTAAAAGTAAGTAAAAAATGATGTAAAATGTGAAACAGACCTTGAGTTACAAATGAGCAAAAGAAATACAAATAATATTTAACTTGCAGCCTTAATTATGCTTTATTCATAATTGAATTAAAATAACTGTAATGAATGTAAACTTTAACTAAAATTAAATACATCTCAACGGACAGCCACTGATATGCCACTGATAGGCAATGAATTGCATACGCCTCGGGGCAAGTTTGTAACTATTTTCTATGATTTAGTTGCGTTGATGACAGCAACCGTGCAGCGGACACCAGAGTTGGGAGAGTCGTGGTGCACATTGGGGGCACAAGTGCGTTTAATGATTCAAAGCTCGGACGTTGGCTATTGGATTGGTCATTAAGCACAGGCCCGGCCATGTTTTATGGCCACGAAACATGTTTGGCCAAAATATAAAAGAAAAACTTTGAAAATTTTTACTCTGCATCTTTTTTTTATTAGTTTCGCATAAAGAGCAGCGAGAGAAAGGGAGACAGAACGATTGCTGTGCGCTATGCATGATATCTGTCTATAAAAATATCTTTTAAGTTCCTTTAATTAAATTTTTATTGATGTCCTTGGGTAATTGTTGTTGTTGCCGCTTGCGTGCCTGCAATTATAAGTCTGTTCCTGGTTCTGGTTCTGGTTCTGGGGGTGACTTGGCCACGTGCCATGAGCAAAAATGTTATCAGAAAAACATTAATGCGACAATTACGACATTTTTAATTGTTTTCAAGTCTCGCACTCGTTTATTGCCGTATTGCTAGATTGCCATATTGTTGGCCTGTGCTGCAAAACGGGTAATTAAAAACGTGTTATAAACCAACTGCGTACATTAAAAGACGTTTTCTTCCCCCCCATCTAAGGAGTGAGTTCGGATCGCAGTTGGAGGCAAAATGGGGAATGAAAACAGAGACGCGTTAATTGCTGGCTGTTGGGCAAAAGTAATGTTCGTTTTAAAAGCATTTTACTTCATAAAACGAAATGAATGACTGATGACATTTCAAATGTTGGACAACCCACAAGAAGATACACATTGACTTTGCACTCAGAAAGTACTCAACAATATCCGTCTGTCAATAGTTGTAAGCTTTTTGTTCTTTTTTGTTTTTGCCAATAAGTTTGCCCCTTTCTATTCGATCGAATCCATTCAATTATTTGTTGCTGCTTTTGGTTGCATTTAGGGGGACGCGAAGTGGACGCACTAATTGCCCGGCAATGGGAGCCGTGGCAATGTGGTAACCAGTGGAAAAAAGTGTGGAAATTATATATGTACTGTACGCAAATGCTGGGCAAAGTTGCTGGAAATTTCATTAAATTTTCATTTCTAATTTTCCAAATGGATTAACGCTAAAAGATGCAGAAATCTTTCATCATAATTAGCACGCGGCGCTGGCCAGCAACCAACACGCAGAGCACATAGTTGTCCACTCTTACACACACAACACACACACACACACACACACACACACACACTCACACCCAGAAACACACACATATACATACATATTTATGAGCGTGACCAGGCTCTGCACAGAGTCCACTGCTCCCTGAAACCAGCTCCCCCGATCTCTCCTATCGTCACATTGCCTGGCATTTTTCTTTTCTATACTCTAGGAAAAGTGTAGCAACAGTTTTCTATTGAGTATGTAACACATTTTTTGACATTTAATAAATTTAGTTGCTCAGAATGACTAGCTATATATGCAAAAATTCCGTTATGAATCAAATAAACTACTTTGAGCAAAATATTACATTTTATAATTCTTGTTTAATTTAATATTATTATAATCATTTAATATTATTATAATATCAATCTAGTTGTGGTTAATTTAACTAATTTATTTAGTAACTTGTTTTATACATTATTTCCAATGTATTTTATTTATTTGCCTAATTTTGCATTCAACAAAGTGAATACGAATTGCGACTTAGCAAAAGAAAATCTTTTTTTCTGCACATATTTTTTCATTTCTGCTCATGCTTTCCTTTCTATATGTAGTGTTGCCGACGGCACGGCCTTGCGCCTTGTTTGGCTAACTCATTTTGAACAATTTGCGAGTCAGCTTTCCCGCTCTAACACCCACACCCACACCCACACCCACACCCGCACCAGCAGCCCCGCCCCCACCTACTCGCTGGGTGTTTAATTAAGCGGCCAGATAAGATACTGTTTCTCTTAAATGTGCTACTAACAATCTGTTGAACAGAAAGCGAAATCTAATTACAGTTGCACAAAGCCAGCCCCACAATCTCCATGGCCATCAATATTTAAGTAGTTGAAATAATATTCTCTCTATATTAGTAGGCCTTTGCTAATCTGAATATTGAACGCTTTTAGATTCCTTCTAAATGGAATGAAAATTAAGTGTTCCTTGAGCTAATCAAATGAACAATTAAATAAAAGATTCAATTCCAACAGTTTTTTAAATTATTTAGTGTCTCCCAATTCATATTGTATACCTGTATTATGGAATAACATAATTTTCTAAATTTTCCGAAATCCGATTTAAGTGAAAACATAAGGGAAGAAGTCTTTTTTTCGGGGTGACAAAAATGAAATACCCTTGCTTGCTTTCATGTTTATAGTTTTCCTCTAATATTTGTATTAATTTAAAATCGAGTAAAATCTTGATCGTACAAGTCCAATGCCATCTTCAATATCGAATCGGTGTAGAATAAACAGAATCGTGGTCTCATAAAGATACAAAAATTATGTTTTTCGCACATGACCAAAAATGAATACAATTAGGATGCAAATTTAATAAATATTTCGGTTTTTGACACTTCGTGACATAATTAAAATACCCTCTGTAAGAGTGGAACAAAAACAGCACGTGGTCACACATAATGTCAAAACATGAGAATTTTTGAGAATTTACTAGAGTCGCACACACAAAGACTCTCAGCTTCCATAAATGTATGTCTCCAAAGGGGGGGTTAGCGTCAGGGGGGAAGGATGAGCAAAAAGTGCATTTCCCTAGACGCAACTTGGGATGAACTCATTTTGTCGCTGGCACGCAAAATTACAAAATACTGTCACGTATGCTGCTTTCTAGAATATTGCAAGACGAGGGGAGGGGATCACATACGGAGTGTAAGGAGTGGAAAACAAGAACTAAGTCTAAAGAAAATATCAACTTCTAACATAAATTTGGGTCAAAAACTTTAATTTAAACGAGTGCCAGTGTCAGCCACACTGTTGCTGTAACTGTTTTCCTTCATGTTGTTGCTTTTATTGCAGCTGTTTGTTTCTCATCGTTTTTGCAAGCAGGCGGTGGCAAAAAGCAAGCATCACGTAAACGCACTCTACACAAACACAAACACAAACACAAACACCAACACAAACACAAAATACAAATAAATTAGATGCACTTATAACCCAGCAGAAGTCTTCCCTGGGCCAAGGAGATACAGTGCAGATGCAGAGGATTAGGGGCACTGCAGCAAGTTGCCAGCGTTGCAAATGCAACAAAAAGGAAATTTACTAATTTCAAACTTTTGCACGCATTAACCTCGAAAATCTGCGCACAGGCAAATGCCGATTTGTACACAGATGAAGTAGTGTCGCAAGGGGGCGGGGGCAAGTGGAGAGGCTGCCACATAACCTGAAGACTCTTGCGATTGCAGGCAACAGACACACACTCAAGATACACACACTCACACCCTTTACATACGCTTGTTATACCCAGCAAAAAATGGTCGCAGAATTTAGAGCCGTCTCAGGTTAGCAGAAAATATCTTAAAAAGCAGAAATAATGAAAATCAGCAGATTTTAAATAAATTACATTCATTCAATGTTGCTTTGTTATTGTTATTTTTTTCATTGCACTTTATTTAAATTTTAATTTTAAGGAATTTATTTTCAATGGTATTTGATAGTCGACCAATCTGAATTCCAAAGCTTGTTGTATTTGTGCAGATAAATTGGGTCACGATCCCCGCACAGCAGGAGAGATGAGAGTGGGAGCGGGGGGATGCGACGTTGGTCGAGGTCTGTCTTACATATTGGTTGGCACTGCTCAAGCGAGCTACCGGATCTGAGCATGACTGAGAACAAGGGACAGTTGCTGCTGCGACGACGACGAGGACAAAGACGGCGACGCGGCGAATACGGAACACATGCGCTAAGCCGAGTCTAAAAGCGGCTAAGAACAATAAATACGTGGGAGTGCAGCAAGTCGAGTTGAACTATTGTCAAGTTTTAACCTCGATATGCAGCGATGTCAGATTAGGCGACGCACAGACAACCTGCCCTCCCCATTGACGAGGACGTTCCGCAAAACCCGTACAATGGATTTACGCTGCTCCCTTTTGAATGCATCACCGCTGGGTGCAACAGAAATAAGTAACAAAATGCTGCAGCATTCCACATGTCCCAATCTAAGGGGAGGAGTTGCCAACAGCTGTGTCTAACAGCAGGGGGCAGGGGCAGTGAAAGCAGATTCGTAATCATGCAGCCTCGACGACGGAGACGTACTTGACGACGACCAATTCGGGTGCATAACAACAAATGAAATTGTGTGCCAAGGGAACTGAGTGGATATTTCGAGACTCGCAATATGATAGGAGAAAATATGACATTGTTAATGAAATTTTTGAATTTAAAAACCATCAGCTCAGAGATGAGAAAGATGATTAAATATGAAATACATTTTGTTCGCTGTAGAAAAACTAGAAATTATATATGTCAAAAAATTCAGCATGTAGCAAATAATATTAATTGTACGATGCTATTAAACTATGTAATTAACAACTTTCTGGCTAGCTCAGATATCCGATAGTGGAAAGTATCGATGTTTTCTACGATTACAATGTTATGTTTACATATGTGAGTAGGAGTTAACAGAGTTATGTTATGCGTTAACAGTAGAGATAAATTGATGAAATTAACAGTTTATCATTCTATATCCGCTACATTTAAATTAGTTTTAATAATATTACACAATTGGAATAACAAAGTTATCTGTTGCACTGAAGTGTATTCAAATTTGGAAAGCATATATGTATATTTTATATATCTATATATAACGAATTTGCGAAATCATACAATTTTATGGATTTCTACAGCTTTAGCCTCAGATTTGAGTTTTTTGACCATCGTACCAGCTAACTGGCAAGCAAATGAGGTTGAGGTAACTGAGGTGGCATCTGCGAGGCCATTTTGTGTGGAATGTGAGTGTTGTGAGTCGGGCTGTGTACCCAAGTGCCTACATGTGCCGCAGGCGCTCAACATGTGTGTCGTGTGTGTGTGTGTGTGTGTATGTGGGTGTGCATTTAGGTATTTCCATGTCAGTTGCAAATACCACTCGCACGACAACAGCCCGTTTGTCGTACAAGTTCAAAATCATGTCTCGTTGACTGGCTTTTCGGGCCAGGTTAGAGCAGGACAGCTGGCCACAAGAAGACGCATACAAGTTTGGTGGCGGGTGCTCGCATTCTGACATAAACTAAATAGTTTTCTTAACGTATGTGTTGCCAAATTGTATGCATTCATATAAATACATATGCATATTACTTTTCCAAATGCAAATGTACTCAGGCCTTAGTTGGGGCAAGGGTAACAAATTTTTGTATATTTTATTTTGTATTTGGCTTGTCGCAATTTAAAGAATTTTTTGCGACTACCAAAATGTGTAATGTGCTGAAATATATGTATCAGGCTTAGAAAAATGTGTGGAATTGTGTGCATTTTTATGATGAAGTTTCCGAGAAATGAACAACCCTTGACATGCAACAAATAACATTAAATAAACTGAAGTGGCTATTGAAGGGTCCACAAAATGGAAGAGAAAACAAAAACACGAGAGTCCGCAACTTTGCCAGACCAAATAAAAAAGTTCAAATAAACTAAGCAAAACAACTTTCAACTTGTAATGCAGTTTCAATATACAAATCAATAAACACCCCCCCAGCATGTTGATGCTCCACTGCAACAAAGGCAGCAGCTTAGCCTGATAGGGTGTTGCCACAAAAGTGATGGGGTGGGACTAATAGGAGGCCAAAGCACCCTGAAATGTTCACTGCAGTTCTGCAGCCGCAAATAAGAACCGCAGGCTGGTTGCTCGACTGTTTGCTGGTAGGTTTTGCAAAATTTGTTCAGAAATTTTATTTTGTTTTTACTGATTTCCAGGAAAAACGGAAGGTGCAACGGAAAAGCTGCAAGACCATAATATATCCAGGCCCGTGTCACTGAGAGTCAGAAGGAAAAGTTAATGATGTCACTTGCACCTGCCGCAGGCAGCACACAACACACAGAGCCGCCACCTTATGCATCCGGACAAAAGCCTGGTTGATAAGGCCAAGTCGCAAACGAAGCTGGAACGCAGGAATACCAACCGTTGGCCTGGCCAAGAAGAGACAAGAAAGAGAGACAGAGATATATATATGTATATAAGAAAAACTACTAAACTATGAAATTACTTATTCTACAGATAAGTATTAAATTACCCACAGAGCAACTAAAGCAAATGTTAGTTGATATGATTGCTTAGTGTTTCAATGCAATCTATCGATAAAGAGCAAAATATATTCGATTTGGGTCAATACCTAAAGAGATTGAGCACAATTTACTCTTCTTTTATATACATATATTTAATACAACTCGATTTAAGCTTTCTGTATTTTATGTCAAAGTCCTAAAATGATAAAGTTACATATAATTCCTTTAAGAGAAAGTCAATCGATTTATTTGCTTTGCTTTGTTTTTAATTTGAGAGGAAGGAAGGAAGCAACTCAATAAAATTGTTTATTTTGCTTGCGAGTGAGTCATGTTTAATAACAAATAAGTTTAGCTTATTTTCTTATAGTTTAAACTAGCACTATGCACTTAAGTTGAGAGCTTAAATTAAAATTCTCTTATTTATTACTGCAATTAAAGGCATTCATCATTTTCAAAGCATTTAAATATTATCAAAGCTTAGTTTATCAATTTAATATTTCTGAATGGCATTTTAATTTACTTCCAACAATTATTAGTTTTTATAAACAACGTTTTCGCTAGATAACAATTTATTTGCAACAATTTAGAGTACCGAGGATGCCTGATGGTGATGAACTATTAGTAAAACCAGAAAAAAGAAGAAATAATGAAATCAAGGTTAATTTTATGGCGAGGTTGATAAAAAGGTTTTAATCGTGCGAAGCACTCAACAAAATTTCAGGCAATTAAATCTTTAAGTCTCGGATAGAAACTGTTTTCTTCTCTGTTTCGTTTTTATTTTGTTTCTATTTTTGCTATTTTGTTCTTGTTGTGTTGCGGGCCAGCAAACTAATTATAAAACGGATGCGCGCGGGTCCCCGTTGGTCCTTGGTCTGAGAGTTGGAGCAGAGGAGTGGTCCTTCTTTGTTAAAGGTCCAAAACAGCAAAAGGACAGATAAATGCGACGGTCTGCGCCGCGAATAAGAGTATTTTGCATAATTGTTGACCCAGAAAGTCGAAAGAAAGCAACAACAAAATAGAGTGAAAAAATAAATGTAATTTCTTTGAGGTTTCTTTTTTGTTTTTTTTTTTGTTTTTTTTTTTGTTTTTTAAGCAACAAGGATATTTTTTTGCTCTGCTTTTTGTGCGCCACCGCTGATTTGTAATTAGGAAACGGCCGCCAACTGTCGCCTTCGTTTTTTTTTTTTTTTTTTTTGGTTGCTGGTCGCTGCTACTGTGACTGCGGCTACAGCCACGCCCCATTTACACCGCAGCGGCTGCGGGGCATTAGCGACCGTTAAATACCCAAGTGGCATCTGTTGGATACCCCTCGCACGGCCCGCTGCACCACCCGCTGAGGGGCAGCTAAGAAGAAGAGGGACCCGTTGCCAGAACCAAAATTAAATGAAAGAAAAGCGCCAGAAGAAAAGTGTAAAGCAATGACGCCTCGTTCCCAGCGGACAATTGAGCCAAGTAGTGTAAAGGCAGCGCCACTTTGCGGCTTTTAGAACGCAGAAGCCCGAGAGGGAGACGAAGGGCAACCGGAGGTTACATTTTTCCCACAACAACTGCAGCTAAAGAAACCGACTGAGAGAGACAGAGACAGAGACTGTGACTAAGAGAGAGAGAGGGATGGAGGGATTCAGAGTCGAACTGCGAGCATAGAAAAGTTGTGTGCGGCAAAAGTTTATTAAAAATTTAAATTCAGTTTTAATATTTTTCTTCGACATTCTGAAGCAATCTGGAGCGCACAAAATTGAAATGATTTCAAGTCCGGTGTCACCACTTTAAGCTTCCGTTTTTGGCACCCTTTTTTAATGGGGGTGTTGCCCAAATGTTAATCTCCCTGCCATTGATGTATAACTTTTAACTGGAACTTTTTGGGAAGGAAATTCGTTATTCTATCCAGCGGCCTTCGGAGCAATGTCCTTTTTTCTTGTTTACTTGCTGCTTGTGCGATGTTGCATGTTTCCGCCTTTTTGACATTGTTTATTTGGGGCGAGACTGTCATCTTAAAGTATTGCTGACCAAAAAGGCCCATAAAACTTCTGTTACTTTTGCATAATTCTCGAAAAGTGCTTTTCTGTCAGACACAGCCTTTAAATGACGGCAATTCTTTATTGTTTTATGTGATTAATTGTTAGAAAGAAACTTTTTCTGAGTTTCTCTTTTAATGGGCTCATTAGAGTTTATATACTTCAGCTCTCGTATGTTCTGAGAATTTTTTGAATAAGTCTAACCATATAACAGCTGTAAGACCTCTAAGGGTGTCTATATTAGAAACATATTTTCACATTCCCATAAATCTTGCCTAAGTATTTCATTGAAGTCTCCTCAGCATGTTTTCATCAATCCATTTATAATTCAAGGCCTATTATCCAAAGCAATAAAAGAACCACACTGAAATCAGTAAGCAGATATTTTTGTTGTTGGCCAAATAGCTTCGAGCTGATTGCCACAAAACGTAAATCTCTTTCAAACCGCACAGCTTTTATTCAAAGCGCCCAACTAACACTGACACCTAAAAAGTTCAGCGCCCACACACTGAATTGGGGAGGTTTTAAGTCGCAAGGCGCTTGGGGTTTGCGGACAAATCTGTGTCGCTTTTCCGACTTTCCTCTCCACAGGCATTGACTCACGTCCGTCTGCCCACGAGAAAAGACTTTGGCCATAATGGACGCCATAGAATGCATTCAAGCGCGAACTGGAAACATGTTTGGACTAAGAGGGGAAGTACCAGGTTGCACACGGAAGTCAGATTTTTTAGTGAACGGCAATAATGAAATCAAAATGTGAATGCACTTTGCACTTCCTACTTCGTTTGACCCTGTTATAAGCTCAAAAAAAAGAGGAGAAAAAAACCTGAATCGTGCAGCCAGCGAACAACACTTTGCTCAGCTTATGGCCTGGCTAAGTATGCCTTGCCAGCTTCCTTTAACCTGAATGTGCACTCATTAGATCTTATTTAGAAAATTATACGGCTTCTGTGGGCGTATTTTTGAATTTGCACGTCGTAAGCCAATGTTGAAAGTACGTGATGAAGCATCTGCCTTTAGGAAGCGTCATAAATTTAAGGGATTTCTGTTCACATTTCCCTTATAGACGCTCTCTCCATTAAACTTCTTCGAATCCAATCAATCAGAATGCTTAGTATCCCATTAAATAACATCAAATAAAATCAAAATATCAAATTCTTTAAGTGGAACAACTGTAGCTATAGCTTTTGTAAATTTTAAATGTATACATTTCCAATCCTATTGCGCAGGTAATTAAATTTAAAGTAGATTCCAATATTCAACCTTGCTGCACAGCATTGCCTCGAAAGACTCGCCGCATTGCGTTTTCAGCCAGGCCATTTATTCGCATAAACAAGGTCAATACACACATACACAATTAGGGGTATTACCTTTTTTTTAAATGGCAAAAATGATGTGAGAAGAAGAAACTTTATTCAAGTAATTATGTAGTTGGGGTATCGAGCGCAGTATCGATATGCCTGTTATTAACATAAGTGTTAGCGATGTTGTATCGATCACAAATGTCATAAATCTTAGTGTGGCTGTCAAAAATACACTTTCGATATTTATAATTCACAATACGATTCTGTGCTTTTAATTTGGCAATTTCCATATAGTTGTGGTTGGCCATCGAACATATTATAAATTATATCATAATATCATCTATATCGATCGTCAAATATTAACAAGTAAGTGCAACTCATACAATCTATAACTTTACCAATAACAAAACTACTCTTGTTTACATAAAAGTGAATATGGGTTATAACTTACCAACTGCAAATCTGGAGACAGCTTCGAGTTCCGCTAATGGCTTCCTTTTCCAGCCGATTATACAATTCCAAGTTCAAAAATTAGCTTATGACTCCAGTCAGTGGGCCGAAACATTCGAAGATACGCGTTTACTGAATTCTCCGTCGAACGGCTTCGAGACCGTGATTGATGTGGATGCAGCTACTCAGTCGACCATTTATGAGTCGTACTCGCATGCGGATGGTGTGACATCCAAGGATAGCAACGAAGGTCTTACGATCTGCAATATAAATACGATGGAAATAACGAGACGCATTTTAAACAATGCTGTCGAAGACTGTGTGCCAAAAATCATAATCACTGAGGAATTGGTAAGCACAATTGCCCAAGATCTGGCCGCTGCCATACACAAACCAATGCTGGAAAATGGTTCGAACATTGAACATGGTATCATCTATAGCCTGGTCCCGGCCATTTTGATGAACAATGAAACTGGCGAGATGATGGCCTATGCCATCGGCCAATTGGTAACTGATGCCATCGACAAATCGAAAATGATAATTCTCGTGCGCGGCTTTGCCGTAGATGCTCAGTCACGGGGAAACATTACTGATGCCATATCCCAATCACTGCTCCCGGTCTATGAAATATCAGTTTAGAAACAATCTGATGATACTAATTATATACTGTGAGTATATTCCATACAAATAGTTTGGCCATGTAGAGTAATCGGATTTCTTTTCTTTCAGCTGGATCTGCACATGCTCTTTAGCTGCAGATAATACCGAAAATACAAAACTTCAAAAGTGAATCTCTGAGAACTTTGATAGTGTAAAGGATTTCAATATCACCTTCACCTTCACCTTCACATCATCATATTTCACTCATTTTGTCCTTCATAAATAACAGAATTATTTTTGTTTATTATTCAGATTATTATTTATTTAATGCAATAAATTTTCTCCGTTGAGAGTTTCACATAGTTTATTTTCGTTTACATATAGTACTTGTTTATTTGTAGTTATTAGTTGGTACTTAACTGTAATTTCGCTATATGTTCGCACATTACTGTGTATATGTATAGTGTATATGTATTTTAAAATGTATCTCTTTATGTCATGCAGCTTCTTCTTCGTATCTCTCACTGTGGCATTTATTTACAAATAAGTATTTTTTTTTTAACATTTACTAATGCACTGAAACATCTTCAGTTTTAGCTTTCTGCATGCGTCGATTGCCCCAGAATGTTACGATTATTTAGATTTTAGTTTTATTAAGTATTAGTGACAAAGCTTTCCTTATGCCACGATTAATTAGTTTTATGAAAAACACTTAAGAGCTTAGAAATGTATTTTGATTTCGTTTTGAAGTATTTTCGCTATCATTTCGATTTGACTTACAGCTTAAATTCATGTTTCAACATTTAAACGGATGTTGGATTAAATATTTAACTATGTGAGTGACTCGAAGAGGGGTTACAATTACACGGATTGCTTCTCGAAATAAAAGGGACTTCAAAGTTGTAACTTGTATGCATCAGCTCAAAGAATGCCGACCACGAAGACCGCAAACATTTGATGCGTGATTTTTTGCCGGGGGGAGGCTTAAATACAAAAACGGGATTGCGTGGCGCCGCAGGCTGCTGACCACCGTGTTGCCTCAATTAGTCACAGCTGCTTGTGGTTGCTTTTATTAATGAGCGACAGGCTACTCACTCGCCCCATATGCATATATGTATTTTATTTTTAGATTTATATTGAGTATAATTAATGTACATTCGATTATTTGGACTTTAAGTTGTTGCCCATCGACCAATTGCAATTAAGCCTTCATCGCTTTTTTTCACATTTTATATTATCCGCTTTTTATTTGTCTCTCGTTGGACTTCGACTTAATTGCAACTGCAACGTGCGAAAACAGGCCATCGCCTTTATTAAGTTTTGGCAATTTAATAGTTTTTTTATTATTCGTATTTAATTATTTCGTGCGCGTACATTTTTTGTATTTGTTTTTTTTTTTTGTAAATATTTTACTCGCATAATTAAAAATGGCGTTCAGTGAGTAAATAAATATGAACTTATGCAATTCGCCGGCTGTTTTTTTTTTTAAATTGTTTTCTGTGTATTTTATGTACTTTTTCGTATCGTTTTAAATGCAATTTATTAGTATTTTGAATACTCTGCGCTTAATTCTCAGCTTAAGTTGTGTGTGCTGTGTTTCGTTTTATTCCATATATATTTTTTTATTTGAATAATCAATTAATTTACATGTTTCTTATAATTTACACAATGCAATTATATGTACAGTTGAACCTTAGCCTTTAATGCTTACGTACGAAGTCTCAATCAATTATTTTTATATCGTTATCTATTGAATTATTATATATATTTTTAGCATATATGTAAATTTGAATGTTTACGAGTTTATTTGCGAGATAAGAGCATGCACATGGTTTGAAAGTATTTATGAGGCAACAAATAACATAAATTCCGTTGAGCTATGGCAAAAAAATTATCTATAAATCCAGCATGTAAATATTGTTGTGATGCCAAACAAAAACAGCAGTAATTTTTAACGCATCTGCTCCGAATTTACACTATTTGAATTACATTTTCAGTTTAGTTTTATTACGAAATATTACAGATGCCTCTGTGAAGATTAGGACAGGAATGCGTTCAATTGGTTCGAAAGTTCAGTTGAACATATTTGAATAAAATAAATTTGTGTTCAGTAAAAAATTGACTATAGAATGTATCAATTGCAAGGTAGAAATTGTTAAGATTACAAACAAGGCGAAGAACATTTGAGTGCCCCTTGCATAGTGCAGCATGCATCTCTTTCACACACCCGCTGTTGCTGTCTTACTCTGAATAGAATATTCAGCAACGAGAATCTTTATTTGTGGTCCAACTGAATGTATTTTTCGTTTCAAATATGATTTGTGCCTTACTTGGAGCTGGAATCATTGCCTCTGCCTCCAAATAGTCCTGCAGTGGGTGCCCCAAAATATCAATGCAATTGCGATTTATGCTGCATAAATATTTACGCTTATGCATATTTGCAAACATACTCATATTTCCACATACATTTAAATGCAAAATCAGATATATATATATATATATATAAATGCATATTTATGTATATATGTATATATGCTTGCTTATGTCTAAAGTTTTACGACTAGATGCTTAGAGCTTTTAGAACTTACAATTCTGTTGCTTTCTTTTTGCCTTTGAAGCTTGTCAAAAACTTCATTTTCATTATAATTTTCCTCTTTTTCCTCCACGTAGTTTTTTCTTTTCATTTCACTAGTTAGCAAATAAAATCAACTAACTTACAACATGTACTCGATTATTATTATTTTACTGTTTTTTTTTTTTTTGTTTATTGTATTATGTGTGTTTTTATATATATAATTTTTCGGTTTTTGTATGTTTATCATTTTTGTTGGCTGCATATTTTTTTGTATTTTACTTAAGCCAATGGCTGCTGGGCTTTAAATCGGCTTCCTCATTTCCTAGTAGTCCTTAGCTTATATCATATTCTTGACTGCAGCCTCAACTTGTCATGTGCGCTGCTTTACCCCAATGAGGATCACACTGACCAACAATGCCAGAATGCTCAAGGTGTATGCCCGTGTAACTGGCGCTGATGACGTCACCGCCGAGGCTGATGATTCCCCTAAAATGATCACAAAAATGTACGCTCAGTAACTACGTAATTAATTTTGATAAAATATTTGCTTTAATAATATTTAATAATTGCAGCCAAATAATATAAAATTCATGATTATTTCTTATTTTATTGTTAAGTTAAATAGTCCTTCATCATTTCCGAAATGTAGTTTTTGGTCTCTAAACGTGTTCTGTCATAAATTGGATTTTTGCACTTACCATTTATAATGTTGAGCGTTACCGTCGCACTGGGACTGTTTGACGGGCTACAAGTGTAGTTGCCAGTATCACGCTTCTTGGCCGACTCGATGATTAATGAGCCAATCTGCAAATGTCGGATAAAAAAATAATACATATATATAATTGCATTAGTTGCACGAATTGAAGGTTAACGCGTTAACTTCATCTTGACCAACGCAACAAAATAGAGATATAGCACTGAATATTTTCAAGCCACGTTTATGACAAGTCTCTGCCACGTAAGCTTAATATTTTTAGCGACTGTGCAAGTCACGTTGCCAAAGGGCACTTCAAATTTGTTGTCTTAAAATAATTTTTGGGGCGTGGCTGGAGACGTCACATCAGTGAGATAAGAATGAAATAATATTGTAATTTTCTGCTCCACAAAGATAGACGACGACTGGAGAGACAGGGAGCAAAACGCACGCAACACGGACTTGAACACGGACAGATGAAACAGCAAACAGCAATTTGAAATCAAGAGTAATTAAATTAAAATCAACAAGGGAACAATTTGTAGGACTCACCGTGCTCTGACCCTCACCGCTGGCCTCCGGCAAATTCGGATCCAATTGCGTGCGATGGCGACGAGAATCAGCGGCCAGCTGCTCGGCGCCGTGATACCACATGATGAATGTTGGCGGCTCCAAGGCGCCCCGCACAATGCAGCGCAGGACGACATTGCTGCCAGCTTTGACATAGCGATCCGGTTCCCCAAGTATCTCCGTGCGAGGAACTGTAACGGCAAACGCCAAATAGCAATGCTCTAATCATATTGAGCTCATAATGTTGCTGTTCATAATGATGATGATGATGATGATGATGATGGGGAGTGAAACTCAATGGAAAATGGGAATCGTGTCTGTGTGAAATTGTGACATTGGCGCTAATCTATTGAATTAACAGCTGCTAGTCACGTCGCACACGTAAATCTGCGCACCTTGCTGTGCCGGGCGAGCAAATCCACTTTTCAATTTTTCACTTACTGATTCCATCAGTTGGACGACTCCAGCCCACTGACGCCACCCATCTACCCATCTTTTCACACCCCAAGCATTACAGACACGCACATGCATAACAAACTATGCCCCAGCAAGTTGCATGTTTCATGTTACATGTTACAAGTTACAACTTACAACTTACAAGTTGTGTCAAAATGCTATAAAAAATACATAGACGAAGGTTGAAATTGTTGGCACATACATTTACATTTACATTCACATTCACATTCACATTCACATTCACATTCACATTCACATTCACATTCACACATCGCATACGGGATGGGGATGTTGCTCCGGCAGACAACGTCGACGTCGACGGCGACGGCGACGTGCGCTTTCCAAATTCGACAAAATCACGTTTTCGACGGGTTTTCACTGCTGTTACCCACAAACGCACACTGTGCAAAACGAATGTCTGCTCACAAGTGTGTGTACTGTGTGTGTGTGTGTGTGTGTGGTGTGTGTGTGTGCGTGTGTGTGTGTGTGTGTGTGCGGGCTCTTTGCTTTTTCGGTTTGACACCAAACTGTGCCAGCTTGTCAAAATCGTCGTGTTGTGCATGTTAGTTTTTCCAGACGCTTGACTGGATGTGGCGCACCACAGCTAAGAGCATATGCAATACTATTAGCCAGCGTCCCTTAACCCCAATTCCCAGTTCCCAGTTCCCAGTTTCCAGTTCCAGCGCCAGAGTCACTTCTTCCATGCATTTTTAGTGTAGTGAATATTTTATCAAATATTATATAAAATGTACAATTTGTGTTAAAGTCCAACCAAGGGGCATCTTTAACAAAAATTCATTAAATTTTTGGGTGCACTTTTAGGGGCAAGTGACAGTGAGATAAGCGTCAACGAAACCACATGACCACAATGAACAGAGCGAAAACTTTGAAAAGCCTTAACCACAATTTCAGCTAATTCTCAACTGAATGCAGGGAGGACAAAGGACTACGGGAGCAATGGGCGGATAGTGTGAAAAGAATTACAGCAACTTAAATTAATTGGGTTTATTGCGAAATGCTTTTAGGGAAATTAGTTCAGTTTCAAATTTGTAGTCGGTTCCACTGGGTGCAAAGGCTGCGCTGCGTCTGCCATGAACATTACTGCCAAATTGTCATTTTTGATGGCGAGATAAAACCGAAAGCGTCAAAACGAAACGTGTTTGCCACAAAATATCGGATTTGGCCATACAAGATTAGCAGCAAATTAAATAAGCAGATGAACGGAGCCCCACCAAATGCTGTAAATGAATGAGCATAAAAAAAAGGAAAGAATGAGGAAACTGGAAGCCAAATGAGATGAGCAGAAAACAAATCTCATAAAACCAAATCTAGTTTGTCGTTCAATGATGCAGAAAAAAATAAATTCATTCATTGCAAATGAATGTGTGTGTGAATGCGAGTGTGGGTGTGGGTGTGTGGATACGTGTGTATATATTAGCGCACAATGGGCGAAATTCAATTTTCTGTTCCGAATGCTTTTCCCCAAAATGTAATGAAACAGATTTGAGACATGTGCGGTGATTAGTCTATATAAAGAATAAACATATTGAGGGAGCATTGATTACAAATTTACACCCTGGCCAAAAAGAGATGTTTAACGCTGATGACTCTTTAAAGTATTCCAATTGAATGTTACTGGACTGGCTGATAAATTCAATTATTCAAACGTTTCCAATACTTTGCCAGTTTTTGCGTTCTTTTTAACCATTGTGCGAGAAAACCATCAAGTTAATGAGCCAAAACCAAAGAAACTGACATTTTAACCAACAACAAAGAAAACAAATTCGAGAACACACACCCGCACACACCCGCACACACCCGCACACACCCGCACACACCCGCACACACCCGCACACACCCGCACACACCAATACACACCAATACACACGTACGCATTGGCATAACAAATTGACCGAAAACTACGATCCCATTACCCCAACGAGCCAATGGCCAAGAGGGCTCAGAAATCAAGCATCAGGCAGGCAGGCTGGCAGGCTGGCAGGAGAGCAACAGCAAACAGGACGGAGCATAAAATACATTGGCAATTGGTCCAAGTTCGTTGCTGGAGCAACATGAACAGCACTCGGTCCAGGCCCAGGTCCAGGTCCAGGTCCAGTTCTAGCAGCAGAGCGGACTGCGCTAAAGTGGGAATGGAAAGTGGAAGAGAAGGGAGGCGACCAGGCGCAAATCGACAACATGCAAAGGGAGTTTTAGTCGTTTGCCAGACAAAACGATGCAATAAATACAAATTACATGGCAGGGCACAAAATCAAAAAAAAAAAAAAAAAAAAAAAGAAACCAAAGCCAAAAAAAGGAGAAAAAAACAGAAAAGGCAGCAAAGGGGCATTGTGAAGCTAGGGAAACTAAGGAAACTAGGGAGGTGCTGGCGATAATGGTTATGGCAGCGTAGTGAACACCACAGTCAGCAATCCAAATCAGTTTTTCAAACAGCCACACTTAGAAAAATATACCCTCCACTTAAAAAGATATATTTAAAATTTAAATAGTTTTAGCTAAAACTTTGTTTTGTTGTTCGTGGATATGAAAATATTTGTTATCATCTCTTAATTTTGCAATAACTCGATGCAATGTTCGACAAGTCTTTCTTTTTCTCCCAGTGTACAAACTAGACAAAGCCAAGTTGGAAATGGACCACGAGCTGGCGGCGCAGTGCCAAATGACTGCAAATAATGGCTGCTGCCTGTTTCTGTTCCTGCTACCGGCCAAGAAAGCCGCCAATAGAAAAAGGCTAAAGGCTGCAGGGCTGTTTTCCTTGTATTCCCCCTCCCCTCCCTTGACATAACCCAAATTCTATTGTATTCAAGAGTCAGTCTCGGCAACGCATAGAAATCCTTTATGCGCTCAACTTGTCGTTAGATTAACGCAAAATGTGGCCGCGCATATATAATTTAGTCCTTGGTCCCCTCCTCTCCTGTCTGCTCGTCCCGACTTGTCGAGTTTCCCATTCACACGGATACCTGTTGGGCGTCGCCGTCGCCCTGACATGCCACATTACTTTGGTGTCCCGCTGCCTATACACACACACACACACACACACACACACGCACACACACACACACAAACAAACACACTTGGGCACAAGTGCTTAGCATACAAATTAGCCTAACGGGAAATGCGAAAATCACTTTTGGCAGCGCATTATTATCGAGTCTGCGCTTTTCCATCGTCCTTTGCTGACGCCGTATCCTGAATGCTTTTTAGGTTAGATTTTTTTTCGTTATCTTGGCCGACATAAAATCAAAAGTGTCTCTTGGTTAGAATGGTAATCAATTTGGTTATCAATATGCAAATTACTTTTTGTTTCTAAAATCTTAACGCATTCACTGAAAATTCCAATAGACAGAAGAAATGTGCACCATATGAGATATAATCTTATAAACAGTTTATTAACAGCTGGAAACTAGTTGAAGCAAGTTTCTTTTACTTTCACAAGGTTTTCATAAAACTGCACTTTACTGTACTAATGTTTTTTTTTTTTGTATTTATTTATTTATTTATTTGTCAACTAAAGTCAGTCGACACCAAAAATACAAAAATTAAAAATTGGAATTAAATTAAATTTAAAATAGTAAGAAAATAATTAGTAAGAATTAGTTAAGATCCACCATCTCTAGATAAGACATTTAGAATTGAGTTTTTAATTAGAGAACTGGAGGACTCTGAATTGATTCCATGATATAGTTTATTATAATCATTACAGAGTACTCTCAACGGTTCATGCAAGGAATAGTTAGTAGTACGACGATTAAGAGAAAGTTTTCCAAGGAGAACGATAAATGTGCAAAAGGAAAACCTGCAAAATTGCCAAATATTTTGTTGTCATCAAATTGCTCTGATTAAATTCAATGCTTTCATTTAAAACATTTTAAACACGAAAAGTGGCCTTCATTAATGCAATACCAAGTCTGATAGCCCATTTAGTCATTTAATGTCAATTAGCAATACACATTCTTCATTCGGTTCAATTTTATTTTACCCCAAAGCATTTATGGTCATTTGTATTGTGTGTTTTGTAAGCGTGTGTGTGCGTGTGTGTGTGTGCGTGTGTGTGCGTGTGTTTGTTCAGAGTGCAAACATGAAATTTAATTAACTTTTTTGGCCTGAGCTTGAAGTGTACATGTTCTTGTGTGTGCATATGTATGTTTGTGTGTGTATTTAACGAACCCAAAAAGAGAAGCTCACATAAAAGTTTTCTCGTTAAAAAACTTGAGGGAAATTGTTCAGTGCAGTGGTCAAAAATATTTTCAATGGAAATACAGCATCCATCGCAATTTAAATGCAGTCTTATGAGCATTTTCAACTGCAGTCGCCTAATCAAAGATGCAAAGATTCCGGCACATGTAGACACCATCTGCCTCCGCCCTTTGCAACCGAACTCTTTTGACTGTCCAACTGTGGCACTGGTCAGTCGTGCCTAACGTGGCCCTGAGCAAAGTGCACCAGAAACTTTTCAAATTTACATATTTATATATATATTTGCTCGTTGCCCCTTGACCTTTCATATTGTGCCCTAATTGCATGCGCCCCATATGCTCTGGCCTGCAGCTGGCCAAGCACCAGTTCTCAGCTCATACTTATATTCAAGTCTGTGTCCATGTTAGTGTCTGTGTCTATCTCCGTGTCCGTGTCCGTGTCCCTGTCCGTGTCTGTGTCCGTGTCCTTGTCCAAGGCCGTTGTGACTTACCAACAACTTGCAGCTGCACGCGCGCGCTGACTTTGGGCTCCGTGGAGACCTGACACTCGTAGGTGCCGGCATCCCGCTCCTGCACATATTTGATTTGCAGTGTCCAGTATTTGTCTGGCTGCTTGAGCGCCAGGAAGCGCTGATCCGCAATGAAGACAGCTCTGCAATAAAAATGTAGAGTAGGTAATTAGGTAACAAATATATAACGTTAAATAACATTGGTGTTCTAAATACTCTTTGTTTTCTTCGCTGAACTTTTTAAGCTCATTAAATTGCAGACAAACGAAAGGAAAACCAGTAAGAATGCTGTAGTCGAGTGAGTTTGACTACGTTAGAAGCTTTGCTTCCTTTTCTTTTGGCTGAAAGGGGAACACAAAAACTAAGCCTGCATAAGTTTTATTAACAAACTAGAAAGGAAATTGTCGACAAACACAAATATATTTTCCAACTGTACTTTGATCTTGGAAGAAAATACATATAGTTGTGGTGTTTAAGAAATTGAATTAAAGAATTTTCAGCAATGTTATAAAGCGAGCTATGATTTAGATAGCCAGTGAGTTAGCGAGTATTTAGCACGCCAACACTTAACCAACTCGTAGCGAGTGCCGCAATTGCGTTGCATGGTGAATGTGCAACACTCGCAAGTGGCATTCGAACAAAGAAACAAACAAACAACAATAATAGCAGCGGCAATAAAAACAGGCCCACTTCTGCACTAAGCTCCACTGCTAATGGCCACTCAAAAGACACTCAACGTTATTTAGTTGCGGCATTTAAGCAGTTGCTCCCTCCCGCTCTAAAATAAGCCCCTCATCTTGTGGGAGTCAACACCACTTCTGGTGTATGGACTGTTGCAACAACAACAGCAGAGTCATGCAAATGAGTGGAGGCTGAGTGAGGCAGTTGTGGTGGGGAGCGGCGGGGTACCACTAAAATAAGTTGCATTTAATGTCATTGTTGTAATATTTTTGTACGGCGCTCGCCCGGAAATTTCCCTCTGCCATTTTCACAAAGTGCAAAAATGCTTCCGTCTCCAGTTGGAAGTGCACCAACTGAAACTAAAATGTCCATGCCACGTCCCCTCCTCCACCGCTCCTACACCCGCTGCACACATGCGTTGACATTGCTTATTAGGCACTCGGCATCAAAACCCTTGAATTCTCCCCGCCTTCCCACCCTCACCCCCGTGCACTAACAAGTTTTGATACTAAGCCCAGATTAGACCCTTGCGTTTTGCACTCGTAAAACTCGACATTTTATGACTTTTGCCATTTCCTTTGCGTCCCCTACTTTTTGCTTAGTCATGTGGCGGTTCTTCTCCTCTCCCACTCTCCCGGCTGCAACACGACCGTATTTCTTATCCAGATTTTGTAGTTACTTTATAATTTTCATCTCGTTTTAAAGTTTTGGCCCTCTTCTGTTGACTTCTTCCCACATTATTTTCCATATTTTTACAACATTCCATTGCCTGCCCCCGTTCGTCGAGGAGCGACTGCATTTCTTTTGCGTTTGTCCGGTTTTCTTCAGCTTTTTTTTGACGTTTTCTTACCCCAATTTCAAAAAGCGACCCGTAACAACATAAGTTTTCATCTGCAGTTTATGTTGGGGTCTAGAACGACACAAAAAACAAGACTTCGTGAAAAGTTTCGTCATGAGTTTTTGATTCTAGATGCCTTAAGTTCTGCTTCCATAAAAAATTCAACAAACACACCTAAAATATGTGTTAATAAAACAGGTAAATATGTAAATACAACTATTTGTTGACTGTGCTGGGTAACACAATAATGATGAAGGCCTAAAGAGTTTAACTTTATGATATTGTTACGATTGTATGGTAATGGGAAAGTTCCTGATGGTTATTAGGGAATATTAGCAGATCATTGATGGGATATTTAATTATTTTACAATTCGAAAAATAAACAAAAACAACGAGTGGTTAACAATTTAAATTGAAATGTCAGCAGTGCAATGAGCCCAGCTGAATCTGAAAGCCAATTAAGTCCCTAACAAGAATATTTCATTCAACTGTCACAGATAAATATTTGCTTTATTACCATCAATAGTTTACATTTGTATGGATATTACTAAGTTTTCAATTTAAAGGCTATGGTATGAGTGTGTGTGTGTGTGTGTGTGTGTTAGGTGTATTAAGTACTCCCCCTAGTAATAAATGACATGTATCCCTGGTGCGAAGATAACAGATAACAAGTAGACATACCACACCTGACCGTAATTACCCAGTCTCAGCACAAGAAACAACACAACAAATGCCAGTCATTTGTGTGTGTGTGAGTGTGTGTGTGAGTGTGTGTTGTATTGGGTGTACTTCTGACCAGAAGTAACTACAAAGTCTGGCTTGGATGCGTCCAGCGGGCAAACAAAAGGCGCCAAGCACGTGACATTTATAGGATAGTGTAAACACATCATTTGAGCTATTATACAATACACATTTCAGGACACGGGCAGACTGAGAGTCGAGAGCCGAGAGTCGAGAGCCGAGAGTTGAGGATCCTGGCAAATGCAACGTGCAGTGACTGAAAGTTTTTTCAAATCTATTTCCATTATGTGTGACGGCAGAAGGAGCAGCAGGAGAATAAGAAAACTTTCTAGATAAATGTGACATAAGACATTGGAGCAGGAAAGGACACGCACACAATCCACCGAGGACGGAAGTGGCTGTGCAGGAAGGTTGACTGCCAAAGGAAGCAATCAGTAAGGACACTATCTCGGCTTAATTTCAATGGTCCTCACTGTTTGCTCAGCTGCAACGCCCCATTTGCAGTTGTTGCTGTTCCTGTTGCTGTTGCTGCTGCTGCTGTTGCCGATGTTGCACACAGACTGCGTGTGTGCGTGTGTGTGTGCACGTGTGCCCAATCGCATTTCCTTGCTGTAGACAGTCATTCATTCAGGAGCAGCCATTCATCCGTTTGGCAGACAAACAGGCAGCCGCCTTATCTAATGTGAAAGGTTCATTGATTTTACTTTTCTATCAAAGTAATAAGCTGGACATGTTTGCTCCCCGCACTCAACTCAACTCACCACATCCCTGTAATCTGAAACAGCAGGCGGCAGCAAGTTGCAAGCGGATAGAAAGGAGTAAGCGAGTTGCGGAGACACTTGGATGTAAAGTTTTTCTAGATTTCGAAAACATGCAATGAAATTTCACACAGTTGCGTTTCCGCTTCGCATGCCACATGTGTGTGGCACGAAGCGTGGACGGGTTGGAAAGGACATTGGACACACATTCAGGAGTTGGGCACTCATAGAAAACTGGCTTCATTGAGGGCTCACCTGAAGCAATCGATGGTTGGTTATTGGAGACGCAGATTGAAATTGAAATACAAGTTGCCACTTGGCACACTTTATTCAATTTACTGCAAATTGTTTTGGTATCAAGGACCTTAATGAAGTTGCAGTAAAAACAAAATGAAAAAAATAAATAAATAAATGTTCTAAAGACATACAGAATTCCTTTAAACAATTTCTGTCAAAGTAAATATAACTATGTAAATAGCAATGTAAAATGTGTCCTGTGACAATTGTTCTTTATTGCAGATGAATAACTTAAATATCTAATATAATATAAAATAAAATATTTTACTCTCTCAAAATAATGCATATTTACATAAGTATTCACAAATATCAGAGCTTGCATTCGTCCTTTTTTGTTTCTGTGTATTTTCATTCAAAACATTTGCAAAAACATGTGCAATTTCCTTTGTCTGTCTGAGACAATAACTAGAGTCCTTATTTGTATATCCATGTTATTGTGTATCCTTTGCCCAAAAGCATCAGCTTCAAGTAATTAAAACGGAGTCTCAATTTGAAATGAGCAACAGTTTCATGAGTTCGAGACTTATTAGGGATTCATTAGAATTCATGTGCTTAAATCGATCTATGGAATAATTCTAATAATTATCAAAATGGTCAATGTTTAATTGAACTTATAAATGCACAACCAAATTGAATTGCAAATGGAAATGCTGAGATAAATAAGCTCTTCATCAATATGAAACATTTTTGGTGTCAATAAGAGCAAATAATAATAGATTAATACATATTGCATAAATTCATATAAATATTTTTGAATTGTAATATTGTATTAATTTTTCGCTTAAGTGAGCAAGGCAAAAGCAATTGTATTTATTTGCTAATAATAATACAAATCCATCAATTACCTGTCAACGGTGAGAATGTGGCCATCACGTAGGCGAATCCAGGATACGGATTTGTTGCCAAGCTGCTTTACCTGCAGAGGAATGAGATAATAAAGTTATAAATAAAATGTGTATTTCCTTTAATAGTGTATTTGGACAGGTGTTTTATACATTTTAAATACAAAATAAATTAAAAATGCATAACATTTAGCTAAATATTTTAATTTAAACATTTTATAATAATATTTCTATGGAAGTTGAAAAGTGGAAGTAAAAAGGAATTTGCAGAGATTTAAATAAGCACTTGTGCCAATATTTATTCTTAATGTTCTCAATATTTGATCCTATGATGAGTTCTACTTTCTAATACTTTCTGAATACTTAATACACTTAAATCAACTCTACGAAAATGTAAATTGTTTGGCGTTTAGCTTATCAAATAATTGAGTGTTTCAACTGCGTTCAATTAAATTAATGTTTAGTTAGATCCTAAGCCGTTTAACATGCTTTTTAAATACATACTAAGCAAATTGACAAAGTTATTGGTTTCGAATAAGGTCAAACGTGCAACCTGAAGCAGATAAAATTAATTAATGTCAACACAAAGGGACAACCTGTGGCAACTACACAGTTGAGGGTTTCAACTTATCAACAAGTAATTGATAAATGCCTCAAAACCGAGAGTAAATTAACGCAACAAAATGGAAAACAAAACGCAGACACAGATGCAACATTGAAATGTAATTAAATACCCAAAGTGAACATGAAGCTTGTCAAGCAGACAACCAGCCCCGACCCATTCACAGATCCCCTCCCTCTCCTCCTCTAATGTAATCGAAATGTGTCGTATTTGGTAAATCTAAAATGCATTTGGAGACTGCATTTGGGTTTGTTGAATTTACATGAAAATTATTTTGTCAATTCAACACTTTAGCACTGATTTTCGGCCCAGGCACAAATGTCATTAAATATGTTCGCCTGTAATTTTGTCGTAATGGACTCATTAGACACAAAGTGAGAGAGTCAAATTTAATTATGGTGAATATTTAACCAAATACTCTGTAATTTAATTCATTTTACATTACAGGTAAAGAGTGGTCTAAATTGTCCAATGCATACACAACTGAAGTAGAAACTCAGTTAAAAATACTAACAAATATCAACTTATGCTTGTTTCTCCACTTTAACAAATTCTGTGACCACGATTAAATTTATTTAGAGGAAAAATCAACAATTCAAGATTAAATAAAAATCATCTCTCTGACAAAGTAAAACGAGCTGCAATTGCCTGGCGGCTTGCTTAATTCAGGGGCATTTTTTTTTTTTTTTTTTTTGAGTGTAGTCAGTTTCTTTGTGAGCCTTTAACAAGGAGGAATTACAATAAGCTGCTGCTTGGAATACTTTGAATAACCCAATTGCAACCTGAGCGAAGTCAAAAGGATGCTCTCGACGTCCTTCAGCTGACATCAGCAGGGGCTTGCCACAAGTGAGAACAATCTTGAATGGAGCCGTTGCCGGTCAGGCAGTTCCTCGTTTGGAGGCAAGAAGTCGCTCAACTGTGCCACTTAATGCGGCAGCTGAACAAAGAGCCGCATGCAACGCATGCCACACAGCTCCAACGATGGGCATAAAGTGTAAAGTGAATGAGTGCAACTATGAGTGGAAATACAGCTACGAGTGCCCGTAATTGACAAGCATTCAGATGTGAGCTTTCCATTTTCCCTCTCAAATTGTATGCTGTGAGTGGGAGGGGGTGTGGGGCATGCACCAGCTGTCGGCAGTTAATTGACCATGACAACGGGTATTAACATTGTTTCTTTTTTTTTTGGCAACTTACAACACAAGTTGCTTGCTCCATGCATTAAATATTTTCCTCAGTTTGAAGTTGAAGCAGCTGCCAACTGCCAACTGCCAGACGCCTGCCGCCTGCTGCCTGCTGCTTGCCACACGATTAATGGCCAAGGCCACAATTTGTGTGCGAGCCGCACGAGAATTTGAATTTCATTTTGCCTTTGACCTGGTGGCCAATTACTGGCGCCTGTCTTTGTCTGCTACGCAAAAATTGATGACTTTGTTCGAGATACAAATTGGACTGGGGCGTGATAATTAGCTCTAATGACTCCAGACACTCCAGCCCGGTGAAGATACTGTCTATAAGGACAGATACAGCAAGCACCTCGCCATTTGCATGCAATTAAATTATATGGTTATCATAATTGTTACTTTAACTAAGGGCTGGAAGGGGGGGTGTTTGCTACACAATTTTACATTTCACAGACAGTTGAACAGTAGCCATATTTTGATGAATACAGTAGTGACTCCTCAATGGGAACCTTAATTTGAATTTTCTTATCTGTAGTTCTTATTATTATAGGTCCCACAATTATTTGATGTATTTAATTTAATTATATTATGGTTATTAGAGGCCAAGCTTTGTGTACATATTTAATGACTTTAAAATGGAATTGTGACTCGAATTTTCTAGAGAATTTAAGAATGCCAATTTTATTATTTAAAATAATTTTATAGTTTAAGTATATTTATTAACATTAATATGTTTTCTTTACGTTTCTAGATTTAATGAAAAAAACAGGAAATTTACTCATGATTATTTAGCATTGTGATATAACATTTGTACTTGTTTTTAAATTTAGGAAATCAGTCCCAATTTCAAATCAATCAGTAATTATAAGATAATGCATGGAATTTTTACGAGAAATTATAGTATCGACATACAATTTCCAATTATATAAGTAGAGACTAGTTTTCAATTTAGCTACAATAATTTATTTGGAAATGTATTTGACTTGCTCTGCGTGCCAGCTTAGTTAAAGCGCCTCCTGGGGTATTATTTCATTTGTTGAATTTGAACGGGGCACGTAATGCCATAAAACTAATTTGTGTAAATTTAATTTCAACTTTGGGTTTTGTTGGTGGTGGGCCCAATTCAATATTTACAACTTCTAAGCAAACAATTTGCATGTTCGGCTGCCTGTCGACCGTCGTTGACCTTAAAACACCTGCGCAAACAGTGGTCCTGGCTAAGCCGCCCAAATTTTCCTGCCCCGGACAGTGCCTGGTGGCATAAATTGGTGGCATTTGTTTTTGAGCTTTGTGTTAAATACACGATGCGGTCACACCTCGTGGCTGAGTGCCTCGAGCTCTACGGCAAATATTGACGCAATAAAATTTAATGTGTTTTCTATGACCAAGATACTTATGCGATAAGGGAGAAAGAGAGAGAAATGTGGCAATCTCTGATAATTACAAATAAAAAAGTTGCACGCAGCCGCGTCAGACACGCAATCCTACAAAATATAACAATAATCAAATAAACCGAAAACAGACAAAAAATTGAAATACGAGCACAGGAAGAGAACAGAAATCGTAGAGGAGCTGATTAGGATATAACTTACCCGACACGGCAGATACGCGTGGGTGCCGATCTGCGTGGTCACATTCGATGTGGCATAGCCGTCCAGATAGGGCTCGACAAGGACACCAGTGGCCATCAGGGCGCCAACCTCTGGCAGCAAGGACGACACTTGAGCCGCTCCCACAAAACCAGCAGCCGCCGACGAAGATGTGTCCACATTACTAGCATCAAAACTGGCAGCGACGGTGGCTGTTGCGGTGGCAGCTGCTCTCGTCTGTGGATGCGATGCTGAAATTGATTTGAGGCAGAGCGGAAAAGAAAAAAGAAAAGTCATTTTCTTGTTAATCGAAATGCCAATTTGAGCTTTGCTTCGACAAAGCTTATGTCACGTACGTGGCACACGTGAGACACGCCCATTAGTAGGTGTGTGATTAACAGCCGAGGGGCTGAGGCAGAGGCAGAGGCAGAGGCAGAGGCTGAGATTTCGCATGCCACAAACTTTATTGAAGATGCACGAAAATTTCCGTGTTGTTGTTTTCTTGTCTTGTTCTTATAAACTTTTCATATGAATTAAGATTATGTATTTCTATATCTCTATATTTATCTATATTTACTTGACAAATTTTTTGTGCTTTTAAATAAACTTTAAAAATACATGTTTAGTTATAGTTATAATAATTAATATAACTAATTAATTAATGTAATTAATTTATAAAATTATTCATTTAATATTCATCCATTTTCCACTTGAAATTCTTCAAATTGAAAAACTCTGTCTATTATTATTATTAGTATCAAAGATTCGAGTGATCATCCAGACGGATGGATGCTATATGGATGCTGGAGCCTGATTAAGTGCATATGTATTTTGTAAGGGATCGTTTGCTCAAAACCCATATACCCAATTGGGCATTTGTAATGGGCTTAGGGTATAAGAATATGGCGAGAAATTTAGCATTTCTCCAGCATAGACAATATTCGTTGGGATAACTGATGAATGAATTTATGATGCCTTTTGTTTGGCATTCGAAATTGACAAACTGTACGAAGTGCCTCCAGTGGCAGTGGAAAGTTAAGCAACCACAACATCAGCACCAGCAGCAGCAGCAGCAACAACAACAACAACAACATAAATTGAAATTGTGGCAAATATGCGCTTGATGCTTATGCACGCAAATCCCGCAGAATGCCAGCCAAACCACCAAGTGAGTCGAGCAGATATGAGGACATGCCAAACCTTCACACACACTCACCACACACACACACACACCACACACACACCACACACACCACACACACACACACACACCACACACACACATTTATGAAACCTGCAGGTGACGATAGATGGCGTGCTTGTTTCTTGTTGCTGCCGTCGACTGTCAGATTTTGGTTTCGAATTAATCAACGCCTTTTAAGTGGTTTGTATGCGTCGACACCACACACCAGCCAGCGTGCCACTCAATGACACCCCCCCCCCCCTATTCCCTCCCCTTCGATTGTGAATTTCGCTTTGCAAAGTGTTTTTTTTTTTTTAATGAATGGCGTTCATTAAAATTGATTGTTGTTTGCGGCGTCACCGCAGACGATGATTTGGCAATACGCACTCAACCACTCAGGGGGCGACGCCCCAGTGGTGCGAGGTGGTTGGGCCTACGCATGGCATCTGCTGAAACGCCATTAACTAGCAATTTCTCCGAATCAAATGGTTCGCAGCTAAAACTCAAACCACCACCCACCTACTTCCCAGTCCCCCGATTGCCATTGATTTTCGCGCGTTTTCACTTGATTTTTGCCTGATGAGTGCACAGATCCCATTTGATGTTGGAAAATTAATGTTTGGGTAAATTGACGCTGTCCCCAGTGGGGCAATTGAACTTCGAATTTGATGCACTTGCCGCCGCCTGTCGCTGACACTTTCAGTTATTCGCTTGTTTGTGAAATCAAAATCGTGGGAGTAAACATATGTACATATGTATATATATAAACCCAACTGTTGTAGGAATTGATTCTCTGGAATTGGCAAATGTTTGCCCTGACCCCAATGCGCAGCGAGTTGGAAGCACACGTTTTAAAGAAAACTCAATCAAGAGATCAAAACAAATATTTGATCAACCTTACTTTTTAATTTAAGAATCTTCTAAAACATATTTTTATTTGTCTTGTTTTGTGCCACATTTTTAGATTACGTTTATTTATTAAAATTCACTGAAAATTGGTTTAAATTTGTTATCTTTGTCTTTGTTATTATTTTTCATATTTAGTGGCATATAAATTAAATTGCCGCCAGCTTTTAGTTTCCAATATATATCTATTCCAATTATTTCTTTGATATGTCATTTCAAACATGACAAACACCGAACAGTACAAAATTCGATCTAAAAATATGCAAAAAAAAAAAAAAAAACATTTCTCCCAAACATTTCGCAATAAAAAAAGATCTAAACAACAATCTGCTAAAGCTTCTAAAAGACAAGCGATTTGGCCCGCGGCAAAATGATTTGATCCGCAATTGTGCCCCAATTAAAAGGGCGAATGATTCCGAGTCTGACAACTCTTACGTCAATTTAATTGCTGCGACCTTTTTTTGATGGGCACCGGTGACGGTTGGCGTCACTCAACTTGAGAGTGGCTGGTGTGGCAGTGGTGGCAGAGAGGGGCGGGCGGGTTGCCGATATGGGATGCAGCATGGAGGGATGAGGGTCCCCTGTCTCCACCAGAAATCAGCAATCATTTCATCTTTGCCCATTTTGTGTCCTTCTGCCTTTGGCAGCTCCTTTTTTCCGTTACCGTATGTCTGCTTTTGCGTGTGTGTGTGTGTGGGGTATCTGTAAGAGTGGCACTGCCACAAATTGTGGAATCAATGTTGGCGTGTTCGTAATTGACAAAAGGTTTCATGCATCCAATGCCCGTGCCAGTTCTGCTATCGATGCTTCGTCCTGTCGCCTTTTGCCTCGCTGCCAAATACACGCATGAGTGCCATGAGTGACATTCGCACACACACAAACACATACAAGCACATATACAGCCGGCAGCAGCACACATAGGCATAGACATACACATACACACACACACACACACACATACACACACACACACATACACACACACTGCAATCGACACGCCAAAATTGAAGGCGCGTTGAAAGGATCAAAGCCGTTAATTGTCAGTGACGCGAGTTGAAGACTCTTGCCATTGAATAGATAGAAGGGCTTAAGGCGGCATTGGGGTAGTTGCTGTGGGGGCGTGGCATCGATGCGGGCAGTCGCCATTTGGTTGAGCGACAGGAGCAGTGTGTGATTTGTCAAAGCATGCCATGATTTTGTCCTGCCCCTGGGCCAACTCTCGCACGCAAACAATTTTCCAATGTTTTGTTTAGCATTTTCCTGGAAATGAGCCGCTGGCGAAAAATAGAACAGAACCGTAGCTGTTTCCATGGCAAATGTGAGCAGTCTGATTTGGGAATAAAAAAAAGAAATGCTAATTTGGCGATGATTTAAATAGAAATAGACGAAGCTGATGGGGTCGTCAACATCACATATGAGTTTTCAGCCAAAAACAGATGTCAAAGTAAGAAAATTTAAAATTCACAATTTGAGTTTCCGATTAAAAATCGTATGACCTTTTAAATGTATGCCAAAATGACTCATAATCAGTTGTATACAATTTCTATAAAAGAAAGCACACAATTTTCGAGAGCAATTTCAATTCTCTGACGGGTTGAAGGTAAGATGCAGTTTTTATAATAGGAATATGATATTCTCTAAATATTTCTGTTGTTCAGTTTACGAATTGAAGATGTGCAGCCCTTGTTGTGGTGGCTATTGCGGGCCGTGCTGGTCACCCTGCTGCCAACCGTGTTGCCAACCGTGTTGCCAACCTTGTTGCGGACCCATTTGCGGACCCTGTTGCGGACCCTGCTGCGGACCCTGTTGCGGACCCTGCTGCGAACCCTGCTGTGGACCCTGCTGTGGACCCTGCTGTGACCCGTGCTGTGGTCCATGTTCTGGAGGCGGCGGTCAATCTTGCTGTTGCAGTCCAAGCTGCTGCTCTTGCTGTAAATGTGGACCGTATTGTGGGCCATGCTGCAGCGTCTGCTGCAGTCCTTGTTGTGGACCCTGTTGTGGAAAATGTACACGATGCTGTGGACAATGTTGTGGACCCTGTTGCAGTCCGTGCTGTGGACCCTGTTGCAGTCAGGGCTGCAATTCTTGTTGCGGCTCCAAGTCATAAAGCTCTCATCAAATAACCACCCAACCAATGACAATGTGGCATGCACAAAACATCATCATAAATTCGAAATAACCCGTTAGAGAATTGATCATAGCCTTAAACAAAAACCGTTTACGAATGCCACACAAGAGGGGGGTAGAGATGGAGACAGAGAGAGAGAGAGAGAGAGAGATAGTAAGAGGTGATGAAAGCGAGTTCTCTTAATTATCTCTTTTACTCTTCTTACTTGACATGTTAAATATGCGTGCTACAGGTTTCTTTTGGCCAACTTCACTTTGGCTTCACTCGCACAGAGCAGAGTTAAATAAACACAATTTCCATACTTTCAGCTCTTCGACTTAGCCTTGTTTGCCGAGATGAGGGGCAACTGCTGCTGGCAGGATATTAATGAAGTAAAATGGTGATAAGATTTGATGTTATGTTTTGGCTTAGATAAAAGTTGGTCATTCACAAGATATGTGAATTGGTACACGAAACTTTTGTGTACGGAAAATTAATTAAAATATCAATTCCGGCAACACGACAGGAGGGCTAGTACACGATAGATAGCACGTTAACAAACACACGCACAAGACACACACACACACACTCACACACAAAGAACACCGAAAATATCCAAAAGTCGACGTTGACAACTACAAGAATCTTTGAGATACTCGTTCTCCAATTTCGCACTCCGCAGAATAGGATGTTATTTACAGCTGCTGCTTCTGCTTCAGTCAGCGGCAGCTGACGCAACTTTGCATACCTTAATTAAACATTCTACATTGCAGATGTACACACACACACACACACACATATATATATATAGACTCAGATAGAGAGAAAAGTTTAAATAAATGCTTGTTAGATGTCGCAAAACTGCCCGCAGTCTTGTGCGGCACAAACTTAATAACTAAGTTCGACATTCTGCGGCAGTTACTTAACGAATTTCACTTGAAATGCCCAAAAGCATTTTCCAAACAATCCCACAGAATTTGTATATATATATATATATAAATATATAGCTGCAGAAACATCTACAGATACAGCTGCACATACAGCTACATAGATACATTTAAACCGTGCGCTGTGGATCTAGTCACTGTGAACTTAATTAGGGTTAATTAATGTTAGGAAAACACACACAGGAGAGAGAGAGAGAGAGAGTGTGTGTGTGTGTGTGTGTGTGTATGAGTGCAAGGGGGTTGGATATATTGGCTAACGACAAATTGGCATACAATTTACATTCTGTTGCAGCAGCTGAGACTGCCAAACCGGAAATGGGTTTTCAAAAGGCCGGAAGGCAGCAATTATGCGACCTGCTTTGTGTGCACTACCCCCTCTCCCTCTCTCTCTCTCGCTCTGCCTTTCTCTCTTTCTCTCTGACTCTGTGGGAATCGAAATATTAGTTGCCTCGAATATATTGCATTAGCCTGGCCAACGAAATTGGCTTTGCGTATACGCAACTTACATCAGTTTTGGACATGGAGCAGCCTAAGTCTACAAGCTGTTTGCATATCATCATCGCACCAATCCTTCAGAAAAAAAAAAAAAAAATGTGCGTGTTTGTGTGCTCTGTGTGTATGTTAACCCTGTAAATTGGCAAATCCAATTTTGACGCCTGGTTGTCCCTTCCCTCAACCTTCGCCAATCGCACGCCTTGGCTCCGATCCGTGCCCTTTCGGATGACAGCCAAACTTTGGCCTTGAGGCGTATCGTTGGGCGGCAATCATTGAGTTAGCTCGTTACGAGTGGCAGGCACTGTAGCTGACTCACACCCTCCAGAGGTTGTTTGCTTTTTATTCCACCTATGCTGCAGCTTGGCCACATTTTTGTCCAAGCACCCAGGACGAGAGCTTGTCTATAACGAAAGCAATTGGTAGAGTGCAGAACTGAATATGGGATGTGCACACAGTACATTGCTTGTACAAAATGCCAAATAGCCTGGGGCAAACTACTCTTCCAGATTTCCACTCTGATTAAATCGTCCAATATTTGTATGAAGCTCATAAAGTGTCGCATTGGTTTAGACATTTCACATGTGGCTTGCCACGGAAGTGTTGTTAAGTATAGAAAAACGAAATGTTACCAGGAGTAGTTATAAATATTTAATAAATATACATATATGTTTAACATACAGATTGTATTTTTAGTAGTAGCCCATTTTAATTATGCTTGAAATAAACGTGTCGACCACTGGTTTTGTTTATAACACAAAACATTTAGCGCAAAAACGCAAACTGCAATTGACGCATTGCGACCATTAAAATGCATAAATAAATGAAAAAAGCCACAAGGATATGCGTGCTAACTATGTGATGTTGTAAATATAAATAAAATGATAGAAATAAATTTATAGGATATGCGTGCTAACTATGTGATGTTGTAAATATAAATAAAATGATAAAAACAAATATGCATTGCAATTGCTGACAGCCATTAGATCATGCTTAATAAACCCTAATTGTCTGCGGTCTACTCTTCCTCTTCCCCTTCCTCCAGTTCCAGTTCCAATTTGGATTTGCATTTGACGCTCTTTGTTGAACATTTATTTATTATTCCATTTATTTCATTTGTTTATTAATTATTCAGCATTTTATGTACTTATCAGTTGGCAACTAAAAACCTATGTAGGGATTCAGTTGAATTTATAGGTTTGACATTTTTGGCTGAAAGCGGTTTCCACGATAATATTGATTGATTATACACTGTAATTAATTTTGTTTGTTATTAGCATTGTTTTTTGTTTGTTTTATATTATTGAAAGGTATATCGTATGATTTACTTACTATTTGTTAGATTTATATTGAATAAATAATTACACTCCTTTTTTTAGTTACTAATTAATTAAATGAAATCCAATTTTTAGCTGACATCAATTTTATCACATTTTCATTACATTAATTTTATCCCTAAGTTGTTTTAATATTCAAATAATTTGGCAATGGAGTGCTTCTGGATTTCCTTGGTTAAATTTAAATTAAATTTTTGTGCAACTCAATAAAAAATAACAATTTTGTTTTAAGCCAATCCGCTTACAATTAGTTTTGCCATTTTAAAGTAAAGCATATTTGGAGTATTTATGGGAACTGTTTCTTGTCATATCTGTAATTAGTTAATTAAAATGCATATACAAATCCTGTGATACTGTTATTTTGTTATTGTTCTCTATTGTTGCATAATGTATGAAGCGAAAATGTTAATTTTGTAGCATTACCACAAAAACATGTTGCAAATGAGCAGAGCGGCCAAACATTAGTTTTCAATTTGTGAGAGTAGAACTAATTTTTGCGAAGTACTCATTGGAAATTAACAAACTGCGAAATCCGCAAAATGCATTCGATAATGGATGGGAGAATTTGCATGCCACATGCTTCGCTATTGTTTTTTGGTGCTGCAAATGGAGCGATTGGCTTGACTGGGTTCTAATGTAATTTCATAATGGGTATTGAAGCCTCTGCTCCAGTTACAGACATAATAGCAAATCCCACACAATCCCATCTCTGCCTCGCTGCGATGCCACGGCGAGTAGGTGTAAATCCTCACCTGTGGCTACATCCATCCATCATTAGTTGAACACAAAAAGGATTTTATGATGCGGTAATGGGGACATAAAAGCACGCACCTCCACACCTCGAACCACACTATGTCAGTGGAATGTGGAGTGTGGGGTTTGGGTGTATATTTTTATGGCTTATGCCTTTTGAGCAAACAAGTTGGTGGATTTTTGAGCTAAGCTCCAGGACGCAAGCACCACTGACATAAACTGTCGCCTGATGCCTTTTCACACACGTTTTAACTAAGCCGCAACTTCCGCAACTGTCATTCAAGCTGCTCCCCGTCATGAACTGCATAGAGTTGAGCAACTTGCCGCACGTGCCCCTCAGCTGCTGCTGCTGCTTATTATACCCTGTACTTCAAAATTTAACAAAAAGTTTACAAAATTGTTGTTCTGCTAAAGCCTAAAGGCAACTGCTAAAAGGAGGCGACACATTGGTAAGTATAAAATTAAAATTCCGATCATCTTCCGCAGCATAATAAATTTCATTAGGAAGTTTTGGAAGGATAATATTTGGATTTATTCCGATGCAGTTGCTATAGAGTATCTTATAGTGATGTGCCCGCACATCTAGATATTGTTTTATGAGCATGTGGATAGGCGATATTCACAAGTAGTCGCCGGGCTTTGGCCGTAACTCAACACTACGGTGCATAAGTTAACTTTCTGCGCTTAATACAGTTTTACGGGCACTGCACAGCATCCTGACCATGCCCCATATCAGCTCCAGCTCCAGCTCCAGCTCCAGCTTCGCTGTCACGTGTGAGGAGCAGCAGCGACGACATCGCCGGATGCTCAGCAAATACTTTAAAACATATAAAAATTCCAACACGTCGTAAACTCGGTGCTTTTAGCAGTTCACACGGTATCCACCCCGATCCCCACTCCTACCAGACAGCACACCCAAGTCAGCAATCAACACACACAGGCACACACACACACACACGCACAACACAACACACACACACTCAAAAGCGAAGCAGCTAGCTTTTGTTACAAGTCATGGAACATCAAGTGAAGTTGTTGTTGCATGTTGTGCGTCATGTGTTTGCTGTTATTGTTGTTGTTGTTGTTGTTGCTGGTCGCTCGTCTCGTCTCGTCGCCTCTTGAAACGTTTCATCTTGCCACGTCACGGCTGCCTCGCCTGTTCCGCTGCAGTTAACCTGCAAAGTAGCGCAATTTGTTGATAGCAGGTAAAATTTCATTTGCGAGCAGTTTATATTTTTGGATGCCACCTAATGATGGAGTTGCAGCACACAACACACACACACAGACACACACACACACAGCTAAACTCATGTGTTACGTGTTCTAAACACGCGCGCGCAAAAAATACGAAATAACAAAAATAAACTCAATTGTTTTTCTTTTTTCCTTCTTCTATTTTTTGTGTCAATTATGCGGACTACGTATTTTGAACAGAATGTCTGCATAACTATTCAGCAAAAAACATAAAAATAATTGCTTTACGTGCCTCCGGCAGATTCTCCAGGAATCTGTTGAAAACCGTTTAAATGCAACATGTTGGAAAGCTTGCAACTAACAAAATGGCTCCGACAATTTGTTAAAAATAATAGCTATGAATTTAAAATCATAATAAGCTGAACTACATTTTTTTTTGTGTATATTTGCCGAAATTTCAGAATAATAATTCCAATTAATGATATTGAAAATTTCCATCCAATTATTTCTAGTTCTTTCAGGGAATTTTACTTACGACTTCAACGAATACCAAGCGTAGGCAAAGTTTAATCAATTAAGTGCCAACTTTATTTTAAAAGAGTTTTTTTCTATTTTTCACTAGAATTACACAACTGCAGATTGCATGATTTTTTAATTTATAACTGGGAGCAGAAGCGAGAGTCCACATTAATATCACTTTACCTCAATCTGTCCAATTTACCAATAAAGCTCCTGAAATCTGAAAACTAAAAGCGCTTTAAGCTGGAATGGCAAAATAAATACCAGGTTTGAGCTTCATTTTATGTTAGTGCATGTGGTTGTGTGTATTTGTGTGTGTGTGTGTGTGTGTGTGTGTGTGTGTGTGTGTGTGTGTGTGTTTGGCAACAATACTGCCTTTTAACTTTTACATAAAAACAACGCAGCCGGCAGCAGTTAGTGCAGACGAGAGTCAGCATCCAGTAAAGGATGCAACTTTCAGCTGCTAAACGAAAATATAAAACACTTAACTCGACTGCAGCCAACAACGTTGCTGGAGCTGCTGGTTGAAGCTCTGATGTTCTCTGATGGTGGCTGTAACTCCCTCAAACTGTTTAACGGGACGTGCCAAAGATGCTGCAAACCGTACCAAAACTCTACACACAATTTGCCACAAACTCTGTCTGGCTGCAGCGGCCTACAGCGGCAACAATTTGAAGTCACTAAGCGATGTCACTCCGAGAGGGAGCCATGCTTAGGGGCTGGATCTGGGGACAGATGAGCAGATGGGCAAACAAACCAGCACAAGAATCGGATAGCAATCCAACCCACCACAGAGCACCACTCGCTGCACTGCCTGCAAATTTGGGTCAGTTTTTGGCATCAGACAACAGAGAGTAGAGAGAGTTGAGTGCTAGTCCATCTGGTCCATCTGGTTTGCCAGTGGCAAACATTGCCAATAGGCCACGTAAATGGAGCACAAAAATACGAACGATTAAACAAATATCCACTGTGGCTAATTAAAAGGGCAGAAGGCACAACAATTCCAAATGAGGCTATTATCATTTTAGGACTATAGAAAGAATCCTGGGTTATCACGGAGGCATATAAAATTAACATTGATCCTCTCAATTATTTGTTTAAAACACATTCAGTTGAAATTTCTGAAAATCAAATGGTTTGGGATCTGTGGAAAATATTAAATAAAAAAACATTTTCTAACTAAACGAATCTTATCAACATTTTGTAAAGCCAAACAAATAAATCACACCCACAGTGCGCACTTTACTTGGGCTGCTTTATTCGATGGAAAGGGCCAACTGAAAGGAGCTGCGGGGGGTGCATTGCCAGACATTAATAAATAACAGGCAAAGTTTAAATTGCCGTTAGCATAAATTATGAGCAGTTAGAGCCTTTGGCTGCTGCATTCAGTCAAAGTTGACGCCAGTTTGGCTGGCTGTGCGAATGCAGAAAAACTTGCCAAAAGCAGGCAAAATACGTAAAGGAAAAAAATGAAAGAAAAACTGGTGAAGAGGAGAGAAGAAGACGAAAAGCAGCACTGAAATTTTAGGTTGTTGGCCAACTCGGCGAGATTTCAATTTGCCTGCTAGCTGTTTATGGGGCAGAGGAAACGTCGACCAACCCATAAAGCATTTCCTGCACTCATGAATCGGTTGCAGCCACACAGCAGACGTCGTCGTTGTTGTTGTTGTTGTTGCTCCTATTTTTGCTGTTACTTTGTTCAAGTTCTTGGATATGTGTTAGTTTTATGCAGAGCCTTGCTTCGGGTATTTTAATTTTGACATGAAGATTAGCACGTCTGTTCCTCTGCAAACTGGTCATTCATCATTTCTTATAGCACTGCTAAATCATATGGCTTTGGGAGTAACAATCTACGTTTATAATTAGATTTGCATGTCAGCAGTTGGACTCCGTTCGGCAAGGGTATGTAATCTTCGGCGTGTTTAAGATAGTCGTTTCTTCTTGTTTTGTTTTCTATTTGCATTTGGCCAGATCCTTAGAAAATGGAACACTGGCTGGCTGGATGACTGCTTCCTGTAGCTTTGGGCGCGTATTATGCACCGCGGGTTGCCATTACATTTACCTAGCGATACCATGCCAACGAACCCAATCCCCTCCAGTCCATATCCGTCCTTTTTATATCACACTTTCTGGCGTGTTTCGTCTGCCATTCAGAACGCAAGTATTTCACATTGTTTGCCGTCGAACGCAATAAAAGGAAAACCGCCCGCAAACAGTCCGTGTTTATTTGTTAGAGTTAGAGAGAGAGAGAGCGAAAGAGAGAGGGAGAGAGAGAGAGAGCGAAAGAGAGAGGGAGAGAAAGAAAGAGAGAGAGGGAGTAAAGCACCATGTGGTAAGTGAAAGAGTGCCATTATTCTGGTATGCAGCGAACGCCTTCAGCATTTTTGCAAACATTCCAAGCGACAAGCACAATTCGCCTCTTAAATATGTTCCCCGATTCGCAGATTAAATTGTTCAACTTAATTTCGGAAATGTCATAAAGTATTTAGTATTGTTAAACATACTACTACAAATATTTTATTTATATTTATTACAGTGTTGTCACATTGTTGAAATTTTAATACTCAATAATTCATAAACAGTCGTTTTCAAAATGATTTTCCTTTAATTTTCCAATTACAATGCTTAATAAGAATACTAACTGTTCTCAATCCAGTCTTCAATTCGTAATAAAGATTTACTTGCATAAGCATTTAAAAAAACCGGAAGGGAAATCGTGTTGTTTTAGATTTGCCATTTTCATTTTGCTGCTTTCATTTTGAAATCGATTAATTTTCTCCTTGCCATTTTTGCGTAGCCATTAGAAAAGCTGTGAAACGGGTTTAAACTGCATACTGCATTGGCTTATTAAAATAGTACTATTTTGTTTTAAATAATGCAGTTTGTTGCCCAATTTGAGTGCTTAACTTTATCAACGCAGCTGATCCACCTCCAACCACATAGCAGCTCCCATCTTTGCCTCCTTTGGGTCTCCTTTTATGCGCTGAAAATTCAGTAAAACTGAATTTTCGGCCAATAATTCAGAGTGTGACAAGTGTGCGAATCGAAATTGCTAACAAAATTCACTAGAGAATTTTGCAGAGAGACGACAAAAAGAGGGTGGGTTCGTCCCACTGAACAGTGGGGTCCAACCACTATATGCAAATTACGCGCACTGCACTGTTCTGAATTGTCACCCATTTTCCAACTGAGATCCTTCGACATGCGTCCAGGCCGCATTCACCGCTTTCCTGTGATGATACACAGAAAAAAACAATAGCTACCATTGAATTTATAAGTGATAAGCTTTCGCTAAAATTACAAAGTCGATTAGTGATTGAATTGTTTTGAGGGGGATTGCATTCTTTGCTGAAGTATGTTTATCTAATTTGAATAATATCCTTTCAAGTCTGTTTATTTTTTGTAAATTTAATAAGTTTCGTAGGATTTAAGAAAGAATAAATTCTCTACTTAAAATTCAATTCATTTCTGAGAATGCATTTCTAAATTGTATTTTTTTTCAGTGTTGCAGTAGAAGAAACCGCATGAACATTACAAGCGGACCCTCGGGTCGTTGGTGAGGGGTGTCCGAACCGCAAACATTCACCCACATTGCACAGGAGCCTCACCACTCGGCACCACTCGTAAATATGCCTGGTTGAGTGTCGACTGGTGGTAGTCAGCATGAATGTATCTGCTGCTAATATTGCCAAGGAATTGCTAATTTTATCAGCGTGTCCACGTGTGTAACGGCAAATCCTTTTGGCCTTTATGCGCAATTCCGGCATTTGTCTGGGAGACAATTGTTCCGCACATTGCGCATACGCAACGTTAGCGAATGTTTTGGCCAGCTATCTGTCGCTCTTGGCCATGATTCATTTTATGTTTGGCCATTTCGGCTGGCCGTAAAGATTGATAATTATGTCAGGCTAATATTATATGAGCCATAAAAATATACATCGAAAGCACAAAAATATATGTATGTACATCAATGTATGCATTTTATGGCAAACATTTTGATTTCGCCTCTTGCTCTCAGCTGTATCGTCACATCCAGCGGCGGACGCAGCCGCATCCAATGAATATAAACAATAACAATTGAAATAATAGCAAAATCGTATCCTATCGCATCCTGGCACTCCGTCGCGCTGATGTGGAAGGACTGCAAACCCAAATCCTGCATGTTGCCAAGGTCTGCCATTGCCACGCCTTCTCCCTCCCACTCAATGCTATTATATTCAGCTCGCTATCTCTATCTCTCTCTTTCTCATTCTCTTTGTCTACGCGACGATTTAATCGCAGTAATGGAAATGTCCTTTTTATATTAGTGCTTTCCATTTGAACGTATTTGTGTTCGAGCATTTTCCGTTTCAATTTGCAATATTTCTTTGTGTTTTCTATTGAAAGTCAAAGCAAAAAGTGTATTGAAAAATCCCGCGATTTTTATTTACCACAGTCCAATGTAGATCTGATAAAGTGAATAATATTTAGAATAAGTAAAGCACTAATATTTGCACACATGATTTGTTATTTTTTGTATTTATTTTTAATTGAATGAATTCATTTAAAGAAACAGACAAATAAACGATGAAAATGTTCTTTAGTAAACTTTTTATCTAAGTTATTCCACTTTATTTAGATTCAAGTACTTATTGAAAGAAGTGTTTGTATGAATTTAAAATCTTATATCTATCTTATATTATTCATAATATAAACTTTTTATCTAAATTATTCCACTTTATTTAGATTTAAGTACTTATTGAAAGAAGTGTCTGTATGAATTTGAAATCTTAAATCTATCTTATATTATTCATAATTTATGTATTCTCAAATTTAACTTCAGAGTTTTAATCTCATGTATATTTAATTTATGGGGAATTACTTTTTAAACAAACAGGATTAGCTTCGACAGTATTTAATAGACTTAGAATTAGTCTTATATATAACCGATTATTTTGTTTTATGTACAACTATTTCCATACAGATCAATTAGATTATAATATAGATTTAATAGAAGAGCTTGAGGGTTTCTGATTGCACATGTTACAGTTAACAATAGGAGTAACTCAGTTCATCTCAGGAGTTGTGGGTTGTGCACTTGACTAGAGTTCAAATATTTAACTGGCGGGGTGAAGTACTTTCTAAACAAATGTCGGAATTCTATCTCTCTCTCTCTCACTCTCTCTCTCTCTCTCTCTCTTTCTATTTGCCTGCGCGCGTTTTCAAATTTATGGCTAACAATATTTTTGAAAACTATGTCGGTACAGTAAAGTAATGGGGAAAGGGGAGAGCGGGACAACGCACAACAAATGGCAACCAACGTAGATAAACAACACGCAGCCGGGAGTGGGGGTGATTGTGGATATCAGGATCAGGAATCTGGAATCGGGCGTCGGGGGATTGGTTATGAGGATACGCGCTGGAAAACGGAAGGAACGGGAACAATGCAGCAGCATAATTTGAATGCACAATGCGAGCAGTTCTGTGTGGCAACATCAGCAGCAGGAGAAACAGGATGCGGCAGTGCATCCACTCGTTCTGCTTTATCTCCATGCGTCGTATGTTTCTGAATTTCTTTCTGTTAGTTTTTTCTGTATTTTTGCTGTGTTTGGTTTTGTTTTGTTTTGTTTTGTGTGCGCTTATTGCATTTGTCTCGATTCGTTTGGTTCGCACAAAAACAAATTGCCGGAAGTATGCAAATGTATGATGCAGCTTATCAGATATTGTTTGAGAGCTTGGCTCTGGCTTCCATCTCTGTGCTGGGCACAGAGTGCTTGCTGGATAGATGCGGCATTGGGGCGTGGCATCCTGGCACTCATTTGCCTTGCAAAAGGCGCTCAGCTGCAATACGGCAATCGTTGTAAACAAAGTGAGCCGACAGCAAATAACTCTCAGAGGCACTTGTACCGAATTGAACTGTCAGCTGCAATGGGTATTCCGCCCCAAAGGCACCCATGCCACATGCCCCATGCCCTCCTCACTTTGCTGCTCGCCAAAAATTGAATTACATTTTCACTTCACTTTATGCTAAATAGCGATCCAACGTCAAAAGGCAGACAGCAACAGCATCAGAGGAGCAGATAAAAATTAATTAAAATCTTCTGTTTTATTTTTTCTGAATGCCTTTTGCAGGCTTTCACTTTTTGCCCCCGGCTCAGATGCGAAGTTTTAGTCATCCAATTTAGAGCATAAAGTTTTTGTTATTAAGAAAATGTCAGATTTAACAAATTTAAAATAGTTTTAAGTTTACAAGAAGAAATATAGGGAACTTATTTTCTTTTTTTTTATGTAGCATTTATATTTAAAAAGAAAAAAATTGTCTTTTAAATTTATCTTCATTTATTTTGAGACAATTGGTTTTATCAGAGTCTTCAAAGTATTTTTCACTGTCCAGTGACATCCGTTGTCATTTATCATAACATGAACTTTGTGACACTTAAAAAGTCTGACAGACTCCAGCAACCCCTGGACATTTGCGGATGTACTTGGATCAGGACAGCGGCTCGATAAAGTTATTTTCTTTTTTTCCAGCAAGTACTTGACATATTTTCTGCAGCTCTTGTAGATGATTATTTAATATTTCCATATTTCTTACACATTTTCACTGAAGCTAGAAAACTCTGGAGCTTTGTGTTTCACGTGGCGGCGTTTTATCGCCCATCGTCGTGTCCTCGAACTTATTGATAAATGACTGTGAAGTATTTTTATTGGCTGGGCTGTCACAACGCTTGTCTCTCGCCTGGACAAGCTCCTCTGGTTAGCTTGGAAATACCCGGATGCATAGCTGCCGGTGTTGGTCCACACGTTCTGACAACCAGCTGCCAGTTTTGTGTTCTTATAAACAGTTTAGCGGCTTCTGTGTGTGACAGGTGAATAAAAGCAGCTGTCAACACTTTTTTATCCCAGAGTTAGAGATTGAGTGAGTGTGTGTGTGTGTGTGTGTGTGTGTGTGTTTAGGGTTGCAACTCCATTTATTTGGATATGTGGAGCATATTGATTGTTGCAAAAATTGCGGCAAATAATTGAATTTATTTGTCTCTAAGAATTCATCTAAACAGCTCTCAGATTGCTTGTGGTATTATTTTTGAGAACTAATAAATTATACCATATTAGAAAAGGTATCAATCATATTATTTATAGTAAGTTTACTAATTTTTTATACATCTCAAAAACGAGGAATGTTTTCTAGCGGCATTTCATAGTTGATGAAGTTATTGGTAATCTACAGTTGACATAATTTCCTAAAGACGACAATATTGCATTCAAATTGAGCCACAAATTCGTTGATCATTTTATACCCAACTTTGAAGTGTTGACAGGGGGTTCACATGAGCTGCTAAAAGGGAGCTGGGACTGCAGACAGGAGCTGATTCGGAATCAGAATAGGATGTGAGTTTGCCAATGGAGTTTTGCTTTTAAATCCGCACATTGCTGTAAAATTTATTGATACACTCTGTTTGCAATAAAAATTGATGGCAGAAACACATTTACACTACCAGAGAAGGACGCAGCCGTTTCAGTGAAATGGAAATGGAGTGGGGGGGTGGTGGAAGGTAGTAAGCTATAATTTTTCATTTCATTGTTTTGCGTTTCTTTTTCCGCTCTATTTTTGGTGCCGTGGGAAAATTCGCGAACGCAATGGATAAAGAGAGCCGACAAAAGCTAAAGTAGCATACGACAGCGGCACAATATTTTTTCTATGCTGCCAGAAGGAAAAAATCGTGAAAATGTCAGACGGAACTGGAAGCACATTTTTTATATTTATTTTGTTCCAAAAAATGCGAACGCGCATTCAGCCAAAATGTGGCAATGGGACTGGAAAGTGGATCAGTTGAAAGATGGCGAGGGGGGGAACGTGGTGCGCAGGGTGCGGCCGATAAAGAGACAGCAGCAACTGCGACATCTTAAAACTGCAATAAAACCAAACGGACGGAAATTAAAGAAGAAAATTATGTCCCCGGCTAAAAAAGGAAAGTGAAAACAACAACAACAAATAAATAGAAATCGTAAGTAAATCGCACATGAAAAAAACTAAATAAAATGAGAACAAACCCAAATTGGTCAGAAAACAAAAGTGATGCTTTGCAGATTTTGTTTTTACAGCCATAATCTATATGGAAAGGCATATAGAACTACAGGAATAACGTGGCGTATACGTAATGCCTTTTTTTTGGGCAGAGCTCAGACACTAAGTAGGCTTTTAGAATAGTGAAGTGAGCCAAAGTCTTAGTTTTGCCGGAAGTCCAACTACCAACGGAGCACTCAAATTGAAAACCAATCAGAGGGAGCCGAGTATTTTGGCTGAATGCAAATCATTTTTAAATGCTAACAAATTTCGGTCAATTTATTTTACGCTGCTCCGAAATAAATTTCAACAAAGACGCAATCGCATGAAAAAAGTTATGAATAATGTTTAAAAATAAAGCGAGGCACCTCCCCCAGAAGCGAAAAAGCAAATAAATCAATCTTACACCGAAAAAGCACAAGCTGTGGTAAAAGTCAATGATGCCGAGGAAGGAGGTGGAGGAGCAGCACCAGAAGCAGGCCAGTAAATTTACAGAAAGACTTGGAGCACTACACGGCCAGGGAGAATAAATCTATAAAGATATTTTATATTTACGATACAAGTCGGACCGTGTTGCCACCACAGGCAGTTGAAGTGGGGGGTCAGCTGTAAAGTTTTTGCCTCCACACGAACGAGAAAAACACACGAATGGCACAGGAAAAACCAAAAGCATTCTTTTTGTTCGTCAGCTAGCTTAACTCTCTCTCTCTCTCACTCTCTATCTTTCTTTATCTCTCGCTCTCTCTCTCTCTCTCTCTGTGGCATATTTGTCTGCTCATTTGCGTTGGTTTAAAGTTTTGCTTTCCTGTAGCTGTCTCTGTTGCTGGTTCTTCTTGCCCCATGGCTCTTGCGATTCAACATCATTTACAATTCAACATTTTGCACAAGCTCATGAATTATGTTTTCATGTTTTCCTTTTTTCACTTTTTCACTTTTCACTTTTTTCTCTGTTGCGTTCCCGTTAAAGTCAGCAGCGACAGCAAAAAGTACGCTAATAGCTTCTTATGACAGCAATGAAGCGAAATCAAGCGAACATTTTTCATGTTTTTCCTCTACTTTTCCACTGTTCCTAATTTCCTCTGCATAGCTTGAGGGCAAAGTGCCAAATACAGAATATTTTAGTGGGTACATGGGATAGTGGGCACTCGAGCTGTTTATGCTAATAAGCGTATCAATTAAGAGGCATTGTTAACTTGCACCATGAATATACCTATGATTAAACTCAAGGATGTGTTGCATGTGTCAGGATAGTCGCCTGACTGAGTGAGTTAACTGTTTTGGCATGGAGTGCACGTACGAGTGAATGTGATTATTTGCACAAGAGGACGTGGCAAATGCAATCACTGAAAAATAAATGAAAAACTAGCTGACACTTTTCTGCGCACTTTTCAGCAACCAAACGGCGTGTTGCACAACAACCAACTTTGCCGGGTTTGGTTGCGACAAAGGGTTAATCTAATTAGTTGCCACGAAAGTAACGCGTTGCTGCAGAAAATTGAATGCATATTTATGTACATATATCACTAGGAATAACTAGGAATTCAATTTCAATTTACATTTTCTATACTTGGAAGGGTATTCAAGCTGCGACTTGCGGAATTTATTGATTTTTTCGTTAACATTCATTTCATACTTTTTTTTATCGGAGGTTGTTCAGCAGTTGAATAGCTCTGCTAACAATCGTCAATTTTCAAATTGCTTCACTCACAAATTGCTCGGCAACAAAAACAACAACAACAACAACAACATCTGCCACTGCTGATGCCCCTTAGGACTGTAGTCAGTATAACAACAGCAGGTACTTATTTATTTTTAATGATATGTGTATCTGCAATTGAAACGGCGTTAAAATTAACATTTTATCAGCATTTTATTTTGCATTGCATTTTGTAGATTCAATTCTCTCTTTTTTGCATGCAATTTTACTACATTTAAAATATTTAAAAACGGTTTATTGCGCTTTATTCAAATGGAATTCCCCATATTTCAAGTTGTTTGAACTTTTAATTTGATTAATTAACCCAACAGAGTTGCGAGCCAAATAGCAAAGAGCACTTTATTAATTAGAGAACCAGGCAGATTAACTAATTAAATTGGAGTAGATTCATTAAAATGTTAATGAAAGGCTTAACCCCAATATATATATATATATATATTTAAAACATTTAGGAGTATTTTAATGCAATTTGCTGGAAATATATTTTTTGCAGATTCAGTAAGATTCATTTCAATATTCAGAACTTACCAATTGCTGTGTAGAGAATTCCGCCGATAAGTAAATTTGCCAGCTGCGTTATGCGAAGTGGTGCGTTGAATCTGGCTGTGGTGGGGTAGCTGCTGGTGGTGATGGTGGTGGTGGCGGTGGTGGTGGTGGTGGTGGGCACCATGCCAATTGTGTCTATTCGCATTTTGGATCGATTTTTCCAGAAGCGCATGCTGTGCTCCTTCCACAGAGCAGTGATAAATGTTCACCTACGCAGAAATAATGCGAATCTCGGCACTTTCACTACAATTCTACAGTTGCACTGGAGGAGGCGGCAACCGCCGCGCCACAGATATGTAAACGCATTTAACACCTAGCCAAAAAAAAAAAAACTAAAACCGTTTTTTGCTGACTGCTGCCACACGTGGCATATACGCAATGAATGCTTCTTCGCAAAAGAATTGCTGTTGTGAATGTTTTATTTGTGAGTTCTGCAAACGTTGACTGAATTTTACATTTAGACAAATTGTCAAAGAAATGTTACATTTATTTTGTTTCGTATATTGCAAGAATCGGCGCTTTTTTATGGGACGGTTTCTCTCTCGATTTTATTGCCAATTTTATCTGAAATGCTTTTCACAGTTCCAAGCGCAGAACGCTTATTAATTTTGCATAGGATTTATTTGTTTTCCTGTTGATATTTTGTTAGTTTATCATTTGTTTATTTTTCTTGTGTCTTTTCTTGTATTTTTATGAGCACTACACTTGCTGAGTTACAAATGGCCTCGAGCTGTTTGCCATCTCTAGTCTTTTGGCCAAGTTCTCTAGTTCCTTACACACTGACCCACTCAGCCGAGTTGTTATTCTTGGCGAAGTAGCTAAAAACAACATCTGTCAGTTTCTGGCCAATTTCGTATCCTTTGGATTTGTTTTTGTGGGTATTTATCTGGAATGAAACAAAAGGCAATCAGTGTTTTTAATGTACCGTTAATATTAGTCGAGAATCGATTTATTTTGGACTCCTAAATGCCAAGTGATTTACTCTACTTAGCTCTATCGATGAATGTATCTTTGAGTGTTTTGCTGTGTGAGTTTGTGAGTGTTTTTCGGATGTGGTCAGCTTGCATGAATTCCTAAGCTTCAACGTTTGTATTATTGTGTGTGGAGTGTGTGTGTGTGTTTGTGTGTGTGTGTGTGTGTGTGTGTGTGTGTGTGTGCGGATGTAGGACTCATTGTTATTGTAGATAATTGCATTTGCTGCTTTCGTGTTTAGCTTTGCGCTCAATTAATTATCTCAAGCTACACCATCTGCGGACTTAGTGCTCCCAATTGGCCCCGTCAAATGCCACATGCCACAGCCGCTGCAACACATACCACTAAAGTGCATCGCTGTATTTGTATTCCGCACTATCTAATTAACCGTGAAAATAGCATCAACAACACTGCTTACATCGGATTCCATCTGATGGCTCCCTGAGTTGTGAACAAGATCTTAAATATCATAAGGAAATTATAAGTCTTCTTTTAGGCACATTCCAAAACAATGACTAAATTAAGCGTGAATAAATTTGAGCACTTTTAAAAATATGCTAATAATTAAATTCTTCAATTTTAATTTGTAATCTATATTTTTTAATACATATTTTTTTAATGTTGGAATGTTTTACATAAATTAATAAAAACAAATAATACTCACAATCAATATATAGGCTTCGATATACCATATGCTTATTTCTCTAAAATCATTTGCATTTTTATAATCATTTTTATTTTGTTTTAATCCATTGGCAATTTGTATTGTGGTTTTTAAATGGTATCTTAAATTTTCGTTTAATTGTTTGCTTCTTATTTTTGTATACAATTAAGACTTAAGTAATTTTATCAACAAAATGCAGCTCATTTTTGTATATTTAGCAGATGTTGCCCCGAAAGTGGCACACGTTGCGTCTGTCTATCCGTCTGTGCGTCCGGTGTGAGTAACGCTATTTTGAGTTCCGCACACTTTTTTGTTTTCAAATATTTTGAGCAAGAAAAAAGAGAGAAAGAAAGAGAAAAAAGAGAGAGAAATTCATCTTCATAATTTTCGACACATTACTGCCAGCTCATCTACATTAAAAAGCACACCCGTATCCATATGAAGCAGGCAAGTGTATAAGTGTGTGTGTGTGTGTGAGAGAGAGAGAGAGAGAGAGAGAAACGCTGCAACGTAGCAAAATGTCAGCGAAAGCGAGAGGCAGAGACAGTTCTGGCGCAAAGGATACTCCCACCCCAAGCCAAGTTTACCAGTGGCAGCATCAGCATCATCACCAGCAGCAGGCGCCACTCCCAGCCAGTCCCAGCCAGTCCCAGCCAGTCCCAGCCAGTTTCAGCCAGTTTCAGCCAGTCCCAGCCAGAGCCTCCAGTACCAACTCCAGCCGTGTCCCACTCGAAAGTAGGCCACTGGCAAAATGTTGACTTTAATGTTGCTGTCGCTTAAAATTTATGCAGCTGACGGGCACAGCTCGTCCCGGCTGTCTGGCATTTTAGGAGCATGGGAGGCAGCTCGCTGGCGCCATGCATTCTGCTTGTGGGGCCGGCAGAAGGACACGTGGGCGTGGCCCGAGGGTGGGCAGTCGAGCGTGCATTTTTCACCAAAATTTGAAGCGCCAGGCACAGCTGAAGATTTATGCGGGTCACTTAATAACTCAAACCCACATACCCGTACCCAAAACACACACACACACACACACACACACACACACACACACACACACACACACACACACACACACACACACACACACACACACACACACTCACACTACGATGGACGTAATTAAAAAGTCTGTCTAAACAATTCTCAAATTAAATATTATTTGCCCGTCTTTCACATTGAGCTGTCGGGTCGAACAGCTACCGAGTTCCGGGATTGTGCAGCTGAAGGGCTGACGGCTTGAATATTAATGACTTGACATTCAGCTCGATAAAATTTCGCAAAAGGGGTTTTTGGTGGCAAAAGTTTTCGCAGCAAGTATGCCACAAATGTTGCTCAATTTGGTTGTGTTGCGTTTTCCTTTCGTTGCTCACGTGTCGTTTGCTTCTCCCAGTAAAACTAACTGCCATCAAAACAAGCATTGAAATACCATGACACAGAATTACCCACCCAACCACACGACCCCCCCATAATAGCTTAATGACTAAACCACCGAGTACATAGTTGAGCGACCAAATTGAGCAACTCTTACTTACTTCCAAGTGAGCAACGACGACGCTTCAACTATTGATAAGTGTAGCAAGGGAGAGAGGGAATGCCACTATTTAAGGCATGCAACATATCACTTGTTACTTTACTTGACATTAAACACATTTCAATTACCTTCTAGTGTTTGTGTATTTTCTTAATGCCACACTTAGCCCAACTATCAGAAATGTTGTCAGGACTGCCAGGGAGCAAAGTATAGACAAGGTGTCTCTTAAAATAACAATATTCAAGTCTGCTGCTTAAATACCAAAATCAACAAGATGGCTCAGAACACTTAACATTTTGCAAATATTTTAATTTATTCAAGCGCAAATAAGTTATAGCCGAAGGTGCCATGTTAATTACAACCAAGCCAATTATTTACAAAATACTTTTCCAGCAAGGTACAATTTCAATTGACTAAAACACACATATTTGCAACAGAAATTCAATTGCAATTTACAATTAGCTAATTATGCATAATCATTTATTTAATGTGAATTTATTATAGTTGGTGGCATGAGATCCGAATCAAATGTTGCAACTGAATTCCAGTTAAATCCAAGCACTTGTGGCGCAACTGATTCTCGCTTTATAAACTACATTTGCAGCTGCAATTTTTTGTTGTTGTTGTTGTTATTATTGTTAGAGATGTTGTAACAACTACTTCATTCTTTCAGCTAGTGATTTTTTTCTCTTTTTTTTTGCTTAATGCTTTGGCCAAGTCTCGGGGGAAATTTATCTAAATGTTGTTTCAAAACTTCAACTTGTGTGCGGGAGGTGTGGAGATGGACTTGGGGGCATATCGCACGGCCGGAGCTCTGCATGTTACAATATTTCGCACTCACTCAGAATCTGTTTTTGCCTCTGCTGACAGCGTGCAAAACATTGGCAGGGGGTGAACCTCATCCCCAGCCTCATCCCCAGCCTCACCCTCGGCCTCCTCCTCAGCTTCAGCCTCAGCTTTTATTTTCATTCTCAGTTTGCACAACATGCAGCCCAGTTGACACAACTAAAGACATTACACAACAGATTACGTGTACAGCGTTGTATTTAAGTGTGTGCGTGTGTGTGTGTGTGTGCGTGTGTGCGTGTGTGCGTGTGTGCGCTCTTGTTTGTGTGTGTTGCCATTAAACTGCGCCACACTCACGCACAAAGTGCTGAGCAGATTTACAACAACAAATTTTTATGTTATTGGAGTGGGAGGGAGAGAGAGAGAGTTGACGACCCAAAAGCAAGCCCCCCCCCAGTTTGGCAACCCCTAGTTGGTAGCTAGCTGGCAAACAACCCCTCCCTAAATATAGACCCGACCGTTGGCTTATAACGAGCTACACTCAGCGGGGGTGAGGCCAAGGCTGAGGCTGTGTGTTAGTGTTAGGGTGGGGGGAGGGGGAAGCTGTTCGACCTTCGACTGAATTAATGTTTTTGTTACCCCCGCTTCTGCAGAAAGATGCGTATCTTGGCCGACTATAAAGGCACATGTAGACATCTATAGGAGCAGCGATGGGAGTGGGTTTCCGCTTCCCATAGAACGGTATTGTGTACAACAAGAATTCTGCACAAACTTTATTCTCTGACATGTCCATGTCTCTGTCTGTGTCTGTGTCGGTGTCTGTTTCCATTCTCCTGCCACGTGCAACTGTCCATATTCGGCGCTGAGAATTTCGATTCCAGGCAAAATAGTTAGTTGAATCCTTCTTCTTTTACCCGGTTACCCATCGTTCTATCTGCCTGTCCGTCCGTCTGCTTGTCTGTTTCTCTGTCTGTCATCAAGTCGAGCATCTCTTCTGTTACACTCACACACACACACACACTCACACACACGCAATACATGCACATATATGCATACACTACCTGCCTTTTATTGTGTTGTGTAAAAAAAACCCATGGCAAATATTTACAGTGTTCTTCTTCGGCTTCAATACCTCAAATCGAACATTTTCTTCTTTATTTTTTTTTTTCATTTTTAACATTGAGTGTATTTTCCGAAGTGGAAAACAAATTGCAACTCAAGCGATGTCTGTGTAAATGTCAATTGAACTAACCCATTCGGATGTTATAAATTTTCCAATTTAATAAAACGGATTTTTTATATCATATTAATAAAGCTACAACATATGTATATATCCTGTAACTAATTTCCTCGGATAAAAATAAACTGATTCACTTTTATATAACCTCAAAATTGTGCTGAGGTAAAGAATTTGAAATCAATATGTTATTGGTTATTTTTTTTTTATTTAAATAAAATACAATTTAGGGGAGCCTTTCACTATTTCTTATGGTAGTTATTGAGATTAAGGCCGCTTCCTTTTATGCGATTCAAGCAATCAGAAAATTGCATAATAGAACAGCTTTTGGGAGTAGTCTTGGCCAACCATGGGGCAGGCAGATACCTCTTGTTCTTTATGAGAACCAACGGAATTCAGTGCATATGTCATATTCATAATCCATGGGAGCAACCCCCAAAGAAAAGATAACTAAACGCTAGGCACGTTTCAAAAACTTTGTGCATATACACACACACACACACATATATATATATATAGCAAACTTCTTTATTGCACACACTGTTCAATACTCACACATACAAGTTAATGTTTTTTCTTTTGTTTTCCGGGAGAATCGGTGTCTGAAGAGGTCAGTTTCACGGGCCAAACTGGGCGTGCGGTTGGGCGGTTGGGTCTGCACTGCAATTGGGATACAGAACGTAAAGTCTATAAAAGAAGAGATTGCTTCATCGACTATATGAGCAGCAGATGGCCGCCACTCGTTGCCACAACTGACGCTCAGCTTTCTGCAGCTAACGAGCAACAACATCAATGAACAACAACAACAACAACAGGGGTACGTTGACAGCAGCAGCAACCAGCAACAAATAACAAAAAATAAAGTCGACCATAAAAATCTCAGGTTTTGATATTTTATTTTTGTTTGGAACAGTCCTTGTGAATGGACACAGCTTTCCACTGCTGTTGTTGTTGTTGCTGCTCATTGTTGCTTAAATTTTCTCTGCGAAATCTTTGCAGCACTTGCTTCACAAACAAGCTACTCAACTTGAGATTATGTCATTTCTTCCAGCAACAAAGTGGGGCAATTTTAAATTGATGTAAAAAACAGTCGCGAAATGAGAAACTTTGTTATGCTTCTGGCTGTTATCACAGCGTAATAGAGATATATATATCTTAAGCGATCTATAAAAAATAATTTATGGCTTTCTTATAGCATCTTTAATTTTTAACTAATTCAATGCTAGTATTTGAAAAACAATTTCATTTCAAATAAAATCATAAAAATATTATAAAATACTTTAGAAATTAAATAAATCAACAGTTAATGACATATATATAATCTTAACGCATACAAAGATACCAACTATTGTTCATTGCCTGAAATTATATTTTCTATATCTAAAGACATCAGTTTCCAGTTGAGCACACTCTGTGCCACATAGCTTTAGTAAATTTAGCTGATAAATCACATCTTGTGGACAGGCAGAAAGGTAGAAAGTGCCATAAACTTTGATCTTTTAATAAATTGCATGCACTTAATCATTGCAGGGAGTCGGAAGTCTGACTTGGGATTGTATATATAAAACTCAATATACACACGAATATATTTATAGCCCAGTTTGTATTTATGTGCATTCATGTGTGAGAAAAATTTTGTGCGCCATTCATTCATTTGGCAAAACTTGGCCGCTCAGCACAAAGAAATATTACCTTAAACTTAATAAAAACTTAATTTATGACACGAGCTTTTCCGAGGCACACACACACTAATACAAGTGAGGTGTGATGTGTGTCACTTGAGTGTTAGTTGATAAACGCACAAGCACATTTTGAACGTTGCCCAAATCCCAAACGCAATTAAGTTTATACCCATATACAACCACAGCCTGCAACCTGCAACCCGCAACCCGCAACCGGCAACCCGCAACCCACAACCCCCAAAGCTACAACGCACAACCCCTTCATAATGTGTGTTGAACAATCCACTTAACGGCACCGACTTGCTGACTTTCTATGGGGCAGCACAAAAACTGGTTGTTCATATATGTATGTATATACATATATACATATATACATAGAGGTGGTTAAAGCCAATTGCTGGACGACAGAGCATTTTGTATCGAATTTTTGGTATCCATGACATCGTCTACTTAAATGCAGCATAATTGCATTTAGAGAACAACGTGCAACAGCGCAAACAATGTTGCATTATTTGAATGCAGCCGGATGCAGCTCTGGCATTTTGTTTGTTGCACATTTTGTAATCAAACTAGCGCATATGCAAATTTGCATTAAATTAAAGTGCATTTTTCCCAGTGTCCCACACACACACACTAATAAACTATATAAACATATGCAACCGAGTGTACAGTTTGTGTGTTTGCTTAAGCTGCATGCAACTTAAGCTGCATTTGTGTGCTTAACAAAACAACATAACTAACGATAACAACAACAATAACGTGGCAATATCGAGCACAAACACTCCCCAAACAACAACAACAACATCTTTGTGTCTGCTGATGCTGCAAATGCTGGCAATAATAAATCCCTTGTTTACTCACAAATATCCAAACAGGATCACCTTATTTGTTTGCCTATGGGTTTATTTGCTGAGTTAGTGCACTTCGCGGCAGAGTCCAAAGTGCACACATATCTGTTGCAACAATAATGAATCCAACTATTTATTTTGCTAATTAAACAAAAACTTTCACATGAGATTTATTTCTTCTAACTAATCGTTGTTTCATTTAAAGTAAACGCAATTTGAAGGACAATCTCTCAAAGTCAGTAAATAAGTATTTTCATATTAAATATAATTTTTTTAATCCAACATCCAAAGTTTCTTCTCAGTCTACAGAAATTGTTGCCATGTCTTTTAATTCACCAAGCAAATGAAGTTACACAAAAATATACCTGTTGTTATTAATTTAAGCTGCTTTTAACAAGTCAACAAGCTATATTCTTAAATGAGTGCGGATTAAAATATCAAAGTAACGAAATTGAAAGCACAAAAGTACATTTGTTTGTTTAAGTGTATAAAAAGACAGATACACTCTATTTATAAAGCAGCCTTAAACATTGTACAACAAGTCTCTATAGAAAAGGCAAATCAAATGTCAGAAACATGAACCCCAAACTCCAATCAACGATTCTGTCAATTTAGATATACACACATGCATATATATATATATATGTATGTATATATATAGGTGTGTGCGTATATATTGTCCAAATTTATATTTGCATATTTGATATGAGCCAACTCCACCCCCTCCACACCAAAAACGAGCCTAGAAAATAAAAGTTTAGCATTTCACACTTTGTGCGCCTTTTTTGGGGGCAACGCTGTCAACTCTTTACACAAATTATTAAAACATTTTCCCACGAGTGTCAACACTTTTCGCCAGCCGCCCGGCGCCCACCTCCCGATGATCATTGGGGAGTAGGAAGTCCCTGAGACGGCGGCGGCGCTAACCGCAAAGAGCGCTTTAATATTTAAGGCGGACTGAAAAATGCAGAAGCTAAAAGACAAAAGGGGCTAAAGACAAAAGCCAAAGCCGCGGGCCCAGTTAACGGGCCTGATGTATAAATATGATGAGGGATTGGGCAAACACTTGGGTTAAAAGGACACGCACACACCCACACACACACACACACACACACACACACACACACATGGTCGGTGAGGGGGAGTCTAATGTAGCGAAGCGATGCCAAGCGGATTTGGGCGCGTCATAAAAGTTAAAGACATGCCAAACAGGCATGTCGCAAGGTCGCTCAACTGTTGGCGAGTGTGTGTGTTTGTGTGTGTGTGTGTGTGTGTGTGTATTTAGGTTACGGGCAGGATTAAGGCCAAACAGAAGCAAGAAGGAGGGAAGGAGGCTGGCTGACTGGCAGACAGGCAGACAGCTTCATTAAGATAAACCAATAGCTGTTAAATTGTTAACATTAAGCATGCATCATGAATTAAAGGCAGCTGCGTTTGCAAAAACCGTTAGTTACTTTTACACAGACTCATACATACACTAAGAAAATCCAACAACTATAAGAATATTTTTATTTATATTAATATAAGAAAGTGGAATTCGTTTGAAAACTACCGGTTAAAAAATTAATACTTCAAAAAATATCTCCCAGAATCTTAAAGCCATTCTTTTGACGCCAAAGGTAACCGAACTTATTATTTTTAGAACGGATTTCCTTACTTAATTCCAGAGACCATATGTCCAAAATTTAGAAAATATATGTCTAATCGCCAGGGTGTTTGTTTTTTATATGTGTACTCTTACATTAATGTTTTATAAAGATTTTTAATTTAAGAATAAACACTTAATTTATTTATAATATTTCATTGAATTTCTCTAACATGGCAGTTGGGGAAAATATTTCATCTTAGCAACAATTTATAATTTTAAAAAATACATATCTGAGAAACAGTAGTTTCACTTACTAATTCTCGTATAAATAGTGTTTTTAGTGTGATATTTATTTTATGATGATTTTTCTAATTTCAGTGCGATTTTTGAGCTGAGTATGATTAGGAAATTACGGTTTGTTATTAAATTTAATCAGACATAATGGCTTAATTTATTTAAGCCAGCCCCACACAATCAACAGATAACTAGGCCCAATTCTGCACCTCCCTCTCGATTCAAGCATTATTTACATACTTAAAATATGCGTGGGTTTATCGTTTGTTTTCTCAGTGTAGAGATGCGAACACACTTGCCACTTACACATTTCACCTTAACCTCAACAGCAGCAACAGCAGCCAGCAGATTATGCACTGTAACTTTGTAGTCCCTGCCAGCCCCTGGCCTATCAGCTCATCAAATCCCACTTGGCCTATACATTGTGAGAATAATTGTATGTATGTTTGTGTGTGTGTGTGTGTGTGTGTGTGTGTGTGTGTGTGTGTGTGTGCCTATTTGTGGCAAGGGGGCTTGTCCTCCCGCTTAGTCATTCGTTTCGCTTGTTAGCAATCCAAGACCCAGCGTCACAGGGCGGTAGACAATTTCTTCATATTCTCTCGCAGTCACCTCAGCGTCAAGGTGGAATTTGTGGCCACCTATCTGGAGGCAGGCATCCTCCTTCTGATGCTTGCCACAACTGACTTGGCGGATTTGGGGCGCCCATATTGTGTTTGGTTGTTGTTGTTCTCACAGATGTTCGGCGTTTGTTGGCTTATGTATTAATAATTTAGCGCCGAGTTGCGATTACTCGACGCCTGCCGACATTTCACATAGTTCACTACCTTTTGTTGGTGGTCCCCCCCCCCCCCCCTGTCTGTGCGGCAAACACCTCTATAAAATGTTGTACATAATTCCACAATTAATTTTGAATGTGTTTTGTTTGTGTTCTGCGTTTGTTTTCCTTGTATTACTTGATGGTTATTGTGGGTTGTTACTTGGGATTTATTTGTTGGCAAGCGATTGTGCCTTTTCTTGATAAAATGATGTAACCGCGATAAATTGTTTGCTTCAAAAATTAACAACAAGGATTTGATTATTGTTTTAACATTTTGAGTTTTTTTTAAAATGTGAAATTGACCTTTTTAATACGCTTAAAAACACAAGCAAATAAGAGTTAAGTAGATACATGTCTTTTTATTATAATTATACACTCTTTTCCTCAGCCTTGGAAATAACATATATTTGGCTTGATTTTTTATTCCACACATTTTTAAATACATCTTATTTTTAAAGAATATATTCTATTATATTATTTGTGTCTGGCAAGTTCATCTTTCATATCACTTGGCAAACATTAACCTTCCGGCTTTAACACAATTGTGAAATTGTTGTTTCCTCTCCAGTTGATGTGCTTTTCTTTCTGTTTGTTGTTGTTTTTGTGTTTTCTGTTTGTCGCATGTTCATTTTCAGTTTCAGCTTTTTTTTCCACATTTTGTGTTCTTTTTCTCTTGGCCTGGAAGCCCTGGAGGTCACGTTGTTGCGTTTTCGCTTTCACTTTGCCGCTACTCAGACAATTTCAGTGACCTACCGTGCCCTGTAGCCAAGTCCCACCTCCCTTCATCCTGCCCTGCATTGCCCCCCTCTTTGCTAACTGTTTACTGTTGACTTTTTACATAATTTTGCCGCATGGCTGCCTATGTCCTCCTTTGCGGCCGGGCCAAGACAATTTTTAGCCCCCAGCTCGTAGTTGCCTCTTTGTCAGCGTCAGACATTTGCTTTCTATAGCTTTATATGTGTCTGTGTGTTGTGTGTGCAATGTGTGTGTGAATGTGTGTGTGTGTGTGTGTGAGGGTTATTGGCATTCTGAGAATATGTTGTGGCCATTGCTGTTTGTAATTTACTTAAAGCCATTCAAATGACAACATACATAAAGCTCTGATTCTCGAGCGTTCAGTTTGTGGTCGACAATAATGCAAACAGCTTTAAATTATGTTATTAAATCGGTTAGCCAAGTTCTTCTTGGTTTTCTTGAATAGCATTTAATGTTGCTGTCAAGTGCTGTTGTGTGGCCAGCTGCACATAAATCTGCCTGACATTCCAGGCCTCCGGCGATTTGTGTTATGTTTCAATTAAAATCAGCCTTAAGTGTATCTTGCATTCTCAAACTATTCCCCCTAAAATACTCTGCTCCCAAATAGAATAATAAAGCTACAATGAAGTAATTTAAGAATTTATTTTCAATAGGGTATCTTTAAGCCGTCCACTTTCGACCCAGAGCACTGCAACTTGTCTTCGTGAAGAGAGAATCCCGTTGGACAGTCGGTTGGGCCTTGTCTCAACTACTTAATCAAATTGAAAAGTTGAGAGAAGATGGGCGAGAAGTTGCTCATATGCCACGTTTGCCAAAAGTTTTTGGCTTACTGGCTGTCACGCCCTCAACTGGCATCGTTGAACGCCCACGTCGACTTAAGACTTTAATACACAGGAAATCCTGTGCACGCGCCTCAGTCGATGCCAATGATTTCGCCTGATTGCTTCGATTGTTTTCGCTTTAGTTGAATGTGCCACGGATTGTGTGGGGCATTGTTGGGCGCACGCAGTGGACGTGGTGCAATAGATAAAATTCCGCTAATTTAGATTAATTGAAAATCACTCGATTCTGACACTGAAGCGCTCAACTTTAAGAATAGTTTCTGATCTTCACAAATTTCAATTGGCGAACTTTGATTAAAGGAATTCCAATTATTGTCCATATTTTGAAATTTCTCTTTGCAAATAAATTAAACGCGCAGCTTTATTAAATAAAAAATTCGTTGAACAGGCAGCTTGTCTGTCCCAGCAGCACAGCTGGGCCTGTGCCAACAATGAGGCAGCGCCACCCTGTCCTGGTGGAGTAGCCCGAAGCTCGAGGCTCGGGGCGCCATTAAATATTGACGTGGCCAAAGAGGTCTAAAATGCCACAAAAGAACTCATAATGGCGACTTTGTTGCCTGTCGTCGCTATGCCACTCTAATTCCACTTTATGTGCTTTATTAAGGCCAAAGTTGGGGCATTTACAAAGTGATAGAAGTTAAAAGTGGTGGGAGAAGGGGGGATGAATGCAGAGGGGCGACACAACAGACGCGAATTGGTGGCAGGTGAAGCATTAAAATTCCCCAATTACGTACTTAACAAAGCAAAACTTTCGTTAAACACTTAAAAACATTGTTAATCCAATGCTTTGATGTGTTTAAAGTCGAACAGTGATTTGGTAAAGTTGCAAGATAAAAATCTTAATGAGAATTCTGTTAATTTAGGAAAACATTTTTCTTGAAACCAAAACGGAAAAACTGGTTTGTCAATTTTTAAATTCTCGAAACAATATCACTTTTCGTTACAGACCTATTTTGTTTATCTTATGATATAAATAAATAAATGACTGATTTTTAAATAGGAAAACTGCTTGCAACATATTGAAATATATTTTCCTAGCCTCTCTTTTTATGATAATTATGTCATTAATTAAAATAATTGTATAAATTCTACGTTCCTTTTTAAATGCAGTTGTTATTTGGAAATTAAAATATCCTGGAGCTAAATTTCTTCATTCTCATGGAATACAAATTATAATTATTCTCAAATCCATATTTCATTAATATTTCGAGCAGTCCCTTTGGGCGGACATTCCTTATTTCCGAGCCATGCGGCATAAATCTGTCGTTCTCAGCAGGTCAGCGAATGCAAGTTTTATGTGAGTTCATTTCCTTTGCCATCAATGAAAGTTTTTTTTTTTGGGGATGCTTCAAGAGTCCTCTGCCACAGATAGGTTTCCCTGCCAGGGCATTAGGGGGTCGCACGGTCAATTTATTACATTGGCGCTTGCCTCATGCATGGCTGCACATTAAAAAGCAAATTTAATTAACTTGGCCCAAACTTTTATTAATATTGAACATTTTTGCGGCCAGCTGTCTGACCCAAGCCGTGTAGAATCCAAGGATCTTCACGGCGCTCCTGCGCTTAGCGCTTGGTCCGTTGTAATAAAAAGTAGCGCATAAGAAAATAAATAAATAAAAGACGACATCAGCACGCATTACGTACACAATTTACTTTATTACATAAACTGATTATAGTTTTAATGCCACACTGGCGGGTCCCAGCGACACTCAGTCACCCGCAAACCGCCTAACCACCCAGGTCCTATGGTGGTGCTGGTGGTGCTGACGTCGACCGTACTCAGCATACCAGGCAGGCTGGCAGGCAGGCAGGCAGCGGGGCAGGAAGACAGGAAAAGCTTAATATCCTGCCGTTATTATCATTATTAAACTGCGAATGGCATAATAAACGCACTGGGTAACCGCAGAGTGTCGAGCTGCACGAGTAACCCCAGAAGATGCCACATGCACAGTGACCCAGCATCAATCAATACTTCCCTCAACTTTGGACACACGGTGAAGAATGAGTTTATGACAACAATATACCAAAGTAGAAATCAGCTCTTTATTGTCTGCTTCTGAATAAAAACTCTCAATTCTGAAAGGCATTTGTTCAATTCGTATCTGGAAACCACTTCCTCACAAATAGTTAAATAAATATCCGATATAAAATTATTGAAATGAATTTAAAATTCAAGCCGTCAATGTTGGATGTATATATATTATTAAATAATTTATTTAATTTTTATAAATCTGAATTTGCAAGCTTAAGTACATATCACTATGAAAGAAAAATATTAGTTAAATAAATTCAACACATATTCAAATTTCTTATGTTATTTCTTTAACTTTGTTTGTTAACTATTACAATAAAAATGAAATACATTAAGAGCAACAATGAACGACTAAAGAAGTATTCTATGATAAATATATTTTTGAAAAAAATATTTAAAAATGGTTTTAATCACTCAGGCAAGAAACTGAAAATTAAAATAAAATACATATTTCAAATCGCTGACCCAATTCAAGTTGTGTTTAACTGGCATTGTACCACTGTGCGTCAAAGCGGTGATGTTGAAAATGTGCTGTTTACTGCCGACTTAATGCGCGTGCTGCGCATTCCGTGGCTTAAATGCAACTTTGCCGTAGTCGCAAGACAGTCGCGACCGTAATCGATGTACGGTTTGAAGTTATGAGAACGTTATAATCTATTAAAATGAATTTTATTGCGCATACGCCATGACAACCGAAGCAACAGCGAGTGGAATGGCAGCAGAGCTTAGTAACACAACAATGACTTACCCAAAAGGGCAGCGACTTGCCGCAGGGTTGCACTTAGCATGCAGCACGCGCCACATAAATACTTTAAGTGCCCCTTTTTGGCCAAACGGCCGCCAACGAACGGCCCTGGCCCTGGCCAGGGCTGCAGTGAACGGCAAATGGAATGCCACATGCAGACGTGGAGCATTTATGGCTGCATAGCTTAATGTTGCACTCAAATGCCTTTTGTGGCACGCTAATTTTCAAATGGCTGACTGCCTAATGCACTCCGCCTGCTGCAAGGATTATTGAGTCTGCCACTTTTTGCAGCTGTGAACCAAAACTGTGCATACATAAGCCCAGTTAGTAGCTAATGTAGTTGCAGTTGCAGTTGCAGTTGCCGTTGCAACGGGCCAACATGTTGCAAGCGTGCGCTAATTAATCGTTAATGATGCCACGCAGGAGTATTCATGACTGGATGGCTTTAACTCGACACGCAAACCACACGGGCATCCAATCAGACACGCAATATTGAAGCCCCGCAAAAGTCAAGCGAAACAGCTAAAAATGAAACACGCCATTAAAAAACAACGTCTGCTTTTCTTGGTATCAGTTTCGCTTTCCCTCCATAGACGAAACAGCAAAAGCCATGGAGAAAACAGAGAAATACCTCATTAAAATGCGTATCTGCTGATATTTTGCCCGTATCATAAGTTTCTGCATTATTATCCTTATTCAGCTCGAAAGCAAGAAAAACAGCAGGAAAATTGTAAACATCTCGCCTGCAAATGAGACATGTGTAAATTCCGCAAAAATTAACATAAATCCAAGCAAAAATATTTTGCGTTGTCCTTAAGTCATTGCCAATTGCGGCCATCCGTTTGTATTCATGAATATATGAATATTTTAAGCTAAGCGTCTGCAGTCGCCTTACGTTTTCCGCATTTTCCGAAACTTTTCAACTCGACTGTTTTCCACGAATCCCAACTTTCTATTTGTACTGCTTAAATTAAGCACCTGAGCGCATTACTCCGCAGGCTTTTCACAGGCTTGAAAAGATACATAAAAATATTCATATATTTTGTAACTTAACAAGCAACTCTATAGTTAACATATAATATCGATATCGATCTATATCAACTGTGTGATCATCAACTTAAAGAAGAATTGCAAATCAGTCTTTGTGAATAAAGTATAGTGAGCAGACTTGTTTTAAAAAGTTCATAATTTTGTTTTGACTGCCACAATTTATAGAAATCTTTGTAATTTTTACTCAAGTGTGCGACTTGTAGCCTTGGATATTTTCCAATTTCCATAGGTTTTTCTCTTCATTAACAATTGGTGTCATTCGATTTGTTGTTATGGATAAACACGTTTTCAATCAAATATTCTTTGTTTAGTAATCAAGTTAATTAAAACTGTTTTCGTAAATTGCATTTAAGAACGGATTATTCTTTCATGTGCCAAACAACTTTTCATTATTTATTTTCGGTATTGAACTTAATGGAAAATATCTCCGAATTGAAATTCGCACATTTCACAGTAATTATATTATATATAAATCACAACATTAAGCGGAAGCCCATCAGCATCCGTTTAGTGTGCAATCGACTTTTGATAAAATCGCCATTTTAATTGAAATACACATGAATTGAATTTGTCCACGTTTCATATCTGATATACGAGGTCCAGTTTTAATCAATTCACTGAACACGAGTCAAAATGCCGTAGGCCACTCGGCAGTCAAAGCAACCTCTAAGCAACAACAAACATTTTCCAAAATAATCAGATTTCAATCTGTGGCCATTGGGAAATAATCAATGCATAGTGTAAATACTAAGTGAAAATCGCAAGAGCAAAAATCTGTTAGATGAAACATCAAATTAAATACAATTTCATTCTTAAGCTGACACCTATCAATCGACATTCATTCGAATGTTATAAAATACATAATGTTGATTAATTGGACTCAGTTTTAATTCATTCGAGTTGTGAATTTAATTGTGTAGCACTTTTTAACTTTACTTTAATACTTTATTTTATTAAATACAATTTTCGCTGTTGTTTTTATTGACAACACAAACCATTTTAATGAGCTGCTTGCATTTCAATGCCCCGCAGCATTGTGCTTCATAATTATGAAACAACAAATTGCAGATTTAATTACAAAAAAACCAACTACAAATGATGTAAGTATGTGTAAACATAAATTGAAAATCAATTCAACCTGGTTTTATATTCAGCAGTGAAATGTATAAAGGGGAAATTCTATTCGAAATACCCAACAAAATCAAAAAACTTTCAACTACTCTTTGGCCCAATTTAAAATTCGACTTTGGGCCAAGTTTTTCACTATTATTTTTTATTGATTGCATTGTCACAGTTCATAATTAATTAGAATCTTTTAATAGATTACATGGAAAATGTAAGGAGGATAAACTTTAATTCAAGTGGTAGCTTGAGTATCTATTTTAAGAAATATTAAAAAATGCCAAATTTTATTTATACATTTGTCACATTTACGCAGAACGGAAGCTTTTCACTTAAGCACAACGAGGAGAAGTTTCTTCCGGGTTTTACTTATGTCACCCACGACGTTGGCTCGGAAAATAATCTACGCTCACAAATTGCATTTGCGTGTTAGTCTTTGAGTTGCCGTGGGTCGGCAGTGGGCGTGGCGGAAGCAGTCATGGGCATTAACAGGGGAGTGGGTGGTGGGTTGTGGGTGGTGGGTGGTGGATTGTGTAGCTAACACGCATGAGTAAAATGGCAACGCATATTAATTAGAGCGCTAAACAGAAGCAAAACAACTCGAATTGTGGGCGCCACAGAATAAATTCGTGCCAACTGCCAATTTTCCTTGTCGGAAGTGAAAATGACCCCAACCCCAACAAACCCCTCGCAACCTTTCGGAAATTAAATGCAAAACGCACTAAATATACGTGACACATGATACATTAAGTCGCTCTTTGAGTACCATCATTTCAGCTAATGCCCACTGACAGGATCTGTTCAAGTTATGTTTGCTTTTTAGAGCCATTAATCAATTCAAGCGATGAAATGAATACAATCAATACTCGAGCATGCCAAACACCTGTTCAATTTCTAGATGCTCCAATAATAAGCAGGACTTCGACAGGCAGTCAAGGACAGACTTCAAACGACACAATTTGAAGTGGCAACAATATCCCGAAGGATATTTGCATAACGAGTCAAGGAACTGGATATTCCGGTTTTACGACTCTTTTGTTTCGGGCAGTGGTTATGGCCGTAATTACAATGCGATTAGAAGTGGCCATTTCAAAGGAAACACAATTGAAATTACGAGCTCAGTGGCAGGTCCTTGATGCGATCGTGTTCAATTGTGTTCATGTCGTGCCAATTTGAATTGCAATTCCCCGTTAATTTGAGCACCAAAGTTAAGCAATAATCGAGAGCGTAGAACACTTAATCGGTCATTATGGTTAGCCATAAACAAAACATGGCCAACTGCCAACTGCCAACTGGCAAGTGCCAACTGCCCGAAGCAGTCAAGCAGCCATACCCTTTTTTATGCCGCCTCAAATTGCATGTTTTAACAACTTCAACTGTGGCTTGCGACTGCTGCCCCCAAATGTAGGCAACAAACAAGAAACTTGGCAAAAACAGCACAAAAATCAAATATCGTTCATTATCTTGTCACGTCAATCGAAAACAATCTAATGACTGCACACGATGTCTATCTTAAATAGACTGGCTCGGGCTCAAAAAAAGGGCAACACAAAAATTGGCCAATACACACGCACGCATGCACACGTGTGTGTAAGAGTGTTGCTACATGTGTGTGTGTGTGTGTGTGTGTGAGTTTTTCTGTGTTTTAGGCATAGGAAGTGGCGTGAAAGTTTGTGGCAAAAACGTTTATTATGCATTAGCCATGGCTCAAGCGGCTAAATCAACTGTAAATCTCTTTCACGCTCTGTCTGCCTCTCTCCCTCTCTCTCTCTCTCTGTCACTCTCTCCCACACACGGTGTCATGTGCAGAGCAAACAATAAGGTCGGAACGAAGGTTAAGGTTGCCCACAAAGGGTTCAATGTGCGGCCAAGCGTTGCAAAATACCGAGCAAAAAGCACAAAGCAAAACAAAACAAAACAAAAACAACAACAACAAAAACAAAAACAACAACATTTGTTAAATAATGTGTTGAAGTGCGTGCAACATTTGAAAAATGTTAGTTGAGATATGAAAAGTTGGAGTATCTGCTTGGAGCATGTGTTTTGCCAGAAACTGTTCGCCAACAATAATTAAAGTTAAGTTTAGGCCAACAATTGTGAACTCTGTGAAACTGTCAAAAATGTGTTGAAATTTTTTCAAACTTTTGTACAATTTGTGGCTAAATAGATTTGCATAGAATTTAGCCAAACGTGAACTCCGTAAACTTGGTCAATGCAAACATGTTCCTTTTAATCTGTTCCTTTTAATCTGTTCAGTTAGTTTCTGTAATTTCGGGAACATTTTAATTAATGCTCTTAAGATTGATTTCCTGGGAACAACTGCCAAGGCAAAGATAATTGCCAAAAATAATTGCCATTTCAGGTTAAGCAGCTTAATTAGCATTCCCCGCCCCCGTAACACTCAAGAGATTTACGGCTAATAATTCCAGAAGTTTGACGGGATAATTCAACAAATTTTGCACAGTTATTAAATATTTAATAAGCATTCGGGACAATTTCCAACAGCGTGTATTTCAAATTAAAAATTCTTACCGCGAAGTAATTTACCTAACGTGCCAATAATCTCAAAAATGTATTTTGCTCCTCCAGTTTCTGGGGGAGAGAAGGGGAGGACAACGGGCTATCCACGCCCAATTCCATGTTGTGCTGGCAACCAAGCATTGCCAGATGCTCCACCTGCAACTACAACAACAACAATGTGGACATTCCAAAAATGCCATAATTACTGTAGTTGTTAGGAGTATGCCGAAAGACACGAGAGGTGCATGCGGCGGAGGGGCAAGCGGATACAGTGGGTGTGGGCTGTTGCTGGTGGGGGTCATATTAGGGCACATTTCGGTTTGTCGGTTGGCCAAATAACACAGCCAACTGGATGGATGGATGGATGGATGGAATTTTGGGGCCGGGCCACTGACGACGGGCGGAAACTTTATAATGTACTTCCGTTTCGTTTCGTCTCATTTCGTTTTGTTTCGTTCACATGGCAGCGGCATTTCAAAATATTTGACATTTGCATAAATAACACACGAGGCCATCCAGGCCCGAGGAGCCGGCAGCAATACAAATATATAATCGCATTTAGTCTCGCATATGGAGCCACGATGTGGCGCCTGAATTGGCCAAATTAAAAACGAAAAAAAAGAACGCCAACTGAAATCGGAGAACCACGGCAACAAGGAGAGCGACAGCAACCACATATGGTAGGTGGCAACTCAGTTGTGTAAACAGGATTTGCGTGAAGCGACAACTGAAACTGAAACTGGAACTGGAACAGTTGCAGGAGGAGATGGGAGAGCAGGGATTGCCGCAGCAGCAGCAGCAGAAGCGAGCCATGGACACAGAGCCTGCTCACTAAATAAACAAATTTATTAACATAAGGCAATTGCAGCTGCAAGTTGAAAGAGAGAGAGAGAGAGAGGGAGATAGAGATAGAGAGAGTGAGAGAGATAGAGCAAGAGTGAGTGTAATGCGAAATGAAGTTTATTTATTCGACGAATGGGCTAAAAATTAGAACCGACTGCATGCAAATTGGCAATTAGCAATTTCTTTATTTCTTTTCTCAGTACGGATTATATTTGCTTTCAGGTAGTTTTGGTTTTGGTTTTGGTTTCAAATGCAAATGCAAAACACTTGCAAATGTTGAAGGCTGTTTTTAGCTGTTTTTAGCTGTTTACGCTTTATGGGTTTCTGTTATTTATTTTTCACGTTCCTGTTTGGCGTTTATTCTGGGAACGTATTTAATTTCATTGCTCTTTTTGTTGCATCGGTTTTATTTTCAGCACATTTCGTTTGTGTGTCGATGGCAAATAAGGACACAAACATATATAAAACAAATACTGTTTACATACATATGTATATACATACAGTCATTTTATTGTTTGGTGAACACTCGACCTATATTTAAAATTGCGCAAAATAAATGCTTCGCATATGAGTGGCAAATATTCTGATAAAAATAAAATAAAAAAAATTTTATACTGTTTGCACATTTATTTGTTAAATTTGAAACTGTTTGTAATAAGAATAATCGTACTATCCTCATCAGTCGGTTAAGTTCTAATTAGCCCAGTTGGTGCAAAAATATTTAATTTTACATTTTACGTAAGCAAACTGGCATATTTTCAAAATGAAACCAATTGTAAAAATTATATTTTGAAACACATTTTTTCCACTGTTATCATTATTTTGCTCCATTAAATTTTAATTATCGTATTTTCAAAAATATTTCCCCATAAAGTACTCTCCAATCGGATTTAACAATCACACTTATAGCAGCGATAACTGGCTAAATGGAAAACATCGATAGTTCTCAATAAGCAACAATGCAATAAATTTTAATGCTGATAGTTTGGACAAGAGAAAATCCGGTTCGCATTCGTCGGAGACAGCAAACCGAATTTTCGTTATGCAATTGCCAAGGTAAAAGAGAAGAAGAAGACGAAAAAAAGAGGAAAACGATGAACAACAGCAGTCGAAACTGAAATGTGGAGAACTGCGCCGCACCGAAGGGAAAACAAAGCGAAACCAAACGTGGGTAAAAAGCCAAAAAAAAAAAGAAAAGAAAAAAAGCGAATCTCAGTTAAGATGAAAGATTACATCCTGTCAAGCTGCTGGCGCATGTGGGCCACGCTACTTTATATTTGGCTGCTAGGGGCAGCAGCAGCCTTAAGTAAAAGTCAATTCCCAAATCAACAGACAAACCCCAAGTGGGGAAAGGTGGTTGAGGGAGTGCAGATGGAAAAAGAAAATGTTGCTTATTTCAATCGAAATCGTTAGGTTGCGTTGTTTAAATTGTGTAAATCCTTCTATTTGGAGAGAGATTTCACTTATTTGTCGCTTATGGCATTGTCAACGCTCTGCTCTCTGCTCCTTTGGTCTCTTTGGTCCTTGGTCTTATCTATGCCTTTCCGGATTGCTTGGCATTGTTTCATGCAACTTTGATTTGGCAAATCAACTGCAAGTCTCGTGTCCTTTGACGCCGCATTGGCTGCCGCATGAAGTTGTTGGCCTTTTACGGCTCTTATTTTTGGGATCATCAGGGCCAGAGAGGGCGGACAGACAGACAGACCGACAGAGAGACAGACGACCATTGATGGTTGTCAAAATAAAAGCTTGGTAACCTGTTGCTAGGGGATTACCCATGCGTTGAATGTTTCTGCTCCTCCTGAATATAGAGCTTCCACACACGCACACACACACACATATATTTATGGGCCAGCTCAAGTTTTTCTTTGATATTTGATTTCTATGCTGGCTATGCAAGGACAGGGCCACGCCCACCACTACTCGCCCGCAGTAAAAGTCACTCAAATGGAAAAAGGTTCAAATTACCGCGACTTTTTTCGGAATTTCGTTTGTTTTTTGTCTCTTTTTCTGTCTGCCACAACTCGCAGTTTACTTTTCAGCTTTTGTTGCCTTCATCTATTTTGCTTTTTAGGCCATGTTGGTCAAATACCCAGCCATTGTTTACTCCTCGGATAAGCGTGTAACGATTCACGAGTTACGACATATTCAAATGTCCAGCTACATTTCTGCTCTCAATGTGCGTTGTTTTTTGCAGGCACTGTGTATTCTAAGACCCTGCGATATGTGGGTCATATGATCGTAACCGCCTGGCCACAGCATGTTTAGCACCAGTTTAGAGCGCTCGTAAATTGTTTCCCCGACAAATGCTTATGTCTCCTTATTGACGCACTCTGATATCTTCATGGCCTTTGAGAGCTTTACACTTTGTTGAGCATTTGAAAAGCACAGCAGATGCATTTTCCCATTTCTAACATAAATTTTTTCTCAATCAGCCCAATTTTGCTAAGCTTTAAATTTTCAAGAAAAAGAAAAAAATGATTAAGAAGCCTATTTCAAATTGAATATTTAAATGTCATCGAAAAACCTGATCAAGCTTTGTTTTATCGATAACTGCCTGCGTTTCTCGAATATCGATTAATATCGATTACCGATAGCAATAAGTGCTCTTAATTAAAATTCTAATAATTAAATTTGCTAATAAAACTGGAATATGTTCAACAGCTGTGTTCAGGGTATATCGTGTCGAGCTTACTCGACTACAGCACTCTTACTTCTTTTCATATGTATTTCCCAAGTCCCCACTGAAAATCTATGCGACTATCACAGGTTTGTTTACAGTCGAGAGATGAATTTGTAAAATGGTGTTGGTCACGGCTTGTGCTCTACAAATGATCTGTTTAAATGCTGTCAAAGCCGTAATATTGCCCAAGAACATAGAAACATATTGCATGGCAACAGTCCTACCTCAATCCAGCGGCTTCCGGTGTTTATCTATTCAAGCATGTCGATAGCGATTTATATATTTTGAGCATATTTCATGCCACTTAAATGCTAAACACCAACAAGGAAAAGTATGTGGAGGTGTGTGGCAGTGGCAGTGTGTGGAGAGATGTGGAGGTGCGGCTTTTGCGTTGTTGTTGTTGCTGTTGCTGCTGTTTGTATGTCAGCTGATATTCATCAGGAATATTGATTTCCATACGAAAGTCAGAGGACGCAGTCGAGACAAGCAACTTGAGGCAATCGCAGGATACACACACACATACACACACACACGCACACTCACACCCAGGCACACATTTCGAATACGCTGACGTAATGTGAAAATTATGCATTGTAATTTGCGCCAAAGCAAAAGCGGAAGACGACGCACTTCACAGGCCGGATGTGGCAATGCCAACAAGAAAGCAACACACGTAAAACACACTCGTATTTCAAATAGGAAAAGATACACACAACACACAACACATCCAGATGCAGAGACAAGGGACGAGCCACGGTAACAAAAAAATTGAAACACTTTAACAGGCCAAACGAAGCCGCTTCTTTTTTTTTCTTTTCTATTTTTTTACATTTTTGTTGTTTTCTTTTTTTTTTGGCACTTTTTCACGTTTTGGGGCGTGTTAAAGCCGGGGGCCATGCAGGAAGTTGTAAAAATAAAACATAACACATTTGCAACTAACCAAAAAAAAGAAAAACAAAGTAAAAAGGATAGCAAGAAAACAGGAACAGTGGAAAAACATGGAAAAGAAAAATAACTACACGAAAATTTGTGGTCGCTAAAGAATGCGAATGCTGTGTGGGTTTTTCAGGGAATAAATGGGTGAAGGGGGTGATGGGGGTTTGGGGGTGTGTTTGTAGGGGCAGTATGCTGATGCTGCGGTGCTCGGGTAAGTGCTCCCCCGTTGCCACGGTATGAGCAAATTTGTGAGATACTAAATGTGGCATGTGGCAACATACAAACAAGAACAAACAACAGCAGCAGCAGCAGCAACAACAAAAGACAAAGAATTCTAAGAAATACAGAAAAGCGAGAGAAGAAAACTCAAAGTTGGCGTTGTAAATGTTTAGAAATAAATTTATGTCGCCCGCAACAAAATAGCCTCATAAATGTTTACACCTTGTGGCAGTTGCCGAGTACGAGTGCCTCAACAAGGTGCGTCTCCAGCTGGGTAGCTAGCCGCCTGTGGCAAGCGCTCGGAAAACGTGTCAATGATGCCGCACAGACGTCGCTGATAAGCGACTACGCTATAATAACCATAATGGACACCCGCTGCTGACGCTGCACAGTGAAACAAAGCCATTTAAAACGTTTTCACTATTTACTTAAAATTATTTAAATTTTAATATTATTTCGTTTATTATAATTATGTATTTCGCTAAGCCATAGATTTTAGTAAATCATTAAATTATAATAATTATAATAAAATTCACACTAATTTGCTGAATCTATATTAACTAACTATATCTAAATATAACCCATATAACGCTATAAACAATTTTAATATGTCGTTACACAATTTAATAACCAGATGGTAAATAAACAAATATATCAAATTGTATCCATCATTTTAATAATTTATATGGCATATATTGGGAATTCAATAAAATATATTAATACCATTTACCTTATTTACATTTTTGATATACTATATATTTTTTGGAAACATTGATCTACCTCATCATTATAATAAATTTTCCTTTATTCTTTTCGAAATTCATTCAAATTCATTATTTTTTTTCTCAGAAAAGTAAAGGATTTTTTTTTTTAAATTTGAATCCCTTTTGAATTATTCATGGGCTCTAGAAATAATATCGCTGGCTCAGAAAAAAGTTTCTGATATTTTAAGTTGGTAAGCGTAACAAATTTGAAAATGCCCCCCACACCACTGTAAAACAGTTTCCTTTAATATTTTCATATTGTTCACTCGCCGCATTCTGTTATATTTGGAGTTTTTCTTTTTGTATATGTATGTGTGTAATACTTATTTGTTTTTGAATAACTAACTGTTCGCAGTCAGTGCGCAGATACAATGGCCAGCAAAGACATTTAAAATGGTTGAGTTGAGTACATAATTTGTTTAATGGTGATTTATTGTCGGTTCGCTGCAGCAACTGTAGACGGCGCCACGTCAAACAAATGGTGAAAATTTGCAAATTTTGTATATTTTTTTATTTTTTTTTTTTGCCTAGCAAAATGAATGCTTTCTATTCTTTATGTCCTACATTGGGTTGAATTCTTTTTTCATGGTTTCGAGCTTTTGCATCGCGCTCTAGAAATCCTTTTCAAATTGCAATGCGTTTAAGTTAAAGTTTCGGCGAATTTGGGGATTATTTGTTGGGAAGCTTGTAATTTTTTTTATTTATTTATTTGGTTGTTCTTTTTTGCAGCACTCATGTTTAATTAAAAAAGTTGGTTTTTGTCATTTAATGAGCTTAACTAGTTTCAGTTTGTGCGACAGCCCGAATATGTTGCGCGTCAACTTTTTGCTGCCATGCTTTTTGCCACCAAATAGTTTAATAGGAACTCAGCTGCAAATGCAGCAAGCAATAAATTTAATTTAATTTGCACCATTTGGTATCCTTCAACATCAATTAAAATCATTAATGTACACAATTAAGTTATGCATCATGTTTTGTAAATTTTAAATTTAATGCGCACAACTAATTATTGTGTGAAACGTAAAAAAGTTGATCACTAAATAAGTGCGATAAATTATATTTTTTATACTTTAAAATTTGAGCAGAAATTAACCAAAGAAATAGCTTCACTGTGGGCGTAAATACTCAAAAAAAAAATGGAGCATCTAATTTTGGCAAATTCTTGCTTTGAAATAATAAAAAACAGGAGCAAAGCATGCGTGACATTTTTGTGAAAATCGAAAGAAAATGCAAAAAACGAAACAAAGTGGAAACACAAAGAGAGGAAAGCAAATGGAATGCCTCAAAAAAAAAGCAACCGCACCTCGTTAAAATTTTATATCAATTGCTCTTTGCATACAAAACACGCAGCAACAAAAAAATAAAATAAAAAAAAAATGGAAAAAAAAGAAAAACAAACATTAGGGAAAGCGGGAAATATAACAACAGCACAAAATGACAAAAGCAGGCCATTTTGTAAAAGTTAAACAGAACAAGAAATAAAACCAAAAAATAAGTAAAGAATGAATTAAAAATGCAGACGCAAAAAGAAAAACTCACACAACATAAAGTGAAAATCGCCTCGCGGCAAAAGGTGCTTACTTATGTGTGTGTGTGTGTGTGTGTAGGCGTAAGTGTGTGTGTGAGTGGGTGTGCACGCGCTGCTGTATTCATGTGTGTGTGTGGGTGGGTGGAAGTGTGTGTATGCGTAAAGAGCGAATTTACAGAAATATTACGTATACGTAAACTAATTTTGCCCCGCTGTCGTGAGTGTGTGACAAATGAAATATTTAAATATTTCGGGCACACAAACATTTTGACAACACGCCGACAAAATGCCACAAAAAGTTGCAAATTGCGGTTATTGTGGCAAACACACAATAAATAATTTTATGCCAGGAAAAAACGAGAAAAAAAAGCAAAGTAACAGCAACAACAAACCAACTCTGATGACTTGCAGCAAAAAGTGGCATGCGTTAAAGTTTGCCACGGCAAACACACGTTGCGCCATCAAATCAAATGTATGAAATAAAAAACTAAAATACATCGTCATCAGCATGATTCTGATGATGATAATGATGACAATGATTGGTGACTGTTGAGCAGGCGTTAAACTTTTTTTTTATGCATTTCAAGCGGAAATGATTTCATCAAAAATTCATATTAACTAATTGGATTTGATGCCGTCCGTTGGTTTTTCTTTTACCATTTGGGCGCTGCGGATATTGCCAGGAACTGACCTCATATACACACATATATATACATATATACAAATGTGTATGTGCAAATAAGTTAGTAACGATGTTTATTTTAAATTAAAAATGTATTTACATACGCTCAAATGTATGCCAACTAAACGCGGGGCACTGAAGACCATCCACACAGTGGCAAATGTGTTTTGGTATTTGTGTTGCTTGTGTGTGTGTGAGTTAGTGTGTATCTGTGTGTGTATTGCCAAAAGTTACCAAGTTCCATTTCAGGCTGCAGCCACTCACCTGAAAAAATTCGAGAAAAGAGTTCAATTTATTGCCTTTGTTGTATGCATAAAAATCAGTTGTTGTTGAAACACAACATTTGTTTTACGTTGACCCTCCCCGCACTTCTAACAAAATTTACAATTTATGCGAGTATTGGGACTGAATGTGTGCCACACACACACACACACACACACACAAGCTCAATGCTCAATTAATTGCCACTGGCTGTTACTACCAAATGGATTTATTGTATCTATTTTGCTTTGTTGCGTTCATATTTTATTTAAATAAACATTTTTTATCTGTACAACATTTTTTGGACATTACGAATTTTTTTTATTATTTTATATAAATATTTGCACAGAACAATTGTTTTAATTGGAATGCCTAAAAAGTTTATTTATCTATGAAAAACTGCGAGATTATTTCATTAACATTTTTTTTTTAGGTTTTCCTTTGATTTTTAGAGAATCGTATCCAACCATATTTTAAGCATTCACCGCATAATTATTATTATTATTTTTTTTTTTTTTTAATGTAGACTTTTGGGCTTTAATATTTTTCAACTCAATATTATTTAAGATTCTACAACAGCGATTTAAGTAATTGATGCGCTCAAATAAGCAACGAAGCAAATAACTTAAGGACTTTGTGAAAATAACACGAAAATGTGTCGGTTGACGTGAAGGCAGTAAATAAAACACTTACACACATATGTATAAGTACATCCTGTTTAAGACTATATTGTATGTGGAAAGATACACTTCACAGCTGCTGCCGAGCGGCACTGGCAACATTTTTGGTATGCATCGCGCGTTCTGGCTGAGAACGCCTGGCGGAAGCCGGCAGCAGGGTGCAGGCAGCTGGCAGCTGGCAGCGGCAAAAAGAAAGCGTAGCAAACATTGCAAAATATTAAGAGTGCTGCTGCCAAAGGCAGCACCAAATAGAACCAGTAAACGCGGCCAAGTTAAGGCAACAACAACGAGAACACCAACGTTGGCCAGCAAAATAATACGAAGAATTGTCGACAGCGTCTGGGAGGCGGCAGCAACTGGCAGCGAAGACAAATCGGCACGCGGCAGCAGGATGTGCCGCAGACAGTGGCAACAAAAAAAAGAAAAATAAAAAAAAAAAAACCAAACAAACGGGGACTGCAAAATAGCATGGAAAATTAATAATCGCGCAATTTTTGCACCAGTAAACAATGGAAAAGTCTTGGCTCGTTAGTTTCCTCATCATTCTGCATTTTCCAAGAAACAGCAACAGCAGCTCTTGCTGCAAATTTGCGTTTTTCACTCTGTAAGCTGCATTTGCAGCTCGAAAACTGGCAAAGCGAACAATGGCGACTATTAAAAAATGGACTGCCTAACAAGCTAAGAACGAGGCACATCAACAACATCAACAACAACAACAAACAACTAGAAAAATCAGAGCAAATAATGGAAAATGCTATTCACAACAATTTATTATGCAATTTGTAATCTGTCAATGCAATGTTTCGAGTCGCGGACAAATGGACAACAAATGTAAATTGGTAAAAAAAAGTGCATTGAAATATATCCAATTATAATTCAGAGCACATGAAATAAGTCCTTGGGGCAACTGCGAGCATTTTTATAAAAATGTAAATTGGATAAAAACAGCTGGCGCGAACTTGGCTGGTATTTTAGTATATTTTTTGTTAGAGAATTGAATTCGAAATTTATTTGGAAATTTCTTTTTCATTTCTACATTATTCCTTCGAGAATTGCATTCGTAATTTATCTGAAAATGTTCACTTCATGTACATTTTAGGGGAATGATATTGAATTATGCAACCTAATTTGGTTTCATTTCGTTCCGAACTTAAAAACTAAATTTTTGTATTTAAATAAAAAATTAATAATATGACTTGAAATGCTGCTCAAGAGTCTCATTTAATGCGTTACACATTTCAAGATACAATTATTATACCCCATAGAAGTATATAATATTATTCGAATATATTGGAAATGGAAATTTTTGTATATATATTTTTTTCAATTTGAAAAGCAATTTATTAGAATAATTTATTTGTAAATTGAAGTGACGCTTGCCCCATGTACAAAAAATATACCTGAACTATATTTGCAGCTGTTCTGAGCGATAAAGTATTCATTGAATAAATGAAAAAAATAAAGTTATTTTATGTGGCAGCGCAATTAATTGAATCAACTGCACACAATTGTTGAGGTGCAGTGGGGCAGCCAGTGGAGGCAGACGCAGGTACACATTTTGTGATGAACAAAAAAGTGCAAAAAGTGTGGCATTGGAAGTGACACACTTGCAGCCACAATGGTCATGTTGTTGGCCAACAGCTGACGACCCGTTTGGCTGCAGCCAAAAGTTGGCGACACAAAAACCAAATTAAATTATATGGCAGCAAAAAAAAGGAGCGACCAGTAAAATTGTGAAGTGTATATCTGACAACAAGGACAACAACGTGAGCAACAACAACAACAACAATGTCAACAACAACAACGACAACTACATTATTAATGCAAAATGAACTTGAAATCGAGTCGAGCGACAAACCAGAAAACATGGCCAATTTCCAAAATGTGCGCGAGTAAATTGCATTAACTTGGCCCGCAGGCAAAGGGAGAAAAATGCACAGCATATTAAATTTGTAATAAAGTAAAATGTGAATAAAGCACGCATAAAGCCGTAATGGAAACAAGCACTTTTGCCTGCCATTTCATTTAGCAGTCAAAATCATTTTCCTTTACTTTTATTTTTAGTTTTCCTCTTCTTCTCTTTTGGATTAAAAACTTTTTTTTCTTTATTTTGCATTTTTTATGGCATATTCACCTTTTGAAGATGTGCTTTAAAATACCTTAATGACTTTTTCATAACTGTTAAATAAACAATTGGGCCGAAAAGTTTAACAGTTACCAGTTTGAAGGCACCTGTTCGCAGAGCCCCTTTCCCCCTACTCCGCTCCCAGTTGCCTGCTCCCCCGGCTCCTTCACATGTTCTCCGTTTTATTTTTATGCTCCTGGGATTTTCAGTTACATTTCGGGGGGGAGTGGCTTTGGTGTGGCGGGTGTGGGTGCTGAGGAGGGTAGGGAATTGAAGAGCGCTCAACAAATACGTTTGTTGCGTGCACAAAAATAATCAAATTTCGTCATTTAATTTGGGGCCAACTTGGTAAAATGAACGTGAAACGTTGGTAGTGTGAAGACCTTCGTCAGGTCGAGGACGAAACAGTTCAATATTTGTGGCTCAAATTTGACGAAAGGTTAATAAAGTAAAACAAACTGTGAATCATATTCAAAAGGTTAAAAGCCACTCAATTATTTATATATATAAGTAAACATTGATTGACTTATGCGCAGTAGAACAATCTATTCATAAAGAATGGGTTAGTTCTCGTCAAGGTATTTCCTTATTGAAACCTCTATAGTTATTCTATAGATAATTAGATATTTCTATTTAGACAGATATCTCTGTAGTCTTTGAAGTAACTTCTATAATGAAACCTAATACCCACGCAGAGTCTAATATAATATTAACTTTCTATATATTTATTAATTATTATTATTATTATATTGTAAATGTTTCTATAAATAAGTGTCTTATTAATACGTCATATTTAGTCATATTTATTTTTATTTACTATCATTAAATCGTATATCAATAGTTTTATTTATGCGAGGGTTGAACTAGGTCACATAATTGTCAAAATATTTTAAATGTAATTTTGCTTGAATGTTCTATTCTTAAATAACTACTATAAATGTAAAATATAAAAGAGTTGCAACATAATTAAACAAACCAAAATAGTTAATTAACACATTAACAATTTATAAAAAATAATTAAAAACTGCATAAGTAACAAATTTAACTAATTCTCATTTAACTCATTTTTATTTTTCGATAAGTGAAGAAATAATAAACTAAATTAATATTTATATTTAGCTTTAATTTTTTAACTCGTGGTGTTCACAATATTTTCCATCATTGAATGCAATTCCTTTGATTTTAAGTACGCAAGTCAATCAAAATATATATTTATGGATTTTGGAATATTCAATATTTCAGCTTTGGGCAACTCTTCAATTACTGAATACGAAATCCAAATCTCTGCTTTATTCAAGTCTCACGTATTCATAAGCTGAATATTTAATGTGCGATTGTTAGTGTGTGTGTGTGTGTGTGTGAGTGTGTCAGTGTGTGAGTGTGTTGATATCTCAATATATAACAGATTTCATATATGTGTATAGTGTACATGTGCATGCGTATGTATGGAGTAATCCGTGTTGTCGCTACTGCTCACCTTTAATTTTATTCAATAAATACGCTACGTGTGTGATGAAAGTAGAACAAAGAGATATCCAAAGCACGTGACAGATTTTCTTGGATTACATACGGTGGCGCCACACACACAATCACACACTCACGCCCGCTTACGCACACACACACGCACACACGCACATATACATATATATATATATATACAGATTGCGATTTTGTTGCTGTTGTTGTGTTGTTGCTGTTGTTGAAAATCACATGGCGCGGCAAAAAATTGAAATTGCCTCAACTGACGCTTGCCTTGCCTGCCCCTCTGTCAGACGTCAGACTGTCAGGCTGTCAGACAGTCAGCCTGTATTCATTTGTGGCACTAAATATTTTAGGCATTCACTTAAGCTTGGGCTCATTCGTTTAGCGGCAAGTGCAGCATCTTAATCACTGATTAAATTGACGCAGACGCCACTCACTTAAAACGCAGCGACGGCAAACGCACGAAGCAGAAAACAACAACGACAAATTTCAAATTTAAGTAGCGCGCGCGCTCTGCACAACTGGAGCCAACGACAACGGCATGCGAAGTGGCAACATTTCGATAACGAGCACGTCACACAGCCACCGCCACCGCCACAGCCGAAGCGGCAGCTGTCAACCGAGGGAGGCCGAAGAGTCCTCGCCACTCGAAGTCGAGAGAGCGAGCTCGGTTTATAGCACCAGAGTGTTGCATACTTAAGAGAGCACGCTGGCATTTTGGGTGTGTTGTTAGCGGGCTTTTGGGACGCAGCGCAGTCGCTGTGGCAGCTACAACCGCGACTCACCAACACAACGCTTAAGGGAGCGCCAGAGAGAGTCGAGTTCGTTTTATGGTTGGCTTCCAGTGCCACAGTTAGCAGCTTGCTCATTTGCATGGCCGTGTCCCAAAATTTGAATGTCCCAAGCGAACAGCTGTTGAGCGCCAATGGGGCAACGGAACTAACTGTTAATATGCACACAGCCTGTCAGCCACAGCCACAGCATCGTCCTTGTCGTCGTGACGCACTCGTTGCTGCATGTCTTAGGTCAGAAACGACGACTGCGGCAATTGCTCACCGGCAAGCGCCAGGATTTTTAATTATAAAAAATGCCCATTCATAAAAACCGAACGCCATTTTGCAGTTGCGTGTTTATTCCTGTCTCTTCTTCTTCTTCCGCTGACTCTACTTAGATTTGTTCCTTTCTCTTCTTTTATTTGATATATGCTGCATAATTAAGATGTCCGCTCTCAAATTTCTTTCATCTTTCCTTTCTACACATGCCCAAATATATACATATGTACATATATATACATATACGTGTGTATATAAAGTAAAGATGAACAAATATAAAATATATACATATTTAATTAGAGTATTAATATATATTTGACCTAGTGAGTGAAAGTTGGAGGATGAAGAAACCCTCTCAATTGGTTCTCTTAGCTCTCACAAATGACAACTTCAATATCCCAGTAGCAAGCTAGTGAATGACAAACTCATTCCGCATGCATGAATGTAATTCTCTACCTCGTAAAGCTCTTGTTTGTAGAGTTGAACACGGGAGCTTCTAAGCCAAGCACAAACTTGTCTTCGCGAAAGCTTTAGTAACAAAAGCTATGCGCACATATCTTATTTATGTTGTTGTTCTTCAACAATCCGTCTTAAAGTGCTTCTTAAGAAATAATATATAGTGTATACATAGAAAGCTTTCCATATTTTGAGTAAATATAACTGAGTTTTGAATATACATATATGTATATATACATACATATATGTGTATTTATATACTATATATATATATAGTGTCGTAGTATTCCGATTACGATCCCTTAAAGCGCCTAAAAGCTTTCGGCAAAGACATGGGTTCCAGAATGTACTGGAAGCTAAAACGCCTGCAAACCATAGTTTCAAATCGAATTCGTAATGGGGTGTTTGTGCTGCTGGGTAGTTAACAATTATGAAGCAAAAATAAGGAAGAGCGAAAGTGTGTTTATGTGTGTGTGTGTGTGTGTGTTGGGACAGGGTAAAGGATATATGATAGTCTGTTACTCTCAACTAGATCACATTTTCTTGATAGTCTCCTTTCTCTTCCCTTTATTTTTAGTTATTTTTTTTGTTTTGGGCAGCTGACAGCCAAGATTTATGCAGCCTGCAGGTGATGTCTGTTATGGCTTGCAGGATGCTGGCATTCCACTGCCTTGTGTCCTGTGTCGTGTGTCCTGTGCCGTGTGCCAGGTGCTGATGTGCCAGGTGTGCTTCAATCACCATCAGCGTCACTTAATAAAATCACAGCACGACATGTGATGAATTGTTGCCATTTTTGTAGCTGACGTCAACGCTTTTAAGTGCAAAACATTTAACAAGCGCCCGACGCCAATTAAACCCAACAACTCAGCACCTAACCAATTGATGGCACATAAAAATAATAAAACACCTTTTGGCCTTAACTGCCCAATCAAGCAATTAACTGGCTAATCAAGTGTCAATTACAAGTGCAAATCAATTGGCCAATCTCTAAATGTTCCTCAATTGCAGGCGAAAGATGGTATTGCTTTTTCAAGACATATATAAATAAATAATATTTAAAATATATTTTATTTAAATTTATTTATGATGCTGATCTGAAATAGTAGAAAGAAAAAACTGAAATAATTCGCTTAGTCAACGTTATGAAAAAGTTAACATAGAAAACATTCAAAATGCCATAACTTCGTCAAAACTCAACGCATTTTCAAAAGCAAGGGCATTATAATCATAATATGGCCTATAGATCAATCGTACGTTTAAAGTTGACAACCTAATTTTGGGTCGGAACATAAGTCAAAATTATAGCCCGAAAATCGGCATATCGGCATAGGGGCATAGGTCGAACTTTCAAAATGCCATAACTTCGTCAAAACTCAACGCATTTTCAAAAGCAAGGGCGTTTTAATCATAGCTTGGCCCCTAGATCAATCGTACATTTGAAGATGAAAACGTTATTTTGGGTCGGAACATAAGTCAAAATTATAGCTCGAAAATCGGTATAGTCCGAAAATCGGCTTATGGGCATAGATCGAACCTTCAAAATGCCATAACTTCGTCAAAACTCAACGCATTTTCAAAAGCAAGGGCGTTTTAGTCATAGTTTGGCCTCTAGATCAATCGTACATTTAAAGTTGAAAACGTAATTTTGGGTCGGAACATAAGTCAAAATTATAGCCCGAAAATCGGTATAGTCCGAAAATCGGCTTATGGGCATAGATCGAACCTTCAAAATGCCATAACTTCGTCAAAACTCAACGCATTTTCAAAAGCAAGGGCGTTTTATTCATAGTTTGGCCTCTAGATCAATCGTACATTTAAAGTTGAAAACGTAATTTTGGGTCGGAACATAAGTCAAAATTATAGCCCGAAAATCGGTATAGTCCGAAAATCGGCTTATGGGCATAGATCGAACCTTCAAAATGCCATAACTTCGTCAAAACTCAACGCATTTTCAAAAGCAAGGGCGTTTTAGTCATAGCTTGGCCTCTAGATCAATCGTACATTTAAAGTTGAAAACGTAATTTTGGGTCGGAACATAAGTCAAAATTATAGCCCGAAAATCGGTATAGTCCGAAAATCGGCTTATGGGCATAGATCGAACCTTCAAAATGCCATAACTTCGTCAAAACTCAACGCATTTTCAAAAGCAAGGGCATTTTAGTCATAGCTTGGCCTCTAGGTCAATCGTACATTTAAAGTTGAAAACGTAATTTTGGGTCGGAACATATGTCAAAATTATAGCCCGAAAATCGGTATAGTCCTTAAATCGGCTTATGGGTATAGATCGAACCTTCAAAATGCCATAACTTCGTCAAAACTCAACGCATTTTCAAAAGCAAGGGCATTTTAGTCATAGCTTGGCCTCTAGGTCAATCGTACATTTAAAGTTGAAAACGTAATTTTGGGTCGGAACATATGTCAAAATTATAGCCCGAAAATCGGTATAGTCCTTAAATCGGCTTATGGGTATAGATCGAACCTTCAAAATGCCATAACTTCGTCAAAACTCAACGCATTTTCAAAAGCAAGGGCATTTTAGTCATAGCTTGGCCTATAGGTCAATCGTACATTTAAAGTTGAAAACGTAATTTTGGGTCGGAACATATGTCAAAATTATAGCCCGAAAATCGGTATAGTCCTTAAATCGGCTTATGGGTATAGATCGAACCTTCAAAATGCCATAACTTCGTCAAAACTCAACGCATTTTCAAAAGCAAGGGCGTTTTAGTCATAGTTTGGCCTCTAGATCAATCGTACATTTAAAGTTGAAAACGTAATTTTGGGTCGGAACATAAGTCAAAATTATAGCCCGAAAATCGGTATAGTCCGAAAATCGGCTTATGGGCATAGATCGAACCTTCAAAATGCCATAACTTCGTCAAAACTCAACGCATTTTCAAAAGCAAGGGCGTTTTAGTCATAGCTTGGCCTCTAGATCAATCGTACATTTAAAGTTGAAAACGTAATTTTGGGTCGGAACATAAGTCAAAATTATAGCCCGAAAATCGGTATAGTCCTTAAATCGGCTTATGGGCATAGATCGAACCTTCAAAATGCCATAACTTCGTCAAAACTCAACGCATTTTCAAAAGCAAGGGCGTTTTAGTCATAGTTTGGCCTCTAGATCAATCGTACATTTAAAGTTGAAAACGTAATTTTGGGTCGGAACATAAGTCAAAATTATAGCCCGAAAATCGGTATAGTCCGAAAATCGGCTTATGGGCATAGATCGAACCTTCAAAATGCCATAACTTCGTCAAAACTCAACGCATTTTCAAAAGCAAGGGCGTTTTAGTCATAGCTTGGCCTCTAGATCAATCGTACATTTAAAGCTGAAAACGTAATTTTGGGTCGGAACATAAGTCAAAATTATAGCCCGAAAATCGGTATAGTCCGAAAATCGGCTTATGGGCATAGATCGAAACTTCAAAATGCCATAACTTCGTCAAAACTCAACGCATTTTCAAAAGCAAGGGCGTTTTAGTCATAGTTTGGCCTCTAGATCAATCGTACATTTAAAGTGGAAAACGTGATTTGGGTCAGAACATAAGTCAAAATTATAGTCCGAAAATCGGCATATCGGCATAGGGGCATAGGTCGAACCTTCAAAATGCCATAACTTCGTCAAAACTCAACGCATTTTCAAAAGCAAGGGCGTTTTAGTCATAGTTTGGCCTCTAGATCAATCGTACATTTAAAGTTGAAAACGTAATTTTGGGTCGGAACATAAGTCAAATTATAGCCCGAAAATCGGTATAGTCCGAAAATCGGCTTATGGGCATAGATCGAACCTTCAAAATGCCATAACTTTGTCAAAACTCAACGCATTTTCAAAAGCAAGGGCGTTTTATTCATAGTTTGGCCTATAGATCAATCGTACGTTTAAAGTAGAAAACCTAATTTTGGGTCGGAACATAAGTCAAAATTATAGCCCGAAAATCGGTATAGTCCGAAAATCGGCATAGGGGCATAGATCGAACCTTCAAAATGCCATAACTTCGTCAAAACACAACGCATTTTCAAAAGCAAGGGCGTTTTAATCATAGTTTGGCCTCTAGATCAATCGTACGTTTAAAGTAGAAAACCTAATTTTGGGTCGGAACATAAGTCAAAATTATAGTCCGAAAATCGGAATATCGGCATAGGGGCATAGATCGAACCTTCAAAATGCCATAACTTCGTCAAAACACAACGCATTTTCAAAAGCAAGGGCGTTATAATCATAATTTGGCCTCTAGATCAATCTACATTTAAAGTTGAAAACGTGATTTTTAGTCGGAACATAAGTCAAAATTATAGTCCGAAAATCGGAATATCGGCATAGGGGCATAGGTCGAACCTTCAAAATGCCATAACTTCGTCAAAACTCAACGCATTTTCAAAAGCAATGGCGTTTTAATCATAGTTTGGCCTCTAGATCAATCGTACATTTAAAGTTGAAAATGTGATTTTGGGCCGGAGCATAAGTCAAAATTATAGCCCGAAAATCGGTATAGTCCGAAAATCGGCTTATGGGCATAGATCGAACCTTCAAAATGCCATAACTTTGTCAAAACTCAACGCATTTTCAAAAGCAAGGGCGTTTTATTCATAGTTTGGCCTATAGATCAATCGTACATTTAAAGTTGAAAACGTAATTTTGGGTCGGAACATAAGTCAAAATTATAGCCCGAAAATCGGTATAGTCCGAAAATCGGCTTATGGGCATAGATCGAACCTTCAAAATGCCATAACTTCGTTAAAACTCAACGCATTTTTAAAAGCAAGGGCGTTTTAATCATAGTTTGGCCTCTAGATCAATCGTACGTTTAAAGTAGAAAACCTAATTTTGGGTCGGAACATAAGTCAAAATTATAGTCCGAAAATCGGAATATCGGCATAGGGGCATAGATCGAACCTTCAAAATGCCATAACTTCGTCAAAACACAACGCATTTTCAAAAGCAAGGGCGTTATAATCATAATTTGGCCTCTAGATCAATCGTACATTTAAAGTTGAAAACGTGATTTTTAGTCGGAACATAAGTCAAAATTATAGTCCGAAAATCGGAATATCGGCATAGGGGCATAGGTCGAACCTTCAAAATGCCATAACTTCGTCAAAACTCAACGCATTTTCAAAAGCAATGGCGTTTTAATCATAGTTTGGCCTCTAGATCAATCGTACATTTAAAGTTGAAAATGTGATTTTGGGCCGGAGCATAAGTCAAAATTATAGCCCGAAAATCGGTATAGTCCGAAAATCGGCTTATGGGCATAGATCGAACCTTCAAAATGCCATAACTTCGTCAAAACTCAATGCATTTTCAAAAGCAAGAACGTTTTAATCATAGTTTGGCCTCTAGGTCAATCGTACATTTCAAGTTAAAAACGTGATTTTGGGTTGGAACATAAGTCAAAATTATAGTCCGACTGGGGACGTCGGTGCTGGGAGTGGCATGTCGATCTTTGAAATACATCTCCAACAACATACCAACCAAAATTGGTGACTTTATCGATACAATTGTGGGAGATGTGTGGCTTTATCGATTTTATCGATTTTCAAGCTCCCTAGTAGACGTAGGACGCCAACCTTGAAATTTTAACTTTTGAGGGTTCTTTCAAATATATGTTCCAAGTTTTATGGCTCTATCCCTAAGAGTGTCGAAGAAACGCGCGTTCATACAGACGGACAGACAGCATGACGGACATACATATATGTACATATATGTATATACCTTCGGTATCTTAGTATAAAAATAAAATAATAAATAAATATAAAGAAAAATTGCTGTGTAGATTATTTGGCATTAGCTTCAAGAGCTTTACACTGACCCAGTACTGCTGGCTTTCTTATTTGAGGTTTGCCTCTCATTAGTTTCCTTTCAACAATGCTTCTCGCATTTCAAAACTATGCAATTATTCCACTGAAACATTCTTTACATATTCCTGGAGAACGAGGACGAAGAAGCAAAAGATGAAGACTGCATTGTGGGTAAGCGAAGTCGGACAAAAAACCAAATTGACCAAAGTTAATTTAACCAGTGCAAACAAAACGAAGCAGCACAATTTCTAACATCGTTGGAAGAGGGGGTCTGGTGGTAGGGGGGGTGAAGGAGGGCCAAGATGTAGTTGTGGAAATCAATTGATGCACCAACAAACGCTTCAATCAATTTAACTTTTGCAAACACACTGAGTGCAAAATAAATCACATCTCGCAAAGATGCTGCACTTTTGCAGAGAGTGAGTGAGAGAGAGAGAGAGGGAGAAAGGGGAGTGGAGGGGCAACCTACAACGCATACTTGTGTTTATCTTATTTATGCAAAGCTGTGGCAAACAGCAACAGCACCAGCCACTGCAGCAACAACAAAAGGCAAAAATAAAAAGCAGACAGCTCGTAAAGCTGCTAAAAAATGAATGAATTCAATGAAATGCGGATAAATGTGGCCCGTTTTGCAAGCAGTTCGCAGTTTGCAGCTTGCAACTCGCAGCAGCAACAACAAGAGGATCACAGCAGCAGAAGCTGTGGCAGGATGTGCGGAAGGTCATTCGCAAGGAAGTAGAATTCTCATGCATTGCCACATCAAACATCTCAAACGAAATGAATAATTTATAGACGCATTTGCAGAGCGCCGCTCAGAAGGCTTTGGCGAATAAAAAAGAGATAGAGCGAGATTGAGAGAGAGAGAGAGAGAGGAGGGTGATGGTGACGGAGAGGGTGTGTGGGGGGAGAGAGGCTTCACACATGTCACGTAAGCCGACTGCAGTCAGTGGCTCTGCATTGAATCAACGAAGAAGACCTCACACATACACACACACACAAACACACAAACACACATACACAAACACACACACAAGATATGCAGGCATGCATGAATGAAAAAGGACCCAACTAGCTGTCTGTGTGTGTGCGAGAGTGTGTGTGTGTGTGTGTGTTTGTGTATTGACAAAATAAACTAGCAAAATGCATGGTTGCCTTGAATTTATTTGTATATTTATTTAATTCAGCATCCTTGCACCACAAGGTAAGCAGTATAATGTCGCTCAAGATAGGTTATTCAAGCACACACACACACTTGCACCCACACATATACATACACACACACATACAGACTGGTATGCAATAGTAGATAAAACGAACGGTAAATATTGCCAACACAGGACTCATAAAGAATGTTTTCTTATACTAAAAGCAGATAGAGAAAATCATAAATAACCTTATTATTCAGACAATCAGAAAACAAGTGTCTAGACATTTCTAAAGAAACGGTAAATGCTTTAATAAAAACAAGTAAAAGAGTTTCAAAAATTTTGAAAAACTGTTATGATTTTTTTTAGCGTTTTCAGCAAAGAGAGCAACGAACGTTTCATTAAATGTGGTTTAACTTTTTCTTGGAAAATTATAAGCGTTGCTGAGAGACGTTATTTCAACCTTCTTCTGACCGTGAAAATTACCGTCGAAATTAATTAATTTTTATAAATTATGATTTGACTAATTAAATAAGAAAAATGTTCTCTTAAGGGCAAAAGCCTCACCCATTCGTCGCATTAATTGAGTCCTGTCTAAATATTTGAGTTGCTTTAAGAGGAACTTAGAAAAATAAAACTTTTAATTTGTAGTTGCAAGTTGTTTACATTTCTGTTGCTGGCAAAGAGACACGCCCACATTTGGGAACTCTTTCTGCTTGAAACTAGACGGTAGCCAAACTTATCGCATACTGTCCCAGAGAAAGCATACTTTTACAAACTAAACTTTCACTTTCATTTTCCTTGGCATGTCAAAAGTTGGCCTTGGCTTTTAATGGCACATAACATTTCCAAATGCTGTCAATTAAAAACGCTCTTCAACCGCAACTGTTGATAAAAACTGTTTGAATTGGCTTTCTTCAAGGTCGTGTAGCTGTTTTTTTTTTTTTATATTGTTTAAATGTGACTTAAGCAATCTATTTATCGCATTTTCCTATATCAACAGTTCATCTCATGCAATTTGCTTGCAAAATATTTGTGGCTCATCAAAAACAAAACGAAAGTTTAAAACGATTTTTTTGCACAGTCAACGAGCTATTTGAAATACCAATGCGATTATCTCGATATCAAATTTTGGCTGGGAGACTCCGTGCCACTGCCACACACACAGACACATACGCACACATAGACTCACCCACATTGTCATAGTGTGGTTTTTGCGGTGCCGTCAAAGGAAAGTTTAAATAAATGACTGCAGGAAACTTTGCTAATCTACTTTAAAAATCCAACAACAAACAACATACAACATGAAATATGAAATGTAAAATATCCAAATAGGGAAATGGAGAAAAACAAAAAAAAAAAAAAAATGTGGCCAGGGGAAAAGTGACAACAGTTGACTTTGACGCGGCGGTTAAACCGCAAAATTCGTCAATTTAAATGGAAAAAATCAACGCAAAGTTTTGCGTCAGTGTGAAAAATATTAATTTAACTTTTTGCGTTAACAGAGCAATGACATTTGCCCCCAAACCGCAGCATGCCCCTAATCTCCAGAATCACCCTGTAGCAAACAGAACGCTGTTAGGCCTTGTTAGATTTTGTTTGTTGTCTGGTGCCCACTTTTGTGTCGATTGTTGTTGTCCTTTTGGACACCAAATGCTTGTTGTCTATTGGGCCACGCGGCAACTAAGGCGACGGCGGCATCTGCCGCGTTGTCCGTTGATGCCACAGCCCATGCTGATGCCGATGCTGATGTTGTTGGCATCATTATCGTAAATTTTTATGCTAAATACATTTTGCTGTAAGTCCCGAAAAACAGCACACAAAAAACAACAAACCAAAGACCAAAAAAAAAAACAAAAAAAAACTGATACCTTAGGCACACCGAAAACTAAATACCCTTGCAGAGAGGAGTCTAACTCAAACTAATTAAATTAGTCATGTTTGAACAGTGTCACTTAGGAATCCATTATTTTTTTTTTTTAACTTAAAGAAGCTTTCAAGAGTGACTGATTTCAAAGCTAAATATAAATAATTTGCATTAAGTTTATTTTGTACAAATTAGTAAACTGCAAATTATATTTCCACAAAGGAAGGTTGTGCATTTTAAACAAAATCCGTAATGCTTAAATATTTAAGAGCTACAAATAAAAATCTGGCAAGAGGTTATTTTTTAACACGAATAACTAATAATAATCGTTAAGGTTCCCAATAATCACCAATTTAACTCCTTCGATACAATTAGAGATATTTTAACAATTTATCACAGTTCAAACTGAAAATTAATATAAATATATATATTAAAATATGCAATTAAATATTAGCACACAATGTTTTTTGCCGCTTGCAGAATCGAAGATTTATTTTTTTATTCTCTCAGTAAGGGTATTCAAAATGGCAAACATTTGGAGCAGCTGGCGTCACGTGGATGCGACCGCTTCAAATGGTCAAGCACGCCCAGCAAACACCAACAACAACATAATCAAGGCGTTCGTACATCGCCCCCATCCCCCACCCTCGCCCCAAATCCTCCTCGCACCTACCATTTATAACAAATGCAAATGAACTCGATGGTGGGTTTAGGTCGACTCTTGTCGCCTTATGGCACATTCACTTGCCATGACAAATTGAACAATTTGGTGCAGATTTCGCTTTAGGGCGTCGCCTCGCTAAAGAGCCTCTCGTTGTGTTGCAGGAACTCCGAAATGAGCGTGTCCAGCCGTGGACTGTTGCCCAGCTCGGAGTCGAACCTCTGCCCGGCCATATTCTCGACGAGATAATCATGCAATTCCTTCGCAAGCCGCTTGGTCCGATTGAGCAGCTGGACAGCATCGCGCTTGTGCTGGACGTATTCCAGGCGTGGCACAAACTTCGCCAGCTCCAGCGATGCCTCTTCCTGGCTTTGCTTGACGAATGCATGGAAATCCTGCCACTCGTACTTCTCCTCCTGTAAATGGCGATAGCGCTGGCGGCACAGCGCCTGCTCGTGCTCCATGGTGCGCCTAACGGAGTCCAGCTGATCGAGACGACGCTGCAGTGCAACGGCTGCCTCCAAATCGCTGTAGAGATGTTTGCGCAGATGATTCTGGGATACATCCGTAGCCGTGCAGCTGAGCTGAAGCTCACGAATCTGCTGGCTCAACTTGCGATTGTTGCGCTGCAACTCGAGAATCTCGGGATGGGTGTCAAAATTGTCCAGTTCCAGCTGCTTGTCCGCACAGACATCCCCAATGGGGCAGTCGGGTGTCTGCAGCTTTAGTCGCTTGCCGATGAGATCAACGCACGTCTTCTTCTTAGCCAGCTCATCCTGTATGTCCTCCAGCTGCAGATGATCCTCTACAGTTGGGGGCTGCTCTAGACATAGCTCCGAGTCCCCTTCTTCATCATCATCGTCGTCGTCTCCAAAAATACAGTCACACTGTAAAGTCTTTACCGGTTGCGGAGACTCGATTTTTCTAAACGGATCAATTTCGTCTACGGAAATAGATGACTCAACATCACAGACGGGTAATCCGGCTGCTCTGCAGACTCCATGCATGGATGGACTTGCCATTGGATATATTTCAAATTGGAATTTTGATAAGAAATTAAACGCAATTAAAAATGTATATATATAATTTTATATGGTTACAAAGAAAACTATATTCAAAATTGAAAACTCAAAAATGTTTGGTGCTGCTTGTGACAATAAAGAAAAAGCACACTTAAATTCTATTTTATTTTATTAAATTAAACATATTTTACAATAATAAATTGATTTTGAAATGTCGTTTAAGATTAAGCTAAAGAATATTCTGGTTAATTAAAAATCGAAGTATACTGTTCAAATTTTAATACTTCTTATGAAAATTAAGAAAAAATACCCCCAAAAAATGTTACTTCGTATTTTATAAATAATTACTTATTAGAATATTAGAATGATGCATATGTTGATATAAATTTTAACTATGTTAAATAATCGTTTGATTAACCTGAAAAATTGCTGGAAATCTAACACTGAAATCCTAAATTCAAAGATTTCACTTGCAGACCAAATTAGCAACAGCTTTTCCATTCAAACTGGGCATCTTATTAGATCGCTTTGGATTATGCGACATGTATTGAGGAGCTGTTTGGCAGCTGGGGCAGCTGCAGAACTTGCCCCAGGCAATGTGTGCATTTCACAATGGATGACATTTGCAAAAGCGCTTAAGGAGCACTTAACCCAGACATAGTTAAGCCAACATAAACACACGAGCAACCAAGCACCTGGGAAGCCAATAGAAGACTGGGCACAGGAGAGTGTGGGTCACAGGGGGACTGGGGACAGCAGGTGAGCAAAGTTTGAAAAGCATAGCAATGCGGTGAAGGTGGGCACAGTCAAGTGGGTAACGCTTCTGTCCACACCTCGACCCATTTCCAGTTCCGACCCTATCGCCCTGACCACAATTCATCTTCGTAATGGAACCAACAACAACAAACACGTTTCATGCGAATGTGGAAGGACTCACGTGAAGGACAGGCAATGCTGGAGAAGCTTAACGTTAATTAATAAAATGTAGTTAAGTAATACCAATAAAAAGTTCGCATCGCTTAAGGGCAACAGGTACTCTTAAATTAACGCATATTTATTAAAGTTTAGTATGCATTTTGAACTTTAAATATATTTCTATAATACATGAAGTCAGAAGTTCCATTATTTTTTTAATTTCAGTGAAGGGTTTTCAGCAATTCTTAAAAATATAAATGTTTTCATTTAAAATTTTATTATAGCATTTTTGTTAATAATACTATATTATTTTTAATAATATTTAATAATTTCATAATTACAAAAATTGTATATAATAAATTTTTTATTGCTTCACTTCATCACTCAATAAATTTTAAGAACAGAGCCAAATATATAAAAGTGTGTAATTGTATTTTAAGAAGATATATAGTTATTAATAAGATTATTTCTTATCTACTAAACCTTGCAGAGATTATTATAATTCTAGGATGAGGAAGCATCTGTCTTAAAGCTGTCTTGATGATACTTTGAAAATATCCCTTTGTTGCTGCAGGCAGTACTTGAGTAAAAACTGACCACGTCGGTTTACTGTCTCTCTCTCTCTCTCTCTCTTTCTCTCTCTCTTGTTTAATAAATGCATAACAATAAATCTGTTCCATAATCTCGATACATTGTCATTAAAAAAAAAATACTTTTCCTGCTCTTATTTAAGTCATGCCGAGCTCCTTTAGTAAATCGGCTGGTGTTGTTTCTGGGCAATCATTCCATTTCGCCGAATCCGGCGCATAGTTAACTGGCTTGCCGAATGTCATGCATATTGTGCCGGGCGCATTTGTCCAGGTGGGCTGCTTAAGCGACTCCTGCACCTGCAGCCACTCCCCATTGTACTCGAGTCGCCTGGGGCCCCAGCTGATTAGCTCGCTACTCAGGGTGGGCATGTTGCTGAAGCGTAGGAGCAGTGGTGCAAACATGGGCTTCATCTTGCACTGCTTGAGCAGCTGATTAATGAAATCGCCACGTTCTTGGTACGGGCGGCAGTCATTCAATTCGAGCAAGCGCAGCGGCGCAGCTGTCTTCAGATAGGGGAACAGTTTGTTCAGGGTGCAGCCGGTCAGACAGAGGCGCTTGCAGCTGAGTGGCAGCACAGGTTCCCCCGCTCGAACATTCAACTTGCAGTTGCTCAGCACCAGCTCCGTCATCGCAGTGCAAAGGCGCAGATCCAACTGCGAAAAATCAAACGGAGCACTCAGCCAAGTACCATCGAAGCGCAGGGCGAGCAGCTCACAGCGTTTGGCCTTGATGATCTCCTTGGCAATCGGTAGCCAGTCCATGCCCGGCCAGCGCTGTTTGCGCTGCAGCGACAAATATTCCAGATGCTCCAGGTTGCACAAGGTCGGCACGGCGCGCAGCATCAGCGGCACCTGTAGCTTCCTCAGCAGACAACACTGCCGGATCTTTGAGAAGTCCAGTACTGTGAGCGGCTTATCCTCGTTTCGCACGATCAGCTGCTGCAGGTGGGGGCAATGTGTGCACACCTGATCCAGCAGCTCCTGCGATATGCTCTGGCATAGCTCCAGTCCGCGCAACTGGCGCAAGTTCACTGGAAACGGTGCCGTAATTCTGCCGTTAATTTGCAGCACTTCCAGCCCGGGCAGCAATTTTCCCAGCACCCGCAAACGGATGTTGTGATTGATGCAGTTTCGCATTGGAATTGTATTTGCCACCAGACAGGTGCTCACTCGGGCCAGCTGGGAGACGCCTCCTTTCCGGCACAGGATAAACAGGTTGAATACATCGACCATCTCCAGTTGCAGGCGGGTCAAGTTACCCGCCAGCATTGGCATCAATCTCTTCTGCTGCTCCTCGGCTAGTCTCGTGACAGTCGACGTGAAGTCCGTTGTCTCCATCTGCTTAATTAGCCTTTTAAAGATGTCCATGCGACTTTCACCATATTGCAGGACGAGCAACATATTTTTATGAATCTCACTTTCCTCCCAATCATTTTCCTGAGCAGGCGCAGCAGATGTGGCTGCTGCACTTAGTTTGACCACCGACATTTTGACCAAGATGTAAATTATAAAATTCAAATTCTGAAATTGCTTCAAAAATTGCTATTGAAAATTATCCCAATTTGTTTTCACACGTAAGCTGCTAATTTCTCAATCGAAAGCGCTGTGAATGCGCAAAAGGCATACGATATCTTTAATCGCCTATCGGTTGATCGATTATTGAAGTGTGACCAGACGCGAAGAAATGCTTAAATTGACAATATTTACTTGTGGTATAGTTTAAGTCGAAAGTGCTGGCATTTCTTTAATATGCATACATATATAATAATTATTCAGTATTATAAATAAGTAGCATTGAAATCAGCATTAATTAGCTTCAGCTACAATCGAAACAAGTGAGAACGCTGCTGTCGGGGATAACCGACTGCCAAATACTTTAATACCATAAGTAAAGCCAGCGTATCAGGTAGCAAAGAACTGGGTGATTGTAGCCAACAAATGCCGTCGTAGCTCTTAAAGTTCGGGGGAAATAAGCTTTGGGAATTTTAGAGGTGGTACTAGGCGTGATCTAACATTTTTTCTAGATTTCTTAAGGGCGTTTCTAGCAATATATCGTTTAAATTTGGTTAGCTTTTTAATTGTGCGAGTTATATAGTTTTCTCGATTTACAAGGAAGTTTGGGTAAGCATAGGGGGCGTGGCCATCCAATCTTTTATCGGATAATACATTCGGTATCAAAGTATAACAGGAAGGAACGTTTATCTATTTTATTATTGAAATTGTAGCTAAACACAAATATTTTTCTGATTGAAACAAATATTTTCCGAGCGATATCGGTTTCACAACTGGGTGATTAGTAAATATTATAGTTATATTGTATCAGAATGTGCGACCATGCCAAACTGGATTCCACAACTTAAGACTCATCCGTAATCTACTGAAGCAATTGTTCTAATTGCTTTTCATTTTTTTTCATCAAGATTTATAGAGTTCCCTACATTATTATTAAAATTACTCGTAGATTCTATAAGTCTCTTAGAAGTCTCCCAATATGCATTGCATATTTAAACAGCAAGCTAGAATACCTTCAACAAGAGTACAAAAACAACAGCAACAAATCATTAATGGAAGTATTTGAAGGAAGTTGAACGCGTTTCGCTAAATGACAGCTGAAAATGAGGTAAAAATCTAATTAAAACCTGTGACTCCCCCAACCTCTCAACATTTACGTGGAAATCACAATTGTCAGCATTAAATTCACGCTCACCTGCACAGGCGAATAGACAAGAGCTACACACACATAAACACACGCACACGCACACTCACACACACTCACAGGCACAACTACACCTACACTGGGGCACAGACAGAAATAAACGCAATTTCCCACCCAGAGGCAATAATACGCAAACAAACAAACAAACAAACAACAACAACAACAACAACAGTCAAAACAAACAGGTGAAACAGACGTTGCCTGTCGAACGGCAGAAAAACTAGCTAAATGGAAAACTTTCAAAGGTGCCCCGCCCACCATTCGCAGAGCTCTCCTCGCTCGCTGAGCAGCAAATGAAACGCGCTGTTGCACACAAAAATAACAAGTAGCATTGGTCAATTCATCGAATGTCGGTCACGGCTGCCTCTCGGGCAACGGCAACGGCAACGGCAACGACTAATGCTATCTGTGTGATGGGTGTGAGAGTGGGTGTGACTGATCCACCCGGTGGTGTTGGTGGGGGCTAGTCGGTTTGGGACTGCCCCAAGTTTTGTGCCACCCAGGCATTTGACCAATGCGCCGCCCAAAACACATGGAAAACGCTGTGGAAAAGCGCAGCGTGCGCGAAAAATCGCTCAAACAACGCAAAGGGTGTGTCTCGGTGCGGTGTGTGTCGAGTTCGCTTTATTTCAATCCGTTTGAAATTAGTTTAGTTTTTAGCTCAAATCCCAGCCATTTTCACTGACAACTTTTATTGAATTGGCGCCATGCATATCAATGGTTTACCAAAATAAAATGCATTACAAAAAATAAATAAATAAAACACACAAATGAAAAGGCTTAAAAATATATCCTAAAAAATACCGAAATTCATTTTTTAGGTTGCTGTTTGCTCAAAGGATTCAAATTCAAAAATTCAAAAAAGAATTCAAAATATATTTAGATTAGTAAATAAAAAATGTTTGTTACGAAAGTTTTTAAAATTTATCTTTGGATTGACAGCACTTTCACTAACTTCAATGAGCTCTGTGTGTGCGATTATTATCGATTTATTATATATTTTATATCGATATTATATTGAGCGTTTTTTCGTTTCGCATTCTGAGTTTTCATTTCAATGTGTGAAAATAATTGGCAAAAAATTAAAGGAAAGAAAGTCCTGAATTTTGGAAAGTCGCCTAGAAAATTATAAAGTTTTTCTTCTTGTTAGACAGAAACTCTAGAAACTGTATTAATTTCTAAACGTTAAGAAATTTAAAATTTTAGAAATAATTAAGAAAAGAAACCCCGTTTTTTTTTAGGAAAGAATTATACCTATTAAATAATAAGGTAAGTTAAACTTGGCGCCGAAAGTTTGCGTGTTTTATAAAATTCAGAGACTAGTTTTTGTTTTATTCATTCTTATGTTGCACGTCCTGAATAAAGATGTAAAATGGTTACTGAAAATACTGAGTGTAGTTAGGCCAACTTTTAGTGGAGTTTTCAGCGAATGTGCCTCTATTTATAGAATGGTGAATGAGATATTTAAACATGCCTATCAAACTGGGGCGCTGCACACGATAAATCTTCGTCACGGGCCCAAATTGACATTTTACAACCAAGCCCAATGGAGGATAAGTAACTTGCAGCAGTTGCCAACGCAGGCAACTGGCAATCGCGTTTTAGCCAACTGCTGTTGTTGGTGTTAGCTTCTTTTTTTAGTAGTTTTTGTTTTTGTTTTTGTTGGTGCAGTTGCTGTCGCTGATATTGTTGTCAACAATGATGGCCCAAAGCATCAGCCACATACGTTGCGGCAACAACTCATCCATCGTTTGACACCGCTTACCACCACCCCAACCCCACCGTCACACACACACACGCACACTCTTGACGTGTGCACAGTGAAGCTGTCAATCCCAGGACATACTGAATACAGGACACTGAAGCAAGCTTGGCTCCTCACCATCTTTTATTGGGGCAACTCCACGCCCACCAGTTAAGCAAAAAATTTAATATCTGACAGCATGTGCGAGTGTGTGTGTGTAAGTGTGTGTGTGTGTGTGTGTGTGTGTGTGTGTGCAACTGTGTGTGAGTATGACAGTAATAGAGTTATGCTGCTGCCGTTGACGATAGGAACGCATCGCATTATCCTCTTTTCTGGCTCCGCACTTGCTTCAAAATAATTGGAGACATTCAGCAAACTGCTGCAGGCTGACGCCTCAACACCCTTTGCCACGCCCACCAACTATGCTTTTTGGAGGATAATCCGTCAGCCAGTCAAACGACACATGGCAATGCGATGAGCATTTAAGGACCCTAATGCAAAAATGCATTACTTGTGAATTGTTGGGGGAATACAAAACAAAGTTGTTTGTTTGATGTTTGATAAATTTATGATGATTACATTTTGTGCACAAAGTGACTTAATTTTCATGCAAGGAACGATTTTCTGAAAAAGACATTTAGTGTCTATCAAAATTTAAATATAAGCTAATTAAAAATGAAAATAACTTTAACAAATTAACAAATTGTCGCTAAAATAGGAACAACTTCAAATTTTTAAATTATTAAAATTGTACTAAATTTAAACATTTTTCTATTAGTTATAAACCGAGAATTCGAATACATTTAGAAAATATTTTTTTATTTTAATTTCACCATAAATCTAAGTAATCTGTGCTGAATTAGCACTTTAATATTTTTCTAAATAGGTAAAAAAAATTTATAAATCGTGCAATGGTTTCACACAAATCTGGAACCGTTTAAAATTACTTTAGAAGACCATGGGTATTTTAAAGGTCTTTGGCCTTTTAATGGTTTTAGTAACTTTATCGGTAACATCACAATCACAGTCCCGTTTCAAAATTCAAATTTAATTCTGCTTTTTTTTAGAATACTTTCACTGCTTATAAATTTGAAACTGAGTTTCTGCGACGAGTCAACAATCATCGCCGTCAGTTCGGCTGTCCCGATCTTCGACTAAGCACACGTCTTTGCAAATCAGCTGGAGAGTTTGCAGAAGTAATTATTTTTAATTGTTATACTTTTTGAATAATGTTGCACTATAAGCGTTTAGTTCCTCAGCAACCATAGGGATACGGATATACCTGATGGTTCAAGTGTCTGCGTTACATATGACGATCCACTAGAATGTGTTGAGACTTGGTTCGATGAAATCAAATATTACGACTTTGATGAAGCTGTGTTTGTGATTGAGGCCGAAGACTTTACGCAAATGATCTGGAAATCTAGTGAAATGTTTGGCGTTGGAAAATTTGTAAGGTAAATGTAATTTAAACGTAATTAAAAGAAAAATATCTATCAAACAATCGCTTATAGTAAATCTGATGGGGAGATCACCGTTGTCGCAAAATATTTTCCTGTAGGCAATCTAAAAGGAGTTTTTGTCACTAATGTTCCGAATATATACAAAAAGTCTGTAACTTTATAGCCATATAGAACCTTGAGATTAATCTGAAATAATTTTTGCAGCCTCTCTAACTCAAATCTAAAACCAATCAGTTTCTTTTCGTGGTCATTTTCAGTTATGAAATTTGTTGTTTTTATTGCATTCTGCTTATTTGAATAATAAAATAAAAATTGTTAGATTGCATTCTGATATAATCGTATTATTCTGATTCAATTATATAGTGTAAATTATTCGGAGTATATGAGTATGTACATCAAAGTAGTCATAGAAATTTTATGTCCTTACTCTAATATGTGGAAAACAGCTTCGATCAAAATACATTTCTGAAAATTTAATAAGAATATTATTTAAATTTTTAAATACTTTAAATATGTGCTTGAATACTAAATTTGCCTTGTGGCTTTCGATAACCTGGATTTTATTTTTGGTGGGTAGATTTTTGTATCTGTTTCCTAAGCGTTAAATGAATCTAATGTTCTGCAGTGCATTCCTGCTGAATCCCCTTTTGATATTGCTGTTTTGGGGCAACACAACATGTACCGTGCTAAGCACAATTGTCCCCCACTTCTCCTAGACGATGCTCTAACCCAGGAATCCAGGGCATATGCCCAAGTAAGTAAATTAGTTGCATATTGAACATTTTCGGTAGTACGAAAAATGAATCTTTAGGAACTGGCTCAAAAGGAAGCGCTTGAACACTCAACAGGAGATTATGGTGAAAATCTGTGCATGACTACAGGGGATCCAGTAACATGTGTTCAGATGTGGTATGACGAAATCAAGGATTACGACTTTGACAAAGGAAAGTTTTCGTCTGCGACCGGGCATTTCACTCAAGTGGTTTGGATGTCCAGCAAATTGTTAGGTGTCGGAAAAGCCCAGAGGTATATATAAGAAATACTAGAAACCGTAAAAGTTAAACATTCGAGTCTTATTTAGTGCCTCTGGTAAAATGTATGTGGTCGGAAGATATACACCCGCTGGCAATGTTCAAGGCCAGTTTAAAGAGAACGTCCCAAAGCTAAAGAAGTACGTTTTTAATTAAGCAATGAAAGACTTACCCTAATTTCCTTTTCTTGCAGTTCTTCAAGTTCATTTAACAAGTCATTCAGTTACAAATATATTATACTATTTTCATGGATATTTTCAGCGTTGTTGCTCGGGCTTCGTCAATTGTAAAAGCATAAGTTGACATGAATTAGAAATAGTGCTGGATTCAATTTTCTTCAATTTAATTGTAGAAAAATAATAATAAAAAAAATATAAATAATATTTCAATTGTCAGCTATTTGAAATGAAAGTGTTTGCAGTAGAAAACCCTGATTTAATCAGCATCATCTACTACTTCTCGCTTAAAGCTGCGCTAAACCTCTGGACTTAATGTAAATGTAAAAACAACCTATGGAAACCCCACTTTGCAGTAAATTGTCATTAATGTCAGCATTTGACTGCAAACTCGATAGTAAAAATCACAACTGGAAGCTAATGTGATATCTTTTTGTGTTCCCCATTGGGTTTGTTGTTTTTTCTTTTTTACATATTTTTTGTTTTCTTTTTTTTCTTGAGGTTGCTGGGTGTGTGCAAATGCCAGAACATCTCACATGTGGGTGTCTATCTAAATGTGCTGCTAATGATGATAGCCGGCAAAACCAGCAACCACTGCCATGCTAGGTGTGGGGGGAAGGGGTGTTTTGTAGGGAGAAAAAATAAAAAAAAAATGAAGGAAAAAATGGTATTAGAAATTCAAATAAACTTGACACGCCGCCTTGTGGGGTTGCTGTTGGCGCTCCTTTGGGTTAATTTGAAAACGTGCGATAAGAAAATTCAATTTTTTCTTCAGCTCCTTGCTAGTGAATGTGTCCTGTCAAAGTATTGTATTACGTACACACATGTATGTGTGTGTGTGTGTGTGTTTTTGTGTGTATGTTTATTTAGAAGTAGTTCTCCAGCACTGCTTTCAGCTTGCTTTTACTTTTTGGCAATCAGCATCAGGCAAACAACAAATTCCCCACTGGGCGGCGAACTCGCCTGGGCCCTCAATGATGTTGTTGCTGTAATTTTGTGTTTTTTATCCCAAGTGCTATTTACTGCAGAGAGACAGCAGCCAAACAGAAGTCAAAAGACAAAATAAATACAACAAAGCTGCGCTCCTCCCCCCCCCCCTGGCAGAAGGCGTGGCAGCATCTGCTGCCAGCAGCGCATTAAATCCTTAAGCACACATTATTATTCAATCAGATATGAAGTTGAATTTTTTCCCCCTAAAATGTTTTATTTTTTTCTACAGTGTTTTGCTCGAAATTTTCACGCGTTAACATTTGGAATGCACGTAAGTGCCGCTGTTGCATATACATATATGTATATGTATATATGTATGTGTGTGTGTTTACATGTGTACATACATACAAATGAGAATTTAGGTTTTTTGTGTCACTGTTTTGCCTAATGACATTCAAATTGTTTTTGTGCCTTAGCCCTTGGAGATTCGAACACGAGAAATAAATTAATAGAATTTGGATTACGACAAAAGGTTGCCACAGCATTTGCTGTAGTTGCAACAAACGTAGGTAAATTGAATTTAAAGCATAAAAGTAAACTCATTTTGTGCAGATGGATTGAAATGCTTAACAAAAAAGATTGGCTAAGACGAGCTGCATTATTTATGTATTATTTATCATCTTAAAAACCGAAAATCTCATAAATAAAATATATAACATAATAATTTCAATAATAACTACAGCTAGAATTGCTTGGATCAATTTTAGTATAAAATTAATATTTATCCCTGCCAATCATCTACTCTACCCATTTTAAGTTTATTTTCTTGCAACTTGTCGCAGACTCAATGTCTTAATTTAAATTTATATGAGGTTCCAGATATGAATAGTAAATTCATGATTTACTGACCACACTCAATAACTTTTAGCTCAAGTGCTGCATTAAATAACAGTCTTATCCGCGTTCCGATCCCCCCTCGCCGGCTCATCATCAGCGTCATCGTCACTTCATCTTGACTGGGGGCAGCAGTGCACCAGCAGCTCGTCAACTATTTATAAGTTCAACTTGGTTGTAAAATTTATGTGCACCGTAAAGGCGCCAAATCGTGGCGAAAACTGACAAAATGTTATGAAATCAAATTTGCACACAAAGCGTCCCTAATGATGCGACCGGCGACAGGCGACAGGCAACCAGTGAAAAGCGTAAAACATAACCATGCAGAACCCTCAACCCACTACCCTGCACCCCCTTGGGGCATCCACCGAACAGGGTGACTATGATGTTGCGCCTGTGGCTTGAAAAATGTTTAATTATACGCGCTCTTGATTACGAGCAACGCGGACTACGCTCCGCTCAGTGCTTAAATAATAACTGCGCTGACCTAATTGAGTAATAATTAAAATTAAGTGCATGCTAAATTATTATTAATTATGAAAATGCACTGGCCAAGTGACCACAGCCCACTGCACGAGCCAAGTGCGGCAGTTTGTTGCAAGTGCTGCCAATTCACATAAGTAATGCGCCTTTCACACAAATTAGAATTGGCAGCAATTTGAAAGAAAAATTAATTTATTGAAAAAGTGCCTGTAAGTTTAAGTAAAAATATGTATAAAAAGAATTCGTTTTAATTTAAAATCAGTGGCACTTAATATTATTATTGCGGGCTTCATGCATTGCAACCTAGTTCAATTTAATGTGCCCCTTGTGTGACTATCACTAAAAATCCAAGAAATTTTTCGGATTAAAGAAGAACTTGAGATGTAATTCTATCATCATCATCTAACTAGTAGCAGATAAAAAAAGATTATATTTATGGTGATTTTAATTAGTTAATATTTCAAGTTTCGAAACATAATTGTTTTACATGTGGAAGTTTGACTTTCTGAGCAACCACAGAAACGATTAAATTATTGTTTTATAAAGAATATTAAAAAGATATGTTTAAGTAAGTCAAATAATAAGCTAGATTAAGGCACAATTTATGCACTACAATCGAACTAATTTATAGAGAAACTGGCTATAAATACTGAGTATATGCCATGTGTTCGCAACTAATAGCGGGCATCTGCAATATACATACAAACAGACAGACAGACGGACAGACGGACGGAGAGGCAGACATACCAGTAGATATACAGAGATATTTCAATATAAATTATTGTCAGTTGGAGTGCATAAAATGTCGCATAACATTGCAAGTTGCCAGCAAAAAGAACAACAATGCAAAACACGTTATTCATCGTTAAAGCAACTGTAAACGGAGTGTGGGGAAAAGGGGGCAACAACAAGTGCAACAACAAGTGCAACAGCAGCAGCAGCAGCAGCGACAACGACGACAGACGTGACTGCGTGTAGATGAATGCACGGGGCGTATGCGCAATGCGATATGCAACAAATTGCTAAACAAATCAAATTTATTGCTAGAGTTGCGCACGCGAACGTAATAGCAACAATGAGAAACTACATACACATGTACAAGAGCAACAACTGCAACAACTGCAACAACTGCAACAACAAGCAACAATGACGCAACACGCATGTAGAACGTCACTGAGATAGCACAAATTAATATGAGCGGACATTTTTTCAGGCCTCGGGACTTTTGGCTGTGCTCTTTTATTGTTGTTGTTGTTGTTGTGGTTGTTGTTGTTGTCGTTGTTGTTATTGTTGTTGTCATGGTTCTTGTTGCTGCCGCTATCAGAGTTTGTATAACTTCATTTGGTTTGCTTGTTTGTTTGCCTGTTTGCCGACACTGTTGTGGGCCCTGGGGCCACTTACTTTTTTGTTAAGCCGTACACACGCACACACGCACATCCACACACACACACACACACACACACACACACAGATTCACACACACACCGGGTAAAAAGGGGGCAGAGGCTGCGGCCCAGTGACGTCCGCACAGGCTGCATCACAACATGGCGCTCGGTCAGAGCGGAAGTCCGAGTTGTTCTGCGTTAAATTTATGCCAAACCAGCCAAATGCCACAATGGGCAGCTGCACTAATAACGTGGCTCAAACAGAAAACTAACAAATTACGTAAATGTGACTAGCGGCACAATTATTCAATATTGATATAAAGTTTATTTTTTGCTGAGCAACATTTAAAGCAGAAATTTGTATGATTCCTTGTCAGATAAATTGTAAATTGACAGAATAATTTGAATTTCCTTAAGAGTTTTTCCTTGGTGTTTTTTCCTTTTATGCGCATTTATTTAGTCATCGCTTAGCGCCCATTGTTCTCTTTAAATTGTTGTAGCTGCTGCTGCGGCAGTTGTTGATTTTTATTTTTGCAATTAGGAAGTTGTTTTTATTATTTTTTACATTTATACAAAATAAACACGCACACACGACAAACAACGAGCTATGGCAATAGTCACGCCCAGCGTCCAGCCCAACGCCCACTGAGACACAGCCACATTGCCACACAGACACTTATTCATCAGCCGGAAGTTTGCTTGCCACTCCCATTGTTGTTGTTGCCACTGCCGCTGCTGTATTGCTGATGATGTTTTTGTTGCTGTTGCTGTTGTTGTTGCTGCCGCTGTTGCTATTGCTGCTGTTAGTTGTTCTTGGAAGTTTGCCGCTCATGCAAATTGCGCAACTAACAAAAAGAAATAAGAAACAAGCTCTCGAGTCGAGGGTTCTCAATTTGGAAATACCTTATTTTGTGCACTTTTTATCAACTTTTGCTGTACTTTGGTATCCCAAAACTATGCTGAGCTAAGTTGATTAATAAAAACTAAGCCAGAGGAACTGCATCTCAATAGAAGTAGCTCAAAATGAATCCACAATCTTAAGAAATGTTTAGCACCCAATAAAGTAGATGCCAAGAATTTACTATTATTATTATTTATTATTATTAGTAGAGAATCGATACTTAAAACAATGGCTCACCAGTATTATAATCAATTTCAGTAATCTCTAACATACCCCATTGTAATTGGTACAGGGTATTATAAACTAAGAAGAGTGAGGCGGACAGACACGGGATGCAAGAATAAAAGTATAGTGAAAAGTTGTACAAACTCTATATATTTTTTGAATTTATATTTAACTGTATTACATGGTGCACCCACAACAGTAACTCTTCCCCTCCCTCCCTCCCTCCCACCATCCTCACTCTGCCACAGGCAAACCATCTATCGTCCTCCCTCTTAACATTTCTACAGAATCGGAAGTTATAGTTATGCCGCTTGCGCGGGCGCACTCTGAATTATTTTGCCAGCAACTGCAACAGCAACAGCAACAACAACAACAACAATTGCAGGCGCAACAATAACAAAAACACACGAACAACTAAAGTTTATTTAAAAGTTTTGCGGTTAAGCTTGTTACTTGCCAGCTTCTTTTTGTGCGTGAAAATTCATTTGAATCTAGTTGAGTTTTCGCAAAATATTTAAGCTGCAGTTTTGGTTAAAGAGCAGGTGTCCATAAACATTACCGGAGATGGAGATGGAGTTGGAGTTGGAGTTGGAGATGATGTTGCACGTGTCGCCCATTGGAGGCTATTAAAATTGTACGAAGCAGGCTCTCGATGCCGTAAATGCCATTAAGTTGGGCGCATCTTAATCAGCAGCAGATTAACTAACTTTATACAGCTGCTTAAATTTGCAGCATTCCTGTCAGCAGCAGCAGCGGGCAGGAGACGACACCCCTTTATCGCTGTAGTTGCGGATGGGGCAGAGAGACCCGTTCCCCCATTAAGAATCTGAAGCAGCTCGTTCCGGCAAGGTTGGCATCATAAAAATTTTCAATTTCATTTGCGTTGCACAAAGACGTGCGTTAGCGTTGTCCGGCAACTAAGAGACTTGGGGAGTGGAACTGGGAGTGGGAATGGGAGTGGGGAGCTGGTTGCAGGATGCTGCTGGCATATCGCCGCTGGGCATCCTTCAGCGACACGAGAGCCAATAAAAGTGTCAGAACGGGGCAAACTGACAAAGCGCTGCCTGCTTTGTATTTATGATGAGTTGGTTGGTCATGCCAGGACAAACCAGACCACACTCGTCCACAGCACAGCAGAGCAGAGCAGGCAGAGCATAGCAGGCGGTGCAGGCGGTGCAGGCGGGTGGTGCGGACAGATGGCAATAGCTACAAAGCGTTGCCCCTTTTGGCTTGTTTTGGAGTGCGGGTCAAACAGCACAGTTGGACGCCTTCGATTGGAAATGGGAACAGAGCATGGTTTTCGAATTGATGGAATTCCAATAAATTGTACCTTTCTGATGCCGAGAACAGAAGCTGCAGCCACAGACGCAGCAGCAGCAGTGGCAGCAACTACGATGCTCTGCCATGTCATAGATTGTGGGACATTTGAATTTTGAACTGGCTAAGCATTGGTCAAAGCCTTCTTTTATTTTTGCTGCCGCTTGGCCCTGGCATTTTCAGTATAAATTATGGCTTAATTCAAGCTGTGCCCAACGCCAAAGTCGTCGCTCTGTCTTGGCACAAACATTTGCGGTCACTAGATTTACAATCTTTGGCAATCACATTCGGGCACCCCAGTTACACAGATTGTCGGTGTATTTATAGAAATTTTTTATCAACGCTATTTGTACTTAAAAATATTATAAAATCCAACTACTCAGGATAGCGAATTTAAAGTATGACTGGAGGAGTATTTAATTGTTTTTCTTAAATGAATTGCAAAGTTTATTCAAAAGAATCCAATTATAGCCACTGACATAAATTCTTCAAATTATGATGAGTTCGTCAATTTGTTTGCATTTTAATGGAAGAAAGATTTGATGTTATTATATTTGGCTCAGTCATAAACACTTTATTAGTGCGGTTAAATTATAAAAAAAAAAAACAACTCAATGACGCCAAACATAAAGTTGGCTACACAAAATTGGCAAACTTCGAAATGCTCTGATTACGTTGAACAGAGACGGAGACGGAGCCGGAGCCGGGGGAGAATGTGGGTGTGTTTCCGTTGCTGGCAATGATTCTTTGGGCTGTTGCAGTTGCAAAGTTAAGCGACAGCCAAACGGAAATGCATCAGTGTCAGATTTTGCGACTCGCGCCCAATGCAATTTCGTTAAGAACTGCGCAAAGTTGTAAAATTTTACGATTTAATTGCGAACCTATTAAAAATTACGTCTTTTCACTGTCGCTTAACGTTTTGTTGTTGTTGTTGTTGTTCTTGCTGTTGTTGTTGTTGTTGTTGTTGTTATTGCATCTGCTGTTGTTACAGCAACAGCAACAGCAACAGCGAAAGCAAAGTTGCTGAAGTTTTAAGCACCAAAAATGATGCGCTTAATGATGCCGCATGCCACATTCAGTCGCTCCGATACACAAAACTGCACGACTCCAGACTCTGCCACTTGTGACCCGCTCATATAAAGCGCACAAATTGTTGCTGCTCTGCCTTGACTTCGTGGCATACTTTGCCACGCACATTACGTAAATGCTGCCACACTCCACCATGTCAATTTTTGTGGTATCTCGCAAATATAATTCGAGTTGAAACAGTTTGTAAAAGTTGCAATTGATGTTGCATGTGAAACGAGAGATGCGCTCAAATTGTTGCAATTTGTACACAGAGAGAGAGACAGAGACACCCACTCCATAATGATCTCTTAACTGCTTCAACTAATGCAACCCCCTTCATCTCCCGCACCCCTGCACACATTACGAAATGTGTAAATGAAAATCTTATTTAGGAAAAGCAAATGCGCTGCTTTCCATGTATGTTAAAAGCGAAGTGTCGTTAATTTAATTGCTGGAAATGTGACTGGCAAATGTTTGGAAAGTTCACTTAAGTCTCTCACAAGTAACCAACTGCAATCAGGAATTAAATATTTCTTACTTTAATTGTTTAAAATAGTTTCTCATAAACATGATGTAGCTTAGCTGAATTTAACTTTAAAATTAAATAAATAATAAGAAATTGAATAATGCATTATTAAAAAAAAAAATAATAATTGTATATAAGCTGAATTTATATTTATCAGTGTAATTAAAAACGATGTAAAAATATACTTATTATTTACTTGTTTAATATGGACTAAAAACACTCGAAATTTAGTAGAAAAGGTTTTAAGAAATGAACATCTTAAGTCGAAATTAAAGTTACAAGTTAAATTATATGCAAATTTAAATTTAAAGTAAAGAAAATAAAGTATATAATTAATCTGAGGTTAATAAAATGTCAAATGGTTCAACATTCTTTGCAAGGATTGGGAAAACCAAGAGAAAATTCAAAAATGTGAGATTGTTTATTAAGAATATTGTTAGCCTGGTTTATCAAATATTCAAGAGATAGGCCACAGGCAGACAGACGAAGAATAATTGCTTGGATTCAATCAATTTACAATCAGTAACGATAATTTAATACTGGGCTAACTGAATTTGGCAGTGAGGTGTAGCATATGAAATTACAATATGATTAGGAACTAAGCCAACGGACACTTTATCATGTAGATTGAGTTTGGTAACCCAGCAGGTTGCCACAACAGCTGGGACGCTGTCAGTGACGCATTTCCGCATTATGGGTCGTTATTTGAGGGCGGGGGGGTGTATGGGATGCATGAAACTGTTATCAACAATTAATTAAATGAGGGCTGATCATTAGGCCACGATTTGTGGGGCGTTTCCGTTTCCGCTTCAAGCTGACCACACATTAAGTGATATGCTACATTCATGGACTCATGCAACAGGGACACAGCAGACCAGCCAAAGTAGGGAGGAGTTGGAGGACCTGATGACTGACATAGGCCTGCCTGCCTGACTGCCTTTTGACCAGCCGCACATTATGGCTGGACAATCAGCATGCATACATGCTCACACACACACTGACACACACTGACACACACACACACACACACACACGCACACGTTAAGTCCCTGTTGGACAATGTGGCCATTCCCATTTTCCATCAGTGGTTGTTGCTGTTGCGCTTCTTGATACCAACGCCATATAATCTTTACTGGTGCCATTGTTGTTGTTGTTGTTGTTGTTGTTTTACTGTGATTTGTTGGCATCATTACTGTTGTCGCTCTCAACAAACTGTGCATAAATCCTGCACACCTACATTTCGTTGCGATAAATCTGTAATGGTCCACCCCAACAACACCCGCACAACACCCCAACACCCAACACCCAACACCCAACACCCAACAACAACCAACAACTGGCTTGATATGGGCAATCGCATGGAGATGCTGACGTTGTAATAGCCACCAACAGACCACACACACATCGTACACACGCACACACGCACACACGCACACCACTCTCGTTCACTGAAGTTAATTTGCGTGTGTGTTTAAATGTGCGTAATTATTGTTTATCAACAATGAGTTATATGAGACACATGAGCTCATTGCAATAAACATCCGCATAAGAGGCTTTCGCTTGTTTGTTGCTGCTCCTGTTTCTGTTTTTGAAAAAGCATTTTATTAAAAATTATGCGAATAACCCTAAATGGGGTGCTCATTAATTTGATTCCAGAACTAACAGACTTTACTGAATTTATTATAGAAAAAAGATAACAATCTGTTTTTTATATTTTTCTTAAGTTATGGAAAATTAATTTGATATGTCATTTTTAAGAACCAACTTTCTTCAACCCAATTTTCCTCATGCACTTCATATAAAGTAAAACAAAAATAAATATTGCTTATCATATGCACACAACCCGCTGATTAAGCTTAAATTTTCTTCGCCTTTCGTATTTTCAGTTTTCATTAATAATTCAGAGATTTGTTGGCAATTTCCCAATGATAAAATTCAATATGCCCGTTCTGCAATTGTGTCCACACAATGGGATAATTTAAATGCGTTGTGAATGCCAAATGCCAATGATATCTCCTCCTCAGTCTTATTGTGGCCTGGCAACTTGAACCGCAAAGTGAACCAAAACCGGCCATTCCGTACCACTCCGTAGAGAACCTGAAGCGTTGCCAATCGATATGGCCAATGTCATTATATTGCAATTATCATACGCAATAAAAGCGGCCACAACTCAAAATTAAATTCAAGCCTTGCAGCATATAATTGTAAATTTTCACAACGCACAACGCGAACGGTTGGTGGAAAAGGGAGATTATGGCCAAAAGCAACAAAAACTGAAAAATTGTATAAAAATACAGATACATATATGTGTATATATACATGTATATGTATGTACGTACACAGCGTTCATTCAACTGTATGTGGCATAATTTGTCTGTGCTGGCAATTACATTGTGCATGTCCACATATCAATTAATATCTTTTATAATTCCATGAGGCCCACAAAACTCATCCTGACAGCAAAACTCTCGACCGTCGACCGACGACCGACGACCGACGACCATTGACCATCCAACTATTGATCCTTGGTCCTTTTAATGACACATGCAAATATTTGGTTCAACTTCGATTGCGGCGCAGGCATTGTTATGCATTTCGTATATATGTATAAATGTATAAATATGTATGTAGCTGCTGATATCCAAGGGCAGCTCAGGGCCTCCAGCTGAAGTTCTTTTTTATGTAAACAAATTTAAATGAATTGCCCAACTGAAGCCCTGATGAGCGGTAAACAAATAACATTTTAATTGACATATTTATACCGCATAATTAATGTAAGCATACTTCAAGTACTTTAATTAACTATAAGTTGTATCTCAAAATAAACGGTATCGAAGTCGAATTGAATAATGGCGTTACTTAAAATCTATTATAAATTGTATTTACTTTTATACATATTCCTTAACCTAAGTTTGAGTTAAATTTAAAATTAGTAAGCATTTGATTTGTACAGAACATAATCAAAGAAAACACAAAAGCCGCAGATATATGTATATATATAGATATATATTCTATAAAATTACATATGTGTGCACATTTGATGCACTATCGGAAGCCGTTGGAGCTACACATTAAATAAGGAAATAAAATTTAAAAACGATGTAGTGACTCTCAAAATCTCGCTGCATTTGTGTTCGCCGAGGCGCACTTTATGCTACTGAGCCCCCTGCCCCAAAAATACGCACACCACATCCACACACAACACACACAAGCACGCACACACACAGACAGACACAACAAAGGACGACAGCTTTATCTGCGGCTAAAGTGGCTGATATTTTGGTGGAAGCTGCACAGTTGACCCACAGCCTCCGCCCCGCCTGGGTTTACTGTCCAACTTTCCCCGGGCTTGCTTGGAAATTCACCAGCTGCAAGCACCAGCGCTGTTGATCGGAGCGCTTTTCATCGTCATCGTCATCGTCGTCGTCGTCGTCGTCATCAGCGGTCGCGAAACTCCGACGCATCGCCTCCATTGTCGTTAGTCCTGCGCTCTTATCGCTGAGACGCTGGCAAGCCGCTCTACTCTAAATAATCCTTTCCATACGACACTGACAGCTTCACTGCCAGCGTAGACCGGAGACCAGCTACAAAACCAAAAAAAAAACAAGGATGGAGACTATAAGTGACGGCAGCTGGGAGCAGGCAAAGCCAGCGCGCTGTGAAATCCAAGTTAGTGCGCATAAATCAAGCCTTTAAAACGTGCCTCGCAACCGAAATGTCCTCGAAGGATGCATGCATACGCCGGCAACGAACCACAAACCGCTCGCTCCGCATAAGCAGCGCCATGGACATCGATGCTGCCCCAGAAAATTGTGGGGCAGCAGTTTTCCGTATGCAATTTTATGCAACTGTGGCACATCCTATCTTCCTGTCTCTCGACTCCCTGCTCCCTTCTACCCGCAGCAGCTGCTTTTCCCTGTCTTAAAACTGTTTACAACTGCATACGATTTATAATCTTGAAGAATTTACATTTATTTATTCAGCACTTAACAATAACCGCGCCAGAAATCACAACAATTTCAGCTCTGCCCCCAAACAACTACAAGGGAATTGTGCACTGACAATCATTATATATGTGGACCGGGTTAGTCCTATGGCTGATATTTGGGTCATGTGGAAAACTAATGACAATATTTGAAAATGGCAGACTTATATTAATAAATAACAGAAATGTACACAATAAAACTGTTTAGTAGAAAAGTTAACTTGACTAAATGTTTATCACACAGCATTTTTTTTTTTTTTTTTTGAATATTCCAGAAAGAGAGTCAATCAAATATTATTCTCACGATAAACAGTACATAGATTAATAGAACAAGCTGTGAATCAATTTAATTCATTCCTAAAAGCTTTTTAAAATGAACACCAAATAAAATTTCTTAGTGCAAAATGTCTTCCATTTATTGGCAATTATATTCATGAAGCAATTAAAATACAAGAGTCACATACATGCATTGACAAAGATGAGTTCCGAGTGTGCTTCAATTTGTTGAGGATTAAATTTCAATTATATTGTAAATTGTTAATTTGGCAAACAACAAATTGACACGAGAAAACTGAATGTCTATAAAAATAAACAAAAAATATTTGAAGTGTAAATCCATTATAATTGAATTTTATGAGAAACGATTGCAAATTTGCATATTCGCACGAAAAGTGATATTGAAAGTAAACACACTCAAAATGTCAATTTCTTTAATTTAATTACAAACTGAAGCGTTTGATAATTTTGAATTGAATTGCGCAGCTCGTCAACAGTTCAATTCAAATAAATAGAAATTTCGAATTGTTAGCAAAGCAATAATAAAATATTTTCATGGCGATTTTAAATCCAATCGTTTCGTTACACAATGTCAGGTGCTTGAGCAAAATGGCTGCAACTGTTGCCATTTTTGTTGCATAATGCACTGAAGCATGCAAAACACGCACACACTCACACACACACACACACACACACAGGCGCACACTTGGCGACGACAGCAAGGAAATAAAACAATTCCCAAATGTAGCTCAGCAAAAGCTCTTCACATGTCGAACTTGAAATGCAAATGCAAAACAAAATTAAGGCAAAAACTCTTAGATAATCTTGACAAAGCTCTCGCATTCGGAGTATTTCCGCTATATGTCTTTTTCATACACACACATTCTCAAAATGGTTTCAGTAGTAAATTTAAGTTGTTTTCCACTCTGTTTCCTTGTCAGTTGATTATTGTGGCATGCATAGAACACTATATCAGAAAATGGTTTGTCTATGTGTTGGAGAGTTTCCATGACAAAATCGAAACAAATGAAAGTCGTCCAAAGGAATAAATTAAAAACACTTTCCACAGAGAAGCGGTGCATGATAAATATTCATTGGTGCACCAGTTGCATATTCTCCATATGCACAGTAATTATAAGAACTTTATGGATACAGAGTTGAGAGTTTGTTGGTTAAATATGCAGTCTTTAGGTCTTTAAGACAAACATTTTTTCTATTTGACTTTTCACTGTTCCTAAAGGTAAAGAGAGGGTATAAATAAAAAATAGTCATCTAAAATTGTAATTGCTTCTAACTGCTCTCCCAATATGTGATAGATTGGAGCCAAGGTGAAATTCGAGCTCAGGCGGTAGTTATTATGCCTTAGTGAAAGTTGACAGTCCAGTCAAGGTTCTGGCGGCAACAATTTCATTTTTATAAAAGGCATTTCGTGGCAGGTGAACTGTTGCATAAAATATGAAAATTAATTAAAAGTTTCGTCAAAGCGCAAAACAAAGAAGGACACAGACACGAACCAACAGATAGCAAAAAATTACAAGAGGGGAAAAGCAGGGCAGGGTTCGCCAAAGGTGAATTAATTCAGTTGCCAGCGGTGTGTGTGTGTGTGTGTGATTGTGTGTGAGCTGCAGGATAATAGTGTGCGCCAGACGTTGCTGTCATTAATCCATCTGCGTCCACTACCACCACCACAGGGTGCATTGAGAACCCATACACAGACAGAGTTACTAACGCGAGTATAAAACGCAGCAGGATATCGCAACAACAGACAATTTCCGCCAACGTAAACTTGAAGATGACTCCTAAGAGCCAGCGCCTGAGGTTGAGTCAGAGCCACAACCATTACCACTGCCGCAGCCTGTGCCTGTGCCACCTAACCACCCACATATCCGGCTGCTATGCCAAGTTTCTGCTTGGCTGGATTTCAATGCAGACACCAGCCACGAGCAGCCACTGGACCCACCGCACCCACTGGACCTTCTAGAAATATATATATATATATATGTATATATATATATATATATATATATACTTTTGAAACGCTGGCGACGCACTGGCCCCAGCCGCGTAAGCGTGTCCAGTCTTGTCCCTTATCCAAGGCCGAGGCGGATGTCAGCATCACAGCCTGGCCAAGTGCCCAGCTTCGAGCTCTGAGCTCCAAAAAATGAGCAGAGAGAGAAAAAATTAAATTATTAAAACATCAACGGAAGTCCATTGAGTAAAGAAGCTGAAAGCTCAAAGGAATCTGTCACCGACATTTGGGTAGGTCAGTGTACACTAAGCTACAAAATCCGAAAGCGACATCAAAATGAAAAGCAATGGGAAAAAGTTGCAAGCTCAACGTAATTTCCGGTTTGCTCACGTGCGGAGCGTGCAACATGATGTGGTCGATGGCCTCAACGGGGAATAGTGTTTGCAATCGAATTAATTAAAATGCTAATTTATGTTAATAACTTAAGACCTGACCCGGAAATATAATAAGGCTTCTTAACTGTATTTCAACAGGATTTTAAGCCTAAAGCTAATGAATTCATTAATTGAAATGTATATTCAAAGTTCAATTTAATGACTTGATGTGGGTGTAAACTTATCTTTTTTTTTATCAAAACTGACAACTCATCGAGAATTTCCCTTATTTTTTATTAGAGTAATAATTATAAATGATTTACTGCATAAATTAATAATGCGTAATCTATCAAAGGCACTCATTTCAATGCAACTACCAATCTTGAAAATTTCCAAGTGCTTTTATATTATTTGTTTTTGTTTTTAGTACACTGACAGCAACAGAACAAATAATATGTATATTTGTATGCAAATGGAAAGTATTGTTAAAGCCACTTGCTAATAGCCTGCCACTTGCCACGTGCCCTTTCAATGCAGAGTCCATTTTCATTTCGGATTTTTCATTCAAGAGGCGTGGTGTGCTCGAAATGCGAGGCAGACCACTTCACGTGGATGACCACGGAAATTAAATAATATCTTTTTTCTTTATTTATTTTATTTTTTTTTTTCATCCTACTGAATTGTGAAGTGCTTTCAAGCCAAGTTGCGTAATGTGTGGACTCTCTCCGCACCCTATATTTGAGGGAAATACGAAGGATATGCATATAATCCACAATTCATATCTTAAGAACAGATTGCAGCATATTTAAATAATAATCAGTAAGCAACAAGAGATTAAGATTGATACATTGTATACCCTGTACATATTCTATATGTACTCATTTATGTATACCAAACAGAAGAAAGGGTATCTCAGAAAGGATGATCGCTTATTTTCAATATATGAAAACGCCGGTAAGCCAATGTCGTGTGAAAAATATAATAAAATAAAAACAAACTTTGCTACAGAATAAAACTTTTGGCCATGCAACCAGCCAGCCACGTTGCCAAAAGACAGAAGAACAGTTGGGGCGAAGTTGCTTCTAGGTTCAGAACACTTGCAATGTTGCTGCAAATAATATGGCCCATTTGTTGCTGTTGCTTTACCTGCTGCTGATTTTAAAACGAAACAAGCACACACGTTGCAACGTGAGGCACTTGGGGGACGAGGCAAGTTTTGGCATTTGGCGCTACTCATGGCTGATTTATGCGTTCAAAGTGCAGCAACAAAAATGGAAAAAAAAAATGCTGTCAGGCTGCAAGACAAAATACCAAAAGTGTTTGGCATGGCCACGCCCCCTACCCCCTAGCCCATAGCCCCTAGCCCACAGCCTCTGCTGGTCTGCTGCTCGTAAGTGGTTTATACTTTGCGAGATTTTAGGCGAAATACGTATAAATTTTAACTCGTTTCTTGTATAAGTGGGCAAATACAAGTTGGCTCTACTGCCAGCCAGCCATATCTTTGTTCCATCGACGCCCCTCCCCCATCTGCAATCTGGCGCTACCCCTTTTCCCTACCCGATCGCAACGCATTCTGTGCTTTTCTGCACCACTTGTAAAACTTTGAAAACTGTTGTCTAAAAAGTTTTTGTGCGGTTGCATTTGGGGTTTGTGCTTAGCTCAACGCACAAATTATTTGCTCAGTTTCGGGTTGGGTCCCAGTCTCAGCGCCCGGTTGGGTTAAGGTAAAATATTTAAGGCACCTGAGCACCACCCATGCATTAATATTAATATTATAATAAAAATGTTTTTCTCCCACATGAAAACTTCACGAAATTTGCCAAAATTCCAAATTAATTGGAAGCTAATGTAGCAGATCCTTGTAGTCGCTATGGAAAATTGTATTGTAGAAACTAATTTTCCATCTCAGGCCAAAAGTTCTCAGATTAATAAATTTAATACTTCAACGAAGCATACGTTTGGTCAGAATATAAAGTCTGATTAATGCAAAGGAATATTTATTCATATTTCTTAAGTTTTTTAATAAAATCCTAGGTGTTAAATGTGGTTAACTCCTTCTTAGCAGGAAATGCAAAGGACTAAGCATTGTCATTTCAAGTGCCTTAAAAGTGTTCGTAAACAAGTTAAAAAGGACTAAAGCCCTACTTACTCTGCCTCAAGAATTTTATCTACTAATTCCAAAATCTGATTTGTAAACCACAAACTGCCAATCGCTGCTGCGGTCAATGGAAAAAAAGAGGAGAAAGAGAAAAGAATGGAAGCCACATAATCCCTGGTAATTATACCCAAATCGCTTAATTTTGCAAATCCACCGCGATAATTAAGTGAAAGTGTCATTAAGTTTTAAGCAGAAGCTGAAATGAGCAACAACTTCAACTCCGACAGCGACTAAGGCTAAAACACCATCAGCAATAACAAGCTACATAATTGCGTTGGCGAACCCAGACCCAAAATCCGGGGGCCACAAAAGCCGGCTAAAGGGCAAAAAGGATACGGAAAAATGACAATACACAAGCCGAGGAGGAGCTGCCGGTGGCTGGCGGGGCGGCATTGAGGGCGACTTACACTAAACATCCATTTGGGTATTAGCTGACGATGCGGAAGCCGCACAAAGCGCGCCACCATTTGCGCCCAAGTATTCCAGCCAGGAGGGAAATACGTCGCCCCGAGCAGGACACAGAGCCAAGCAGGACATGCGGTACATGCAGGCGTTCACTCTCCGGGCACTCGGTCCAGTTGAGTCTCTTGAGGCGACTGCAGGCGAAATGACCACGCTAAGTGCAGGTTTACACAGGCCAATGATTATGGGGGCGATGACGATCCTTATTACAGACCGCGCTAATTCCCAATGGTAACTGTCACCAACAATGTTGGGCAGCAGCTGCGGGGCGTGGCACTGTGTGTTTGAGGAGCGTCGAGTTAACTGCAAAAAGTGCATGTAAAAAATGGACATGAGTAATGGAGAAGTACAGCAAAAAAAACTGAAGTTAAAACAGCCAAACAAGGAAGCAAAGAAAAGTGAGTAAAAGAAAAAAGATCTACAAAATGCTGGATGTTTTTCCTGAACCGAGTCCACTTACGCCTTTTGTTTTCATCTATTTCAGTAGTGCACTGCATCTGACCAGGAATCTGCCACATGAGTCCGGGTGGTGCGCATGAGGGGCAACTGTATACAAACACAACAATCAACAACTTTTAAACAATTTTGCTTTGCGATAGATACACTTATAAAAATCGATTACTTTCAATTGAAACTAAATGATTGGTTAGGCAATTGGAGAGACTTTTTTTGACCATTCTTCAGAATCAGATTCCAACTTTGTGAATAACACAAATTAAGTTAATATGCATAGAAAGTTTTGAGTAGTTCGAAGAATTTAAAAGCGGATTTCATTCAAATATTTAAGCTTTTAGGAAATTTTAATATATTTGTAGTTCAAAAAATTACCTTAGGGAGACGAAGACAACGTGAAATAGTTCGTGAATTTCGATCCAACCTGAACCAACTCGGGACATACAATAGGCTCACGCTAAGATGGATCCCGAGTCATAAGAATATATCGGAGAACCATGAAAGAGAAAAGACAATTCAAAATAAGAAATTTTGAATTATTATTTAAATTATGACCTTACATTTCTTGGCGCAATTTAAGCGACTTGTTTTTAAACAAATTTATTTCAGTTTTTTTTTTTAAATTCAACTGAATCAAAATTATGCGAAAAGGGGTCTCCGCTATACAGCATACTTTGTAGTCCCATTGTTGCAGCTTAGGAAGCCATTAAACTTACTTAAAGCATTTTGAAAAGCTAACAAAATCAGAGCTGTGGGAACAGTTTCCGTGAAGCGAGCAATTGCTGGAGCAGCAGCAGCAGCAGCACAAACAAATAACAAGAATATCAAATTATTCCTTTAACGGGGCTAACGAACTCTGCGATATGATGACAACATGGCAGCAGCAGCAGCGGCAGCAACAGCAACAACAGCAGCAGTGGCAGCAGCAGCAGCAGCAGAAACCCCTCTCCTTCGTGGCATGCATAAGTGCTGTGGCAAGAAAACGCAAAACACGAAGCGATTAAAATCCCTCGTCTTTGCCCAAAGGCTTTAATAAATTTCCACATAATAAAATGAAATCTTTGCCTAAACTTTGGCTATTAACGTCGGTTGCTGCTGCTAAACTAATACACACACACACACACACACACACAGACACACACACACAAATATATAAACGCCAATAAAAACACACATACACACCCACACATTGTAATCACAAAAGACAAAAGGGACGCCCATGCATACACACACACCCACATACACACACACACACACACACACACACCCACACACACACACATACGCACGCGGACACACACTTTATATTCAATTTCCAGGGCAAATGCGAAAATGCCTAGAAATCCATTTACCTAAATCCTCTATTTAGCATGCATTCAGGGCATTTTCATTGTTTTTTATTTGCTTTTTCGCAATTTTCTTATATATTTTTCTTCCTTCTTCCTTCTAGTCAGTCATCCGATTTCGAAGCTAAAGCTTTCAGCTGTCGGCCCATGTGCAGTTGATTTAAACGAGTTTCCGACATCGCAACGTTGACCCAAACGTTGCCTCCGGCTGGGTTTGACGCTCATTTTCTTGAATATTATCGAATTTCGATTGCCTCTGCCATTTGCCCCAAGGGGTGTGGTATTTCACGCTTGCGTTTAGGCCACTAAACAACAAACCAAATTACTCTCAACGAGACAGTGGGCGTAACATTTCAATTTCCGACTACATTTAACAGCGACCCTCCACTCATCAAAGTTTAAATATCCTTGCGTCATCAACAGCATCCACTCTGTCATATGTACATATACAATATATATACTTATATATATGTTTTTCAGTTTATGCATATTTTTACATATTTGAGCATCACTGTCCACCTGTTTGTCTGTTCCCTCAGCTCGTAAAGCTATGGACATCAAATCAACAATGTCAGATCAGTATATTTACCAATAATCTTTTTAGTGAAATTAGTTAGTTGGTCGGCAAGGTTATATTATGTGCAGCTCTAAAAAATATAATACATAACTGATAACAAAAGATTTCCCTCTAACAACCCATTTTGTGAACTTCAAATCCTGGGTTAGCTATGTGTTATGTGCGGCAAGTGACTAGATCCGTCCGAGTCCAGCCAAAATGCAGATGTAGCCTAAGTTCAAGAAGAGACATCTGTGCTTCAAATTAAAAATAAAACCTTTGCATTGTTGCACAACAAAATTACATTCAATCCATGCCAAGTTCCTTTAGCAAATCAGCTGGTGCTGCAGCTGGGCAATCAATCCATTTTTCAGCTGTTCTTCCAAATGTCATGCTTTTTGTGCTGGACGTACTTTTCCGGGAGGACCCAGCTGATTAAATCGCTACTCAGCGCAGAGCTGCACTTGGCATTGAAATTGTAAACGCCGGCAGGTGGCCAGTTGGGTCAGCTCAGAGACCTACATCTGGAGTACATCGATCATCTCCAGTTGCAAGCGAGTCAGTTACCCAGCAGCCTCAAGAAGTCCGTTTTCTCCATCTTCCATGCCACGTTCAACATACCGCAGGCAAGGCACGCAAAGTTTAATGAATCTCACTGGAAGTTTTGCTCGTTTTTTTTTTTTTTTTTTGGTTTGCTCACTCGGGAAAATAAGGCAAATTTAAATCATTAATATTTAATGAGAAAAACTGTTTAATTATCGCTGCTGCGAGTTTTTCAATTTATTTTTAGATGAGTGCTGTCAACCCGCTAATCGAAATCGCTGTGAGTGTCGTATGAATATGCGATAACCTTAATCACTTATCGACTAGTCGCTTATTTCTTAAATTGAATATATTGATATACATATATATATATATATATATATATATCAGCTTTACGCTGATTGCAAACATATACAAAAACAGTCAGCAAAGGTCAGCAATTGACTTGATGGGCACATGTCGTGACCTATCTTAGCCACAAGTTCAAAGCAAGTTGCAAACTTTTCACTTAAGCGCTGCCAGCATGGGGCACACACACACACACCCATGCCTATGTGTGTGTGTTTGTTTGTACCACTCGCTCTATGCATGCCCCCCCACCTCCCAAAAAATAACTCAATGTAGTCAGGAGTCGCCTATGGTCTTTTTAGTGTGTCTTTTGTGCTATGAGTTTATGGCCAACTGCAAGTCGTTCAACCAAGCAGCGGGACATAAACGGATATACACACATACACATACATGTGCATGTGTATGTATACATGAATGACGACTCGCTGTATGTGTGTGGCATGTGTATGTATATGTATATACATGTATGTATGTATGTATGAATGTCTGCTGGTTGCCGCTGTAACTATGTCATTGCGGTTTCCTTAATTCATTTTGTTTGCTGGGCGTCGTCATAGTCATTGTCAGCATTTGGATTCAGTTGGATATCGTGGCATAGTTAAAACCGCAGCCATGACAACTACCCTTCCGACCCTGCCACCCCCTGCGATTCGATGAAGCTAAGTGTTTTCAGCCTGACGAAAAGTGAGAGAGCGCAGTGTTTGTTGTTGTTGTAGTCCTTGTTTTAGTCAATGGCGGCGCTAAGCGGATTAACGCTGTTATTTTAAGTTCAACAAACGAAGAGAAGAACAAATTAATGAGTTTTCACTGTGGTCGCGCATTGGCAGTGGACAACCAACCCAACAGGGGTTTTAACGGCACAAAGCCAAAAGTACAAACACAAATACCAAATACAAAAGACGCGCACCAAAACGCACCAATGCACCCTCGCAGCTTGTTATTGGTCCTGGCCATGACCACAAAATGGCCATTCTGGCCATGATGCTTTCACCCGCACTCTTAGCCGGACTCACGTCTAGCCATTAAGCGAACTGGCCATAACGGTCATCTGTTCTCACTGTATGTGTGTGTGTGTGTGTGTGGCTAGATTTTATACCCTGTACCCATTAAAAATTAAAAGTGAAAAGGGGTATCCTGCAGTTGTGCAAATAAACAATGAACAAGTACCTTTAGACAATCTGCAGATTACGTTTATCCATGTCGAATGCTCAAACTAATTATAAAATATTGAACAAGTTCAAACTCGGCTGCCACTTTTCTAAGCGTGGCTTAAAGGCTATTACAAACAAACTAGAGGCAAAGAATTATAAAGAATATTCTCTACCAAGAAGATTTCACTTTAACAAGATGCAGCTCAGAAAATGCGTTTGTTGCAAGTATCAATCTGGCTCAGGCAGTGCTGAGTGTAGGATATCTCCAAGTGGCACAATTTAAACTTCATATTTTTGTTGTTGTTGTTGCTTTTTTTATCAAATTTCCTTTTATTTGTATTTGTAATTGTTATGGTTTTCCCATTGATTGTGTATGTGTGCGTGTGTGTGTGTGTGTGTGTGTGTGTGTGTGTGTGCCGCACCGGTCACTGAAATTGTAATTAGTTGAAATTTATGCGGATTGGGAGCGCTTGCCGTTTCCGTTTTTGGTTTCGATCACGTTCGAATTTTGGCCATTATTATTTGTGCCTTTGCTTTATATTCTTTGCATCTTTTTTATTTTTGAAGTCCCGAACCCATTGTAAACCGTTAAATATCGTATAATGGAGCTGTGCAAATGTGTTTAACAGGCAGAAGGAAGCAGCTCCTACTCCATTCTATCTACTTAATCAGTAGCAAAAGTCTATTCGACGTAGCCATATCTGTTGATTTCATGGATGGTATGAATTATCGTTTAACCTGTGTTTCAATCGTCCAGGGTATCTCTGAGCCGAGCTATCTCTCGACTAGTGCAATCTTACTTGTTTTTTTTTATATTTTTTAAATTAATTCCATGAATTTTCAATCGCAAATCGGATTACAGCATTAGTCGAAACAACAACTTTTGCAGAGTTCGCATTCCACTCACTGTGTTTTGGCGCCGTTTCCAACGGCATCCGGCTAAGACCGCAGCGTCGTTAATTTCCATGATGGTCAGCAAATAATTTGTTAATGCCCCATCATAAATGTCAATCGCACTCGCTGTTGGCATTGCGATGTCCTAATGATATGCAAAGCATTTGCACAGAGCTGATGGCAACTCTGGCGTCCACTGGCCACATAGCGCAGCATCACAAAGTTGCAGCCGCAACAAGCTGCTACGAAAACTTTCCTAATTAGATAGATATGCAATTAAGTAGTTTAGCGACAGCGTGTCATTTGATATTTTGTACTCGACTGCCCATGACAACCCTGTCACGGCATCGCTTTGATGCACACAAGCACCCGGAAATTTGTGCCGACTCCTTTGCTTTTCCTCGAGTTCTTCTTACAGCGTAAGACTGTAGAAAATTACGCGGTTGGATAATTTACTAATAAAGCATTTCCAATTAGTCAATGTTCTTGACGTGCTTCGAACGCTGAACAATTGATTGACACAGACTTGGGAAACCAAGTAAGGAGAGAGAGAAAGCTCGCCTAGCAGATGCCCTGAAAATAATGAAATTAAATTTTAAAAAATTATTAATACTTTTTTAAGGTATATAGATATATGCCTGATTAAAAAGTGAATAAAATTTTCATTTATATTGATGTTGATAATCGATTCATATTTATGCTGCTGAAAAAAGAAAAATCACTCTTATAGGTTTATAGATCAGACAGACTGACGGACATGTTTAAATTGACTCGATAGCTGATGCTGATAAGAAATGTGTATAGTTTAAATTTGCACTACTTAATATGTATAGAAATACTACATAGAACATTTTTAATCAAAATTGCTAGCTCCATCTTGAAGTTACTCTCCCCAAACTAAACTGAAATGAAAATATCCCAGAAACAAAGCACATTCTTGTCTTGCTTAGTTTTCAATTCAAGCGCTCAAGTTTTTCACGAATTTATCTCGGCACAGGCACAACATTTACTTTGAGCGAGATAAGGTAAAATGAAAGCAAATTTCGCTGGTGACGGACTTGGGTAAAAAATTAACCCACTTGCATTGAGTTTAGGCAGCCAAAAAAAAAAAAAAAAAAAAGAAAAAAGAGAAGGAAAAAGGGACGAGTGAAAAGCGAAGACTGGCTTTCTGCAGCAAAAACGTTGCCTTTGACTTCGCTTCCTTTGCGACATTTTTTTTTAATATTTTTTTTTTCCCCCCTTATGACAATTAAAGCGCCACACCCAGCTGCCGCCTACATTTATCACTGTTGCAGCGCATTTGTCGACTTGCCTTATCCTGTTGCCAGCTTTTTTCAGCGTCCTTTGCCGGGCTGCCAGTTGAGCTGTGGCACGGGGCGCTTAGAGGAGTGAGTACTGAAAACTGAGATTGGCAATAGGCACTTGTCAAAGGGTTGCTCAGCAGCGAACTGCGAAAAACTGTCTTTTAATTAGTGTTTAATTGAATCGCCAACTGGAATTTTAATCGAAAATAGCAGCTCGCCAAAGTTGAGTTTAACTTTTCCGCACAGTTTGCATTGTATCTTAAGCCAAATTGCTTGTTTGCTTTACAAACTCAATGGTCTATTGATTGTCGCTCCACGAACCCATAAGTAGGGGCTTTTGTCTTAGCCAAGGGGATTAATTGAGCATTGTGCATTTAGTGTAGTAATCGTTCAAACTAATCAGTCCAAACCAATGCAATTGAATGAAAACAATGCCAAACACACAATTGCAAGCACATTTGATGACCAAATAGATTACAGCAAATTAAAAGTTGACTCTGGGCAAATAAAGAATGCATATATTTACGACATATCAAATATTGTCACAATTACAGTTGAATTTTGGTTTTGTTAATTTGTCTGATTAGGGAGAAATTGCCTTAAGGTCTAGTCATTACTGAAAAAACAAGGTATTTGTGATTGGCAGTCAATTTTATTAGTAAATTTAAACTAAGTTTAAGTGAAACTTGAAATACATTAATTTACATGCTACATTGAATCGCAAAAAAAATCGAACTTAATTCTTGAAAACCATTATATCTACTATATATGTATATACACTTTATATAATATATAACAGAATCATTTAATACATATTTAATTTTGCTGTCGAAGTCTTTCTAAAGTCTTTATTTCGCCGTAATAGTTTCTTAGATTGAATACATTACATATAAATTTATAAGCTGAAGTGTGCTTATGTTTTACTATAAGTTCCATTATATCTACTAAATATATTTATATATACTATATATTATATATATCAGAATCATTTAATTTTGCTGTCGAAGTCTTTCTAAAGTCTTTATTTCGCCGTATTAGTTTCTTAGATTAAATACATACCATATACATTTATAAGCGGAAGTGTGCTTATGTTTTGTTATAAGTTCCTTACATTGCATTACTTTTACCTAATTCCATTTTAAGCTCTGCACATGTCCGATGTACTCTGAAAGGGGCATCTTAATTAAATATAATTACTCACAAGCCCTAATGTAATTCATCAAACGCTCACTGGGTGGCAATGGCTCCTTGGATGGCTGGCATGGCTTTGGTCGTCTGGCCATGTAATTCAGAGAATGCGGTTTATAATGAGCATAATGAGGCAGGAGGCCACACAAATGACGCAAGTGCAAATACTAAAGTAAAGTCAACAGCTGAGTCCTGGTCAACGTTGCCCAGATCATTGACAAGAACCTTTACTCAATTCCACGCACAGCTGCCCCACGTACAAATTTCCAGCTTATTATCAACGATAATTAATTGCATTCCACGCAGCCGCAAGCTGCACTCATATCCTGGACATGCCCCAAGTATCAACAATATAGCATTGTCTAAGCACTCTGATAGTTATTGAAACAGCACTGAACTACTACTGATCAATTCGTATACTTCATATATATAAATAAATATGAATTGCATTACTGCTTATTTACTTAATCCTCTTTTTAGATCCTGGGTACTCATTTTTTATAAATACATAGAATATCAAGTAAATAGTAGAATATAGTACGAGTCCTTTAAAGTTAACCCAGCTGAAAGTAACTTTTCAATTATTTCAACTAGATAAAACTGAACTTGATAGAGTAACTCAATAAATAAATCTATGTACATAATACACACTACTTTTCAATAGTGAATGTGCGGCTTACAATGTTTTAAAATGAGTCTTATTCAAATGATTGAATGTATGGCTAACAAGCTACTGCTACTCTGGCATAGTCCAAGTGGTAGTCAAGTTTGCATCCACGTAACTAATTAATGAATAAACTAAACTACAATCATAAGTACCACATACATCGTTTGCAGTTTGAATAATTAGGTTGAGTGCAACAAGCTGGCCATAAACAGAATAATTAAACGTACACCTGACAGGACCCGTTTTGTGGCATGGTTAGATGCCAGCTTTAATGGCGAAAATCGGAAAATTGGAAAATCGGACAGACGCATTTCATAGCTAGTCTAAGAGTTGTATCTACTCTTTTTTATTTACTGAAATTCACTTTTAGACCAGACATACTAAGTTATTATTCCATTATCATTTTTTTTGGCTCAAATTTACTTGGCCTGCTTAAAAAATTTCAACTACAATGCCCAGCACAGAAGCCACAACATTATATATATTTTTATTGTGTGAGTGGTTTTGATGCATAGCCTGGAGAGTTAAAGATAGATCACATTAGACAGCCACAAAGGCAAAGCGATTTAAAATATTCGCGGAATGGGATGTGTGCTGAAAACGTAGACATTTTACTTTCATTTGGCGGTTCCTATTGCTGAGGCCCACAGATGATTCGAAATAATCCACATTCTTCTAGACATTTTGTCTGCCTGCGAGTACTTTAGGATGTTGCCCCGAAGGCGTGGCTGCCACTGCCCCGCCTATCACAGAAGCAAAATGTAACGAGCACAATTTAAAGACAATAAAACCGAAGCAAAGACATAAAAAATACATCAGAGTCCTTATGCCGAGCTACACACACAAGCACACACACACAAACACACACGCACACACACACACACATTTACATGTGTGTTGCCACTTTTGTTTTCGAAATAAATATTTCAATGTAAAAATGTTTAAAGCTGTGCACATGAGAAATGTGAATATAATAATCCATGCCAGGCGCCAGGCACGGAAGGCAGCAAAGGATGCAGAGGACGCAGATGAGTTCATCTGGAAATCAGCGGAAATGGTCGTGCAGCCATTTTGTTTTGGGTAACAAATGTTGCCATTCTTTCGGGCCCGTCTCTTGTAATTGTATGCCACACATGCTGTCATACATGCGGCTTTACAACATACGCCGCCCCCTTTAGCTGCCCCAATCCCCTCCGCTCTTAAAAGAAACCCCCAGAACACGGCAGCATAACAATAAAAAAAAGATTCACGCGCCTTAATGTCGGCAAGTTGACAACACGGAGTGTTAGCGGATTTACAGCACCACCACAGCACACAAAACCACAACACCCACTCGTACACACACCACACACCACACACACACATATACACACTCTGGCAAAGATACTAAAGCCAAAGGATTTTTATTGTACTTACCATACAGTTTTGATTGATACATTTTGTATTTGGCATTTTAAAGGACAATTTCTTAAGCATGACAAATTGTTGAGGATTTGTGTCTGAAAGAATTTAAGAAATTTTTAAAAAATATATTAAATATTTTATATTCAAAGTAAATCTACCATCTCCTCTTTTCTTTTGTCAGAGCTTGAGCTTTTGTTAGTAATAAATAAGTTATAAAATCAGATTTATAGTAAGCCATGGTTAGAAACATTCAAATTATATATGTATATATCAAAAGTCATTTAAGCACACTACAAAACACAACGTACAATTTATTAAAAACACACGTTTATTAAAAATCTACTTAGAGAACACAAGACACGAAGGGGCCAAGATGAATCGCATAGATACCACGATGGATGACATGGCCAATACTAAATTTCTGACACTCTACGGTAGTTTGATCAAACAGTTTACCGCCTCCACAGAGTTTACCAACAGAGAAGTTGTCTGCCTCCTAATCGTGTACTACAAATTCGTGCGGATCAATGGACCTTCAGCAAAGCAGATGAAGAAGAAGCAGGTTTACAATTTGTTCCTAGTACTCTTTCGGATCTACGATGTCAGTATTATAGAGCGTATATTGTTAAACATAACCGTAGATGTGACCCATGTCGGCCCGGAGGCCTGGATGAAGTTGTTCCAGGTGTTCTTGAGCAAGAACCTGGAGGAGCGCATGCAGTTCGCATATAAGGTCGTATATATACATATTAATTACTCAATTACTCATTATATCTGAAATATCTGTATAACATTTATCAGGTTTATACTACTTCCGGTGTTCTTAACCGTGAAACTGTTGGCACGGCCATAACCAATTTTTTTGTGGGTGAAGATGACGATGAGGTTAAAGAGTTGCAGGCAGTATGTATGCTATGTGCACTACCTATATCATATCATATTGGAGATATATTATTATTATTATTATTATTATTATTTACAGGATATGGTCGAATTTATATTCACCAAGTTTGATTTGGATAAGGATGGCGTTATCTCTTACGAAGAATATTATGAGGTTGTTACTAAGCAGCCTGCGCTTTTGGAATTCTTGGGTCAAATATTCCCAGATGCTTCCGATATAACTGTAATTGCATTTTGCACAAATATCGTATCGTTATTTCCAAATGACGATTAAGTGTAAGTGAATTTAATTCTCAATCGATGATAACGTGAATATCAAATATGTGGCTAATTTCTTAAAATTAGTGAAAGTTCTAGGAAATCAAGAAAGACTGAGACTGAGAATATATATATAGCGGATATAGCAGGAAAATTGCAATAATTATGATGGATGACAGATGTGCAAATTATATTTATTCATTTCTTTTGCGAAAACATTGAATGATAAAATTATTATAAATGTATGTGTAGATTATACCTTCGTCTAATCATGGGTTTATTATTGGTGTTCTTGGCCTTGTTAAGAGCTTGAAATGGTGGCAACAGATGCGCAGTCTTTTTGGAGCCCACTACACAAAAAGGACGCAAGTGTATTAAATGTGCTATTCGCCGAATTCTTTTACAGCACAAAGTGAAGTACTTTTCTATGAAGTACACCGAAAAGTTAAAATTGCCTTTCGAGCTGTTGTCTTCTTTTGTTTTTGTTGTGTGTGTGTGTGTGTGTTTGTGTGTGTATGTGTGTGTGTATGTGTGTGTGTGTGTGTAATTGTTTGTGTGTGTTGTTTCCTGTTGTCGCCGTCATGTTCAACTCCTTTGCTAAATACTATAATGGTGCTATGTGCGTATTTCTTTGTTTGTGTTTTGTCTGTAGGCGGTGCTGAGCAGGCTGCATTTGTTTTGCGGCTTTATAAAGCAATTAAACCCGGCAACACATGTGTGTGAGCGCTTTGCAGTTAAAACGTACAATTCCATTACCCCAAAACTTGCTGCAGGCAAAACATAATACGAAAATTTTTAATTAAATTTGGTGAATTAAACTGAAATGCTGGAAGAGAAGCTTTTCAATTTGAATATGAGCGACGAGACAATGTACGAATGTATTATTAAATATTCAGAATATATTCCCAAACGCACTCCATTAGCAGATATATTTCTATTAATATAAAGTAAAATAAATAAATTCAATAACCTATGTAAGGTATGAAAATTATTCTAAAATAAAGCAGCAACTGACTGAATGCACACATGTTTCAAATTAATTCCTATCGAGTGCATTTCGCACATTTTTCTGTTTGCGGCCAACTGTGCGAATGGGTAACAAAAGTGAAATATTTACAAGCAAAAGTTGTGCTGCGTAAATGGAATTTCGCACAATTTCACACTCACTTTAAAGCGCAGGACATGCGGGATGTGGGACAATCGGAGAAGCTGACCATTGAATGCGGTGGCAAGAGTAAAAGCACAGTCAACGACATGCCTCATTAAGTCGTACAAAAAAATAATAATAAAATAAAAGGCTCAAAGGAAAATATGAAATGCTCCAACTGCCACGCAACGACCGCGACGTGCAGCCGTCTGCAAATCTTGACGTGATGAATGCGACCTCGCGAGTTTGAGGACCACTGACCAGAACTGCTCCAGCTTCAGTTCATGACGAGCTCGGCACTTGCCGTCAAGGGTTGTTGATTTTTTTATATTTTTTTTGTAGTTGTTGTTGTTGTTGTTGTTGTTGTTTCTGTGAGCTCTTCTGCATTAACAGCCGCCTCCTGTTGCATTTCGGCGGAAAAGAGGAGGCTTCGACTGAGTTGCGCGTGCTTCTGCAGTTTCATCAACAGTTTTTTCGGCCTTATGCGCTTGGCTTTGTGAGTGTGTTCTCCTCAACATAAAAAATAAATAAAAACAGTTTTTCTCACATTTGTATTCTTAATACACACATTTAACCATATCAAACACAACCACATCACACACGTTCCGTTCTGCTACTTTTTTATGAACAACTCTTGGATGTTGTTGGAGCGAAGTTTCCCCGCGTCACGGAATGCCTGGATAAGAAAAGTAATACTGAGTCCCACCAGCGTTGTGTACTCAATCAGCGTTTATTCAAGACTGCTACTTTACAGTATGAGTAGCTATTAATGAGAGACTTAACATAAGTATCGATGCACGATTGCATTGAATGTTAAATAACATATTTTCAACACCCTTCCACAATGCAAGCATGCTTACAAAAAATCATTTCAAATTTAACATGTTCCTCCTTAATTCATTATGCTTCGTTTTGGACAAGTTCTTTGTTAGCACATCTGCTATCATAACATTTGAAGGAACATATTTCAAAACAATTTGACCCTCATTAACAACTTGCCGAACAAAATGATATCTTATATCTATGTGCTTAGTTCTACCATGATGTACAGGATTCTTTGCTAATTGTTGTGCACTCAAGTTGTCTCCGTACAACACCGTCTGGGTAGTTTCAGTGCCACAACCGACTTCGATAATCAGCCTGCGCATGACGATAGCTTCCTTGCACGCCGTCGACAAAGCCATATACTCAGCCTCTGTGCTGCTGAGTGCTACGCTGCGCTGTTTCTCCGATTTCCACGAGATCGGCCCACCAGCGAGAAAGTATACGTAGCCAGTATACGATTTACGATCAACCTGATCGCCAGCCCAATCAGCATCAGCATAGCCTTCGAACGCCGCTCCACACTTTCTGTAGTGTATCTTTAGCTCCACTGTAGACGCTAAGTACCGCAGGACATGCTTCACGCCTGCAAGATGTTCGCTGCTATGCGGATCCATGTTCCGTTGTGCCAACTTTGCAACCGAGTGCAAAATATCCGGTCTTGTTGTAAGAGCCAGCCACATTAGCTCACCCACTTGTGCTTGGTACGATGTCTTATCCACCTTTTGACATTGGCTGCCGTTGCAAGCTGTCTGGTACCCAGCATCCAATGGCGTAGCTGCTGGTCTGCAACTTTCCATACCGTGTTTACGCAAAAGATCCTTGATGTATTGCGTATGGCCCAGAGTGATCTCTCCAAGTTCACCCTCACGTTGAATTTCCATGCCAAGAAACAGTTTTAGTGGCCCCTTGTCAACGCACTCAAACGACTTCATAATATCAGATTTGATGCTGACCAAGTCCGTTTTCGATTGACAAGCTATAAGGAGATCATCAACGTAAACTAGGATTAGTGCCAAACTACCTCCCTTTCGTTTATAAAGGCATGGCTCATTGTCGCATGCAATGAAGCCAATTCCACGCAAAACGCTGTCGAGCTTGGAGTTCCACTCCCTTCCAGATTGCTTCAATCCATATAATATCGCCTTTTTCAGTAGCAATACTCCATCCGCCCGATTGTCTTTCGAGTATCCTTGCGGTTGCTTCATATAAACAGTATCCCTTAGATCGCTGTTCAAGTACGCAGTACAAACATCCATCTGATGTAGGTACAACTGCAATTCTGCCGCCAACGCCAATATAAACCGCATGCTCTCCAGCCTGCATACCGGTGAAAACGTCTCATCGTAGTTAACACCGTACTGCTGTGCGCATCCTTTTGCCACCAGTCGTGCCTTAAACCGTTCTATCTGGCCGTGAGTATCCCGCTTCAGACTGTAGACCCACTTGCAACCAATTGCACGTTGTCCTTTCGGTAAATCTGCCAGCTGCCAGGTTTGATTCGTAATCAAAGCCTCATACTCCTTTTGCATCGCTTCTTTCCAGAACGAAGCATGCGTACCGCGCATTGCCTCCTCGTAGGTTGCTGGAATGGGTACATCACTTGTAGCCATAGCGCCGAGTATATTGTATTGCTTCCTTGGGCGACCAGGTCTACCCGTCCTTAGCAATTTCCGGTCTTCCAGGTCCACCTCGTGGGATCTGCTCTTCCTCCAGCTTTTCGTCGTCTTTTGCACTTTCAAAAGATTCATCCGCATTGCTTTCATCAGTTGCATTTGACCGAGATGTGATGTCTTCGCTGCTGGAGTCAACCTCATCATCATCCTCTTCGTCAACTTGCTCAACTCGATGCCCAACATTCGACATATCAAATGTTACCGCTTCGCCCTTTGCCTTTTCCAAATAGCTGACCTCATCAAAGATAACATCTCGTTTGTCGACCACTGTTTTGGATTCTGCATCGTAGAGCCGATAGCCTTTTGCTTGCATTGAGTAACCGACCATGCGGTATTCTTTCCCCTTGGGTTTCTGTTGATCCTGGAAATGGCTGCACGTGAACCTTGTTCAGCATGCACGTCTTGCACGACACCCGTTGCAATACGTCAACATTTTCCATTCCTCGTACCAGCGCCTTGTTTGCCATTTCACGCAAACTATCGTAGTTCAAATGACCATATCTGTTATGCCACAACTCGCCATCTGACTTATAACAGCAGCATAACAACTGTTACGATGACCTTCAAACGTATACAGATTTCCTACTCGCTTGGCCTCGAGTATACATTTGCCGTTTCTGCAGACTCGAGCACTCTTTGCATCAAAGTGAACATTGCACTTCATTGCGACGGCCTGTCCCACAGACATAAAATTGCTCGTCAACTTTGGTACGTACAATACGTTGCCTAGCACCAGTGTACACAAATCCGTTTCCAATTTGACTTCGCCTCTGCCTTCTGCTTGCAAGGTACCGGCGTCCGCCAAACCGATCGTTTCGGTATGCGCCTCAAATTTTGAAAACATTTGTTTATCACAACACATATGACTTGTTGCTCCACTGTCCAAGCACCAGCCGATTTTCTTAAAACTGCTTGCATCCAATGCGTTGAGTAAGCTGCAATTCTGCTGTTCTGTCTTCATTACGTCATTTTTGGCAATTAATCTGCGACAATTCGCTTTAATATGCCCTATTTCACCACATTCGTAACAGGCGATCTTTTTCTTTTTCTTCTTTGTAGTGACCTTCCGCACTAGCGCTATGCCCTTGTCTAACTGTAAAGACGTTCGCCGTTTCGTTGTGCTTCTCGGCGCCTTCTTTTCTCTCGCCTTCTTCCTTCAACTTTATGCACAGAATTTCAAACGACGGCAGACTGTCGCGCGTCTGGATGGCGACAACGAAATTCTCATAATCTTCTGGAAGACTGGCAAGCAAAATTATGACCTTGAGCTCGTCAACTATTTCTATTCCAACTCCGGCAAGCTGATCCACGATTTCGTTAAATGTGATCAAATGGCTAGCCATGCTTTGCCCCTTCGCCATGCGAGAATTGTGCAAACTTTTGTACAACGAGACTTTACGCATCGGCCCGCTTGGCTGATGGACTTCGCGCAACTTAATCCATGCCTCCTTCGACGTTGTGCAATTCTTGATGTATCCCAACTGCGATTCCTTAACACTTAGCGTGATCGTTGACAATGCCTTACGATCCAACGCCGTCCAGTTAACATTTTCGCCAACATCAGACTCCAGTAAATCCCCCGACGCAACTTCCCATAGATATCCGCATGCACCAACACGCTTCGCATCAGTATGCTCCAAGAATCATAATTCTTTTCTTCAAGCTTCTGTATTTGGTACAGCCCACTCATATTTCTATTTTTGCGACGCAATTTACATTTACACACACGTAACTGCCGATTTTGTCTTTTATCACATCCGAGTTCGTAACTCTGGATATCGAGTCAATAAACTATAACCGATCTTATCAGGCCACGTTCCCTGGGTCCATAACCTGTTGGAGCGAAGTTTCCCCGCGTCACGGAATGCCTGGATAAGAAAAGTAATACTGAGTCCCACCAGCGTTGTGTACTCAATCAGCGTTTATTCAAGACTGCTACTTTACAGTATGAGTAGCTATTAATGAGAGACTTAACATAAGTATCGATGCACGATTGCATTGAATGTTAAATAACATATTTTCAACAGATGTTTATTCCGTTTGGCTTTTTCTGTTGCAGCAGTAAATAATATTATGAAGTCTACTAATAAATATGTGTGTTGTGTATAAAAAGTTGTACTTTTGTCAGTTCTCAAACTGCAACATTTAGTTAAAATTAACATAATTGAAAATTGCATTAAAGATTGTGTTTTATTTATTGTGACGTGATATGGGCATATTGGCTAAGAGAAAATCAATATTCTGTTTTCTTTGGCAATAGATAGATGCAACGGTAAACAATTCATATCATAAAAATAAAAACAAATTACCTTTTTAGCATTCAAAGGGCTCCGAAGAAGGCGCCTAATGCGCTGATGCCTGTAAGAAACCAGCGCTGGGAAATCCGATTTACATCCAGCGGGGCTGGATGGCATTACTTCTAACGATGATAATAATAATCAGATTGCCATAACATCATCCTCTAAGAATACACATAGAGAGTCAGCGAGTGTCTGGCAGCGACCTGGAATCATTTTGATTGTCACATACTCATCATCTGCATATTAAGTACAAGCGATTACACTTCCACGTATTCCCCCCCGCATAACACATAGAGTTAGATTCACTCATATTGTTACAGAGGAGGGATACAACCAACAAAAAATCCCGTACGTACATATGTCCTTGGGGGCGGAGTGCTGATGGTGATGTGATGTGTACAACATTGAAATTTCGGCATTTAAATCTAACCAAGCAAAAGCGAAACAGAAACGTGCCACGAATCCCACCTCCACCAAAAACACAAAGGCAAATGTCGGCGAGTATCTGTTAGATACACATGCACATACACACATACACACACACATACATACATATGTAAGTATCTTTTGTTAACGAGCACACAACCCAAGCGATGTGCGGGCAAATGTAAATGCCTTGCAAGCTTTGAAATCAAATCAATGTGTTTGATAAAAGAAACAACATGGGAGAATGGCCCGGTTGGGGGGGGGTGTTGCTGGAGGCAGTTGGCAGTTGGCAGATCTACAACAATAGCCTTATTTCTAAGGGCTGAGACTCAGAACGGAATTCATTTGTGACACGTGAAGTCTTTTGATTTTCTGCAACTTTGTCATTGTGCGACCCAAAGTTGCGCAGCAGCAAATGATGCAAATATCAATTGATCGATTTTAAACGCCAACAGCCAATTACTTCTATAGAAAGTCATAAGAAAAAGCCATTTGAGTCGTTAGGGAAATCCTAAATAATTAATGAAGCAGAGCATAAAAATTCACATTTTAATTGATTGAATTTTAAATTTAATTAATTATGTGGAAACCTTAAAGCCATAAACCTGAGGACCAGAGGAACTGTCCTTCAAAAAAACGGTTTATTTTTAAGCTGCAAACACAGTGACACATTTGCCTATGCTAATCTGGACTGTGGCTAAGTTGCTGCAACAGCAACATAGCAAACCACATCCCATCTAAACATACCCGCAAAGCCAACAGTGTCTGCTGTGTCCTTCTCTGTTGCTGTCTCCTTCCCGGATTCCAATTCGATAGCATCGACATTAAACTGCAAATCCGCAGCAGCAATTGCCGCATGTAATGCTGATGTTGGCATTTTACGGCTACTTCGACTGCTGCTGTTGCTGCTGCTGCTGGTGCTGCTGTCATGGGCTCATGTTTTGCCACTGCAGCGACACCTTATGTGGCAACAAGCAATGCCCCACAGCACTCCCATCAACCAACTGCACTAAAGAGCGTTGCATCAGCTGCCCTTGCCCCCTGCCTGCTGCTACTGCTGCGATCGGTTGCCAGTTGTACTGTGTATTTTTGCATTGTCGCCAACGTCAGCGCCACAGCAGCAACAACAGCAGCAACAACAGCAGCAACAACAATAGCAGCAACAACAGCAATATGGAGGGCAACCATAAAATCCTTTGCAATCAGTTGCATACAAGAAGCACTTCTGCTGCTGCTCTCTCCCAAAACCACAGGCCCGAAGTGTGTGAGCCTTTAACACACATTACACACACACACATACACACACGCACTTCACATTGCACACACACACAAGCAATCCAAATCCGTTGCTGTTGTCATGTCGCCTCTGCTGCTTGTGCAACTCCTGCTTCAACCGCATCTTCAGCAAGCTGCGACTTGTGCCATCGCAATGGGGCAACATCCAAAGTATATTTTACTGTCTCTGTATACGTCTCTCTCTCTCTCTCTCTCTCTCTCTCTCTCTCTCTCTCATCCTCCTGTTTTATGCTCATCCTGATTGCCCTTATAGTACGAGCTTTGAAACACTACAATCTTGTTGTGGCTGTTGTTGCTGATTTTGCTCTTGTTGCTGTTGCTGCGTGGAAACAATTTCCAAATTCTCACAATTGGCTTTTCTGCAATTTACAGCCACCTCGTGCTTAAAAATAATTTCACATATTCAAGTTTTAGTTTCGATAATACAGAGACAGAGATTGGTAGAAATTGAGAGCGAGAAAGAGACTGAAAGATGCAATTCTGTTAACACTCCTAAATATTAAAATTGTGTTACTGAATGAAAATGAGAATTTGTGTAGTTGGGCTAATAATTAAAAGGAATAAATATTTGAGTGGATTGCTTTGAATATATTTGTTCATAGCTTTTAGCTAGCCTTAATAAGTTCAAGTTTCACAAGTGAATACTGAAAACTAGATAAGAAACTTATTCCAAAGCATTAATCGAAACATTTTCATAACCTACATTTGAATTAAAAGTATAATATAACGAAAATACAAATTTGATTTGTTGAATTGTTGTAAAATTGGGAAACTGTCGCGTTAAGGATTAATTCGCAGACAATTGAGAACTGGCAGAAAGCAATAGTTTGAATCAGAGCTGTGATACACGTCCAATATAAAGTAACTCAAAGCCATCACAGATTCGCCCCTTGAGCCCAACAAACGGATGGATATAGAATGTCAAATACAATGGCATAAAAGAACGAGCCAACTTTTTGAATATTTAGCAAAAATGTCACACATCCAAATAGAAACTAAAAAAAAAAAAAATAAGCAAATGGAAATTCTACTGACCGAAATGCAGTGGAAAAAAAATTGGGGCACACAAACTGCTATCGGCAAGCATTTCCAATGTCACTTTTGTAAAAATGTTGAAATTTTTGTGCGCTTTCCAGAATGTCGCAACATCCGGCATGCCACATGCACTTGGCAAGGATTCACAGACACGCACACACGCATTCAAATGTAGTTCCTGGAAGCTTTATAACCGTAACCGCGCTCGCTGTGCTGTGGTGCCCCAGTTCATATTCAGTCCGGTTGTTGATCGGAACATGGACTGAGTGGTCAGAAATCCTATAGAAACACAAGAAACCAGAGCTGCAAATAAATAAAAAAATAAAAAAAAATAAAAACAAAAAAGAAAGCAACAATTAAAAAAAAAATAAGGAAGATTGCAAGAGGAGCTCGTATTTAATTTGTTAAGAGGCAAACGTTTACCGAGTAATTATTGTTTGACAAGTATTGAGCAAGTTAAGACCGTAATTAGAACCATCTTTAGGAAGACAACAAAACGGCAGATGCCGACTAACAAGAAAGTAACAGCCGCTTCAGTAATATTGCAGACACTGTAGACCTACTACACGCCTCCTGCTCCCGTATCCTTCCTGGTGCACTGCTAACAATGGTTGCAAACAAAGAGCATTTCGAATCAGTTGCAGTTGCAATTAAAATTTCAATTTTACGATTTTTGAAGTATATTTGTGCCTTGGCCAAAGCAACAATATGCTGCTCTTTGCCCAAACCGACACTCTCCTTGACTCCCTCTCCCTCTTCTACTCTCCTCTCCACTCTGCCAGCTCCTTATGCGCGTTGTGTGCTCCGAAGTGCTTAGTTTTAATTCCAGTTGCACAAAACAAAGGCACAAAACATAAGGATCTGTAGCTGCTCGGAACGGCATTGTTGAGTCATTTATACCGAGTCATATTTTTGTTTCTATTTCTTTTCCATTTTGTATACTTAATTAGTGTATATAACCACAAAAGAGCTGGCTGCAAATGCTGCATTGAATGCTACGTGAGAGAAAAAGGCAGAGCAATTAAAGTTATTAGATACGACACAAAGCAGCCGGGGAACAGAAGTTGGCAAGACGAGTATTTGTTTAGTTATGTATCTTTCAATCAAGCATGAACTACTAGATATGAAAGTGACCCAAAAACTGATAATCAAAGTGCTCGTTCTTTGACATTTTTAGCCAATTGTTTGACTTTATTCCAACTATCTAAAAGCAGGTAATCGAAGTCTACATCATCATTAAAAAATATTGCAATTAGTTCATATGCATTAAAGCAAACAAAATCTGGCTTGCCAATATTACAATATTTTAGACCAGTCTTTAAAGTTAGGTCGTGTTCCTAACTTTGTTTTAAATATATATAAAACTAATTAAATTTGTCGATTTCTGAAGATCTTTAGATCCGTAATGTAATTGTTTCCGCCTAAAACTGGTAATTTCCTTCCCAACTTTCCCCGGTATGCGAAGCAGCAGAAAAACAGCTTCAAACTTTTCGATTGCTTACAAAGTCGGTAAATATGCTGCAAATATATATATATATATATATATATATAGACTGAGAATCGGTGGCCGCCAATTGATGCTGCACGGTGCCCAGCTGGCAGTTGGGAGGCGCGCTCTCCCAAGGGGCAGACAGATTGTGTGTGGTGTGGGGCTGGTTGCGTTTTAAAACCTCAGCAAGTTTACCAATAAAATTAAAAGTTTGGCTGCATGCACAGATTTTGCTTTTTATTGAAACTAGAAAATGCGATAATATTGTGAAGGCAGCCGCGATGCTGCCGAGTCCAGCCGGACAGGACGTGGTCCGTGGTCCGCTAAAGTTTTGATTGCCAATAAGGAATTACAGGTGATAAGACAGCATAATCTGCCACGTTCCACAGTTGCTGCAGCAACACAGAGCAGCGGCAAACAGCCACAGGTCATGGCAAGCTGCATGGCTAGCTACAAAAATGTTTTGGAACTTATTTACCTATTTTATCATTATATTATTATTAAGAACGGCTCCTAGCCACCAGTTGATTTGGCAGCAGGTAAAATGTCGAGTCGGATCTGAAAATTAAATGGATTGGATTTGACAGCCAGACAAAATACTTAAAGGAAATCCCAGAGGAAAAGTTCGAAGAAAGTTGAAGTAAATACTGATTAAAGTAAAGTATTTGAACTCCATTCGATTTTTCAAATTGTGGTCAGGTACTGTAGTCCTATTTGGTAGTAGTATTTCGAATAACCTTTACAAGTCCATAAGAAAGCATAGTTTCATTGACTTGTTGATTTAATACTCGCAAAGAAGTTTTTCGAGTAAGAAAACATTTCTACAAAATCTAACTTATTAATTATTTCTAAGCACTTAACAAACTTTCCCCAAAAGTAAACATTTTTACTAAAAGTCGGGCGTAACCGACTGCGAAATTCTCTGATACCATACAAAATATCAGGGTGTGTCTTGCCAAGAATTACCCATCTTTATAGGAGATTTTTAGTAATCTACCTTAGAGGTTTGCATTAAAAATTGCAGTAGATAATTTGGAATCTCCAGCGTGCAATTTACGGGAGATATGAGATTTTGGAAATATTGGTGAGTTAGTTGGTGTAGCTAAACAGAGAAGGTTTCTAGTAAACTTCCTTCCACTTTTTTCCGGATACAATTTGGTGACTTAAGCTTTCAAATTGTGTGTGATATGCCCATTTATAATTTCTAGGACCGAAGTTCCTGTGGAAAGCGGGAGTGGACCTTGCTATATGCCGATCTTTGAAGGGCATCTTTGCTAACAACCTACAAATACAGTTTGGTGACTGTAGACTTAAAATTGTGGGTTTCACTTTCAAGTTGCGATTATCTTATCGATTTCGACTACAAGGAGGAGACGTAATTTTTAGACGGGTGTGGCAAGTTTTAAGCCTCTATCTTTAAGTTGCGTTCATGCAAACGGGCAGACGGACAAGCGGACTGAAAGTAGGACGGACATTGCACTCAACCAATATACTATTACACCTTCGGTATCAGAGTAAAAAAATATTGCAATTAATTTCTCGCATTTGTAAAACAAATTTGCTCAAGTTACTCAGCCATCGATCCAAGAACATTTGCAACAACTTTAAATAATATTTATTCATATTTCGTTATGCAGTCAGGTGTATAAGCGTATTAGTATCTATGCTTTGCTGCACATCACATTGGTCGAAGTTGCAACGTGGTGCAAGGCTTGGCTACTTTTCAAGGGATTCAAAACAAAACTTTGGCCATAAACTGTTTGTAAAGTTATTCAAAAGTTTTGCATTTTTTAAAGAATTGTGGCCATGGCAATTTTATTTTAGTTAAATAGCTCTCGAACAATATGCAGAGCACTTTGGCAGCACTGTGAAAAGAAAAGAAGTACCCAATTACCAACCTGAGTCCTTTTTTGTGAGTTGACAAATTAATTAATATCGCCAGGCCAAAAGGACCAATCACAGCCAGGAAATGGAACACTTGGCAGCCAACGTTAGTTACAGCTGCGACCAGGCCAAAAATATATCAGCAGGCAGCAAGTGTAATAATTTCTAAAGCTATTTATAAAAATGAATTTGAAAGTTAAGAAAGTTAAGAAACAAGCAGCAAACGGGGTGACCTGATTTTGAGTTGCATCTGCATTTAATTACAAAAAGGGATGCGCTGCCAAAAGCAGCGCCAACTACAAAGTCAACGCAAACAAATTTCAATAATAAAACTCAGTCCGCATCCTCAACTCAACTTAACTGCCCAATTTGAAGGCTCTTTTGACGCAAAGGAAATGGAAAAGCCAGCGCAAAATGTCAACGAAACTATTTTTAGCTCAGTAAGGAGAAGATGTAATTGTGCCTTCTATTTAATTACGAATACTTGCAACAAATTGCACACAAAAGCGACCCATGGGAAAAACCGCAGCTCTAAGTGTATTTTAAGCCATCGCGGAAATTGCTCTTAGCTTGGAGCTTTGTTGTAAGTATTTCAAATAATATATTCTGAACTTTTAACTTAACATGAATTAATATTATAACCAATGAGTTTTTCTTTAATTTTACTTAATTTTTTCCTTTAAAATAAAATAAGACTTTTAAAAAATGTTATAAATATAACATAAATCAAAAAAAAAAGTGGAATATAGGCAAAGACAAGTCAACTCTAATCTTAACGAGCCAAAATGAACGTGGAGTCAGTTGTATTTAAAACGGACCGTAAAGGAGCAACCTCAGCTGAGCTGTGGCAGGAATGAGCTTGGAGTAGCACAAAAGAATAATTGTTTTTGCGACTAGGTCAGCAATGGCACCCACGCCACCTCGCCGCCATCTCTGAGCCAACTGTCAGCGCGTAAAGAGAAAGAGAGACGGGGAGAGACAGGGGCAAGAGACGGGGGGAGAGAGGGGCAAGAGACGGGTAGCATATAGCTAGTCAAATCCAAATGAACGAGTGCTGGGGTCGCAGTGCGGAATATTTTGTTATTGCTGAAGGCGTTGGCAGAGCTGAAGAGTCACACCATGCAGCTGTGCCAAATACCCCCCCACTCATGAGAGGGAGGAACAGGGACAGGGACATGGAGATGAAGGGAAACAGAGAGAGAGAGGGAGAGAGAGTAGCACGCGTTGCTATCAAAACAATGAGGAATAATTAAAATTTACCCTCAAGCAATTTGCAAGCGCGTCGGAAGTAGCTGCTAGACGGACGAGATGGTGACCAACCACTGCGAGGGAGCAGCGCTACGTAAGCTCCGACCAGACTCAAATGCCACAAGAGTGGGGAGGCAGCGGGGCTTGCGACGTCACATGCTCATAAATAAATTTATGTTTACTGAAGTATTGGGCGTTGCAGCACAGCGATAAATTGTTGCTAGTTGCCAAGTTTGCCATACGGGTGCAATGGCATTGCAGTAAATAACGCATATTTTGTAGTTAGCAGAAACTCCATTTTATCGTATCTAGCAACAGTCGAGAAATTAATAAGACTGGTTTCCTTAATGGACACTTTTCCTTTTCCATTTGATATTTTGTGCTGTCAAGATCCCTGCCTATGCCTCGATATCAACTCTAGGCCCGTGAATTAACTTCAAGTAACTTAATTCAATTAAAACACTTTTTAGTAGTAATGCCTTCTACTAATAGTTGGATGCGGCTTGCTCCATGAATTAAAAATTTACATTTTAGTTCCAGGTTATACATAAGCACAGAGTAATTGCTTTTGAGATTAATGAGAATTTATTTTTGTGAAGTTAAACTGCACCTTAACTGGCTATTAAGAAAACACTCCTTATGAACTGAACCGTAAATATACGAGCATATTTGGAAAATTTCCTTAAGCAATTAACCCATCGGAAAAGATATTCTCTTATGAATTAGCTCTTTGCCACAACATAAAACTAATTCTAGTTCAGTCACTCATAAAAGCCACTTAGACGTGTTACTTATATTCGCACAAACAGTACTTTGTAATTATGCTCGACTTTGATACGGTTAGGCCATGATTGAATTAATGAAATTAAATAAAAGTTAACTGCATATAAAAGGCTCGAAAAACAAAAAAAAAACCGCTAGAGAGCTGTGAAAGTTGAACTTTCACGCTGGGTTGAACTTTCACAAAGGTTGGCCACATCCTTTGAAGCTCGCCAATAATCCCACAAAAACCGAGTGCTTAACTTTTTCAAACGACTTTTTGTATCATAATGCAATTTTTTTACACACAATGTTTTTGTCATTCAACACAAAGTTAAAATGTCAACGATGTCTGATCGCGTCCCACCCAAAACCAGCAACACCAATGAAAACAAGAGCAACAAAAAACAGTGGGTGCTGTCATCAGTGTGATGGATAGATGGATCCAAGGATGGATGGATGTCCGGTACAGCATGCAAACAGTTTGTTTTGCGAGCTGAGTTGGTCACTGAGGTTGAGGCTTTTGACTGAAACTAATGCAGCATCTGAATCTTTGCAAACAGACACATTCACAACACATACATGGTAATAGCACTTTAAATACAATCTCCAAATGAGCTTTTACAATTAGTCCAAAAATTGACTTTGCACATGGGAATTGACGTAAGACAGTTGGCAACATACCCAATGGTAAAGTGATGTAAAAGCTCCAAACAGGTGTGGCAATCTTTCACTCAATCATTAACCTATTCACATGTTTTGAATTGAATTCAATTGTGTTCAATAAACATGAACAAGAAAAAATTAATGAGAGATTCTGAGATTCCTTGCTTAAACTTGTATAGCAAATCTTGAGTCAATATTGAATAGCCAGGTCTCTAAGGGAATGCATCCTGCGTTGTGGCCTAGGCACAAAGACTACATTGTTTACCATAAGGCTTATACATTTAATATATCTGTCTCACAATCTGTCTGAGCTCCCATTGTTGCTGAGTAAACGCACGTATTTATCACATTATTTTATATACATATGTACACATAAGGCATATGCACAGATGCTTGTGACTCTTGAGTTTCTTTCGGCTTTATTTGTTGTAATAATATTAGTTTTTGCATTTATTTGCTGGTGCAAATAAGCGGAACTTTTCGAATACCGCCCACAGCAAAAAATTTTTCTAAGTCCGAGGGTCCGACTGGGTCGCCAGCATCCTGTCCAGATTGTTCGTTTGACAGCTACGGAAACGAGATTAACGCAATTGGAATATCCAACATTGGATATTTGCAATTGCTTCTACTATATTTGAAATACATGCATACATATATACATATAAACATTCATAAATGTATATGTCAGAGTTTGTTAATCCATATTATGTTGTATTCAAGTATTGCTGTAACGAAAATAAATAAATATATATTATTATATATATATTATATAAATAAGTGAGAGTTTTCAGTATGAGTCAGGCAAATTATATCAAGCAAATTAGATAATCAATTCCGTGTTCATATTTTATTTAAATTCTATTGTGTTGCACTCAAATTGTAAAGCATATTTTACATTTTATTTGGTCGCTGTTTCAGAAATGGCCTCCGTAACTCATTTATTACTAGAAAAGAACCGGTAAATTAGCATTTTTTTTGGCTATTTATTTTTATACCGATTGTAACCTAACCTAGTAAATGTCGTAGTCGAGCTCACTTGACTATAACATTCTTACTTGTTATCTTTCAGATTTAAAATCGTAAAACGAAACGATCAAAGTAACATTTTTGTTCGATACTATAAACTTCCACTAATATAAAAAAAGATCGATTGCTCGATAATATCGATAGCTGTCTAGCAGCTAATATCGATGTGTGTCGCAAAAGGGTAAAGATGTTGCATGCCGCTGAAAGAATGATTTTTATATAGCAGTTAATAATATAATCTAATTAGTAATTTAACTTTATATTGTGTTCCACATCAGCGTCTTTATCCTCTCTGTCGTCGTTTGCGTCTTCCTCTTTTGATAAACAACTCTCTCTCTCTCTCTCTCTAGAATATTCAATCACTGAGACTGCCCTCCTCGGATTAGCTGACTCTCAAAACGAGAAAGTTAAAGTATTGATTTGAGACAAACGATACTCATTCGTTTTGCTTTGATTATTTTCAACGGCTTTCATGACTTTTCAGTCAACTACAGAGTGCAGTGAGTTAAGCACACAAAACGCTTAGTGTAAGATAAAATTTTTCAAATAACTTTATTAGTTAAAAGATTAAAGAAATTTGTTTAACTTAACATTGCTATAGTAATTGCATAGTTAAAAAAAGTTGGAGTAATATTATATATTGTGATCTAAAGGGTTTATCCATTTTTGAACATTTTTATCCACAGTTGAATTTAACCTTATTTTTAAAAAATAAGATACATTCTATTTTAATTGTATTTATTTGGTGGCTTCGCTGATTTGACTTGACCCGCAATGAATTGTTGATTTGAGAGCCACCTACTTTGGCTGCTGCTGTCCAGTATTGTAGGCTCCAAAGGCGCGCACATGCTCCCGAATGCGCACCGCATTAATGGCTATGAAGCCACCGGCATCCTGCGGCACATATCCGCCATGCTCATCCATCGAGACCAGCTGCTGGTTGTACAGAGCACCAGCATTGACGCCTGCCTTGCGGGCAATGGCCCGACAGAAGCCCGGTGCAAGTTCCACGGTTACTTGGCCGGTGACATGTTGTTGCGACAACTCAATGCAACGGCGCACATAGAGTGCCTCGGGACTGAACCAGAAGCCATTGTACACATAGTCGGACATGCGATCGCGCAGCAGCTGCTTGGTGCGCAGAACTTCACGATCTAATGCAAAAACCTCCAGATCCTGATGGGCTGTGTAGAGTATGGTGCCACCGGGTGTCTCATAGACGCCTCGAGATTTCAGGCCAACATAACGATTCTCCACAATGTCAATGCGTCCTATGCCATATGAGCCGCCCAGTTCATTGAGGAACTTGAGCATATCCGATGCTATGCTGTAGTTGCGACTGTTTGCCAAATCCTCGACTACGGTGGGCAGGCCGTGCTCAAAGTGGATGCATACACGCCTTGCCGTCTGTGGCGCTTGGGTGAGCGGATCTAGCGTCAGTTCGTAGAGACTGCTGGGTGCCACCGTATTGGGATCCTCCAGAATACCCGACTCGTAACTAATGTGCAGCATGTTGGCATCTGTGCTCCAGGGCGTTGCTGGTTTGGCTGTCACCTCAATGCCATGGACATGAGCATAGGCAATTAGATCCTGACGGCCCTGAAAACGGCGGCAGAACTCCACATCACGCCACGGCGCAATGATCTGTAACAATATGAAAATTGTATAAATTTAAATGTGGAGAACAAATTCAATTCGATTTTCAAATGTTAGATCAGTATTCTCCTCACCTTCAAATCCGGCTGCAGCGCATAAGCGCACAGCTCGAAGCGCACCTGATCGTTGCCCTTGCCGGTGGCGCCATGAGCCAAGTACTTGGCACCATACCTCCTAGCGGCCTCAATCAGGGCTACACTAATGCAGGGTCGTGCCAGCGAGGTGCCCAGCAGATAACGCTCCTCGTAGATAAGGCCCATCTGGATGGCTGGCCAAATGTACTGTTCCACAAAATTCCGTTTGATATCAGCGACAATTACCTGCAATTATGTTGATAGTTTGATATAGTATTTGTATAATTGTATGGTTGCACTCTTGTATACCTCCTTGGCGCCAATTTTAAGCGCCTTTTGTCTTGCTGCCTCGAAGTTCTCCTCCTGGCCCACATCGGCCAACACGCAGATGACCTCGTAGCGCTGCTCCAGCAACCACTTGAGTATGCAGCTCGTATCGAGGCCACCGGAGTAGGCCAAAATAACTTTGTCGCCAGCCATTTGAATGTGTTCTCTTCGCAGCTTCTCGGATGCTTAACGCCCGCTGACAATTCGAATACTAACAGCCAAGCTGAGAATTCTACTATCAGCGACCCTCTCATATTTCCCGTTCACCTTCATTTATGTGGATTGATAGCAGCAGCCGCACTTAAGCGTTGTTGAGTGCTTGTCAGCAAGTTTTAATAGATTAGTCCCAGTCTCTATATACAGTGTCTCAAAGCTCAGTTCGCCCAGCGTATAGCAAAAATTTTAAAGTGCTGTAAAGATGAAACAAGGAAACAAATTCAAAATGCTTAAATGCCAATTTGTTTAATGTTATATCACATTTGATTAAAATTATTAAAATTAGTCAAAAAGTGAAAACATATGCAAAATACATTTCAAAGCATATTTCAGTGTTAAAACAAGATAGAACGTTGCAGTCGAACGTAACCGACAGCGAAATACTATTATACCATTACATAAATTAATTTAAATGTTTATACTAGAATTAATATTTTATAACAAATTGAGATATTTTATAAAATCAAGTTGGCACAATTTGACGCGCTCGACAAAATCGCTCGATTAAGAGTGACCAAATTGCAAGATAAACAGCATTGCGCCAAAATTAACAGCATATGTTAAGTATTCTGTTACATTACATTGTTACAAATTGGCATGTATTGGCAACGCTGGAAATAATGGACTTGCGTCACAAAGTTCACTTGTTCTGGCAACTTTATTTGCAATGAAAAACAACATGAAAAAATAAATTGAATAATAATAATGTATATGTATAACTAACACATTTTTAAGAAAATGGCTTCTTAATATTAATTATATTTATTTAATTGAATAACTTAAATTGCGGGAGATATAGTCATTTATCGTTTTTTGTGGGCGGGAGTGGGCGTGGTCCAAAATTTGTTTCCACATTTATGAAGGGTTTTACAAGCAATATACCTTTACAATTGGGTGGCTTAAGTTTTCAAATTGCGTGAGATATATGGGCTTATCGATTTACACCAACAGGTGTATCTGTTTAGGTAGGTGGAGTGAGCGTGGCCATCCAATTTTTTTATCGGTCTTTGGGGGAGTACCAGTAACATACCTTCAAACCATACCTCTAGCTTGCAAATTACGGCAGATATGCGCATTTTAAATTTAGAGGGACGAAGTTCCTGGGGGCGGCGGTTGTGGGCGTGATCCAAAAATTGATATGCCAATCCTTGGAGGAGTTTACCAGCAAATTACTATCAAAATTTGGTTACTCTACACTTAAAATTTTCGGAGATATGCGGAGTTATCGATTTACAATCGAAATTGTCGATTATAGGCGCAGTTGTGGGCGTGGCAACACAAATTTGTTATCGGTTCTTAAAGGCGACTACCAGTAACATACCTACCAAATTTGACGTTCCCTACTCAAAAACTGCGGAAGATATAGCCATTTAAAAATTTTGGGGGCGGGGTGATGGAGGCGTCGGAGGTGGGCGTGGCACATGCCGATCTTTGAAGGACCTCGCCAACAACATACCAACATAAATTGGAGACTGTATCCATTAAATTGTGAGAAATATGTGGATTTAACGATTTGCTAAATTGGAATTTCGCGGTTTTCTAGCTCCCTAGTGGAGCCTAACCTATTTTTCATGGAAGATACCAGCTTCAGGGTAGTTTCTGGGCTGATCCTGCTCCACTCCTCCAGCAGAGCATTTTGGAGATCCTGTTTGCATTATGTTGTGATTCCGGATATTATTTTCCAGCAGAGCCCACAAATTTTCAATAACGTTTAAGTCTGGAGACTGGGCCGGTAGAATTATCACGGGGGGGGGGGGAATTTCCAGATAAGCCAGGACTGCACTATTCCGGCTTTATGCTTGGGGTCGTTGTCCTGGTAGAACCGAAAAGAACGTCGGATTCTAGCTTCTCGGCACTTTGCAGTAAATTTTCCTTTAGTATATCAAAGTACACATACTTGTCCATTGTTGTTGCAATAATCACAAAATTTCCGACACCGGCTGCTGAGATAGATGCCCATACCATGACACCTCCATCCGCCGTGCTTGACTGTTGCCTTTAAGTGTTTGGGATCCAGCTCAGTATTGGGTTGTCGCCACATATAATTCCATCCGTCCGGGTCAAAAATGTTGAATTTGTACTCATATTCAAATATGACTGTGTTCCAGGACTCCAAATCCTTGTCCAAGTGGATTTTGACGAGCCTCTTCCTAGACCCTCTGTTTTTTGCGCTTTTAAATTAGTTTTTCTGTGGTACTCGGGCCTTCAAGTCATAGTTTCGCAGAACTTGGAGCACAGTTCCTACACTGAACTTTTTCCTTATTTCATCCTGCACCTATTGAGTAAGTTTTTGAACCGATGGCTTAAGATTTCCCTTTATTTTCTTGATGATACTCCTCTCGTCCTGCTTGGTAGAAAACCGGGTTTGGTGCCATTCTGCCCTTGTCCTCTATCCAATTTTCGTCGACGAAACTCCAAATTATGTAAAATACAGTTGAGGTGTTTAGATTAACCATTTTAGCTATTTTTCGATAAGAATATCCGAGTTTCAGTAGTCAGTTTGCCCATAGTTATTGGCTTGTTGCACCCGAAAAAGGATTGGTCTATTTATATCGAATATATTCAACTTTAGGTAAAAAAATCCAGGTTTTATGGAACGCAGGTGTCCATAATGTAACTGGGCGTAATAACACTTGACCTCAAATAGCGGTAATTGTTTACATAACCCGACCTAACGGGTGGGGAAATCCCAGTGAATTTGGGTCATATATTCATTTCGGTGGTCAATACATGTACCTGCCATCGGTCTTTGGAATTTTTGAAAAATAATGCATAATTAGTTTATGTCAGACAATAAAAATGTTTGCTAGACGCTGGGCGAACTGAGCTTTGAGACACTGTATAAGTTAACAATAAGACATCCGCTCCCGCTGACCACGCGGTCAGCGACACTTGGTCACATTGGTGTTCGGCATCGTTCCTTTATTTTTCGGGACACTTGGTCACATGGATGTTTGGTATTTTCCCTTTTCGGGACACTTGGTCACACGGGTGCTCGGCTTCTTCCTTTTCCGATTGGCGTTGGCAGAGTGCGGATCGTTGTAGCTTTTCAATCCGCGATTTCCGTGTGCATCATTAGTTTTTATAAACTCCTAATTTCTGAATACTACTCAGCGCCGAATAACATTTTCTGTAGAACTTACATTAATTGCACAACTGAATAGTGAATACAAATGTATAAAACATAAATAAAAACCCTACTTTGAATAATTTAGACAATAAAAAAAAACAATGTATAAAGTAGTATATTAGAAATTGCCTATACAATTTTAATACTTTAATTTATTTATTTATCGGCAAATTTAATAGTATTATTACCATTTTACCAATTAAAATTCAACTTATAAGCTTAAAAATTACTATTCTATTGCAATCAAACATTCTTTGTTATTTTAATCGCTTGGTTTAATTTGATTAAGTTTATTCGATATGAAAATAATCGTATTTCTTTTGCAGAACTGCTCACATTTCCAAACAGTTCGGTTGTGAAATTCTCAGAAAAATTTCTAACTTTCTTTAATTTCTGAATTCTTCAAAAAAAAAAATGTCGCTGAGTAAGTTTTAAGCCGCATCTGTATTCTAAAAACTTTTGTTGTCAATTGCTTTGTTTGTGTATATTTACGTAGAATCAGTTACATTCTGGTCCGACCTTCTGAAAAAAGTTGACGTTGCCAATAATCTTAAGGAAAATAATTATGAATTGATTAAGCGTGAGTTGCAGCAATTACTGAGAAGCAAGCTCCCGGGCTACAACTTTAATCGCATTTACCTATTTGGATCGCGTATAATGGGAGTCGCACAAGAAAATTCAGATTTAGACATTTACGTTGAGTTTGGTAAGTCTCGAAATGAGTATAACACCATGTTTTATAACAATCTTCACTCAGATGGCAGCTCCAATGAATACAACAAGCTATCAGCTTTGAAAGTGGTGCAATTGCAGGATCTGATTGCAAATGTTGTGAAATCAGATTTAAACTGGAAGCATTGTGGAAGGGTATGTCCCATTGTTAATGTTAAATGCAACATTAGCTTCTGTAGTGGCCTAAGCTATAGGCAGAATAAGATGGTCATGTATTTATTCGAAATGCAACCTATAGGTAAGTTCGTCCATATAAACATTGAATACTGTCATTTGGCTCATGTAAATGCATGCTTCATTTTAGCTCGCTATATGGTGATCTTCTTGCGAGGCTGGGTACAAAATATTGACCTTTATGCTGAATTTCGGAGCCACGTACTCATCCTAATGGTCATCTTCTTTTTGCAACTTGAACATTTTCTACCTAAATTCAGTAATCTCCAGAAATATGAATCCGGCTCAAACAAAGGTATGTGAATCTTGATAAATACAAAGTAAAACAAATTGGTTTCCAAAATTTCTAATTTACAGGTTGTGTCTCAACACCAGAATTTTCGAAAATTATTATTGGAGAAAATGAAATGCGAAAGATGCTAAAAGGATTCTTTAATTTTTACTCATCATTTAACTTTGCCCAGCATGCAGTTTGCCCTTACTTTGGAATGCAAATAGGGCGTGCAAGCTTAGTACCATCTTTGTTCAACAAGTAAAACAACTATATTCGTATTTTTCTGAAATTAATAATTACATTTATAATTCTTAATAATGTAGGCTTGCAAACTGGTTTGATTTTTCGGCGGATTCCGCAATTATTCAAGATTTTCTACATCTTGAACACAATGAGGGATCGCTCATCAAGAAGACACACATTGAGATATTTCAAAACAAGTGTCGCATGGAACTATTCTAATGGAAGGACGAAAAAGGACTTCAAATATATATTAATTTCAAATATTACAACTTTTATATAACATTTTTCACATTACATTTCTAAATGTATACATTAACACACTTGGTTAAAACATGTATACATATATAAAATAAATTTTCCATTTACTTTTCCAATATAATTGAAAAGTTATCAAACGAATTTTTTTAAAGTTATTTTTTATTCAGAATCCGTCAGAGAAGAATTAGTATATTTTATAAATACAGTAATCATAAAATTGAAAAGTTTCAGGAAAATGTATCCCTTACGAACTATTTCAGGTTACTTAGTGTTGCGAATGCCCAAAAGTTAAAATAATAATTTTGCATTATTCTTCAAATATTTAAATTAAAATAACAATGGCTTACGTCAGGAAATGCTACAATTTCTAAGATTTCAGAACATATGCAAATTTAAAGTTAACTAAAGCAAATGTAATGGAAGTATATAAATTTACATATCAAATTCATATCTATAATATAATTATAAAATCAAAATATGTAATCGTTATTATTCCAATAACTCAAAAAAAATGACTAACAGTTCAGATCTTAACATTCAGTAAACGTCTTTAGTGAAAGTGAGCAGGAATCAATATTCATAAATCTATTGCACTTGACCCTGTTGGTGTGGCTCAATTATTGGGACTGCCACTCCGAAAACCAGTGAATATTTAAAATCCCTGCCTCATGGCTTTGGCATTGAACTACAAAGAGCATCATTAAGCTAACCGCACATGCTTCGTTGCACATTTGGTGGGTGGCAAGTGGATTGCTTTATCAATTGAATAAACAGTGAATTGATGCCTTCCGTTAATGAATCAATGATATATTCACATAGATTTAAATCTAATTAAGTTTCGAGAGTAGATCTAGAGTATAAAAGCATGCCAATATAGATATGGCTAGCAGAAGCAATTATCCTGGCACAGGCAACGCACTGATAATGCGTAACCAACAACAGATTCAACAAGGCTTCGGCAATCTCCGGCTACTTCTCTGCTGTATTATACTCCTTGCGGTTTGGCATCAATGTCGCGCCATGTAAGTTGTAATTGGTCATGAAATATGAAAAGTAAATAATACATTTTAATTTTTCCACAGCAATTACGAGTATAAGGAGTCATGCAGCCAAGATGCTGCAACACCACCAGAGAACTGCAGCGGCGGCTATTACAAGATCATGGTTCGGGACTGTCCCAAATACTTCTGCTATCGGAAATTGAATGAGATGTGCTACCCTGGCGATGAGACCACTCGATGTGCACCGGGACAAGTGTGCAGCTGCAACGAGTGCATGAACTGCAGCGATTCCATCTGCCATATGGAGCTGTGTCCCAATAATTACCCCTATATTTATAAGAAACGTTTGTCGAACCGCCTCTTGCCCTGGATTTACCGCGCAAAATTGCAGAACTTATCGCAGAAAATTGTAGAGCCCAACTATGACGATTAATCGAGAACTTCTGCACAAATCGACAAGTATTCTAATACATACATACATACATATTTAAAGCATATTTCATAAATATTAAAATAATTAGTAAATTGTAGCAGGCAACATAAAAATCATAAAAAAAAGCTATTGGAACGAAAAACGTTTTTGTCAGCAAATCTTGCCAGAAAGGGAAAAATGTTGTAAGATCTTCTCAAAGGCTGATGGTTATAATTCACAAATTGTTGTTAGTAAAAACATTGCAAATGCCACAGATTATAACTAACAAATGATCTTTGGTTGTATAAAATGTATGTAAAATGCACAAGTAAACAAAACTCACAGAGAATACAACAACAAAATTGTCTTTACACATAGTTAGAATGTCCTGAGGACGGCTCGAATACTTTCTAAAAATAATTATAAATTATTTATTTAATAATTAAAAGGTGTAGAGTACACCTATGGCAAGACATACAAAAACACTCTCTAAATATTATACAATAATATTATTAAATTCAAATTTAAAAAAAAAAATTAAATTAAATGATTTAAAAATAAAAAAAAATACATGTCGTTTCATGTCGCCGTGGTTATCAATGACACTGAATTCTTATAAAATTATTTTGTGTTGGTTAGTTAGTAATTTAATCTAAATATATGAAAATTTGTTTCTTGTACAAGTCTCTTGCTTAAATTTATGTCTACTAAAACTGTTAAAATTTCTAGCAGTTTAACTGTAAGCCAGTATAAAGATAAGATATTAGCATTAGCTAAGACAATAGTTAAATATGTGACAAACCGACCATTAGCTGAAAATTGTTGAAGTGAATTTTATTAATAAAAACTTATTGTAACAAACTACAACATTTCAACTTGCAACGCATTTTAAGTTCAAGCAGTTTAATATAGAATGCAAGCAGTTCGATTGAACCGCTTACCTCAGTAATCAGTTCAGTGCACTTCAAACTGCTTTTAGTGAATGTAATTTTTCAGGCAGTTCAGCACAGAATATCAAGCAGTTCAGTTTAACTGCTAACTTCAAGTAAAACTAAGCAGTTGAAATTTGATTCAATCTCCAAATTAACATGCTTTAAATAACGAAGCAGTTCACAGTGGAATTTACTACATGCACAAGAAATTGACTTTCTTAATATTTTTCGTGTAACTCGCTAAGTCGTACAGTTTGAGGGCCATCACTAAATTGCACACTCGGGAAATTTCTACAGCAATACAAAGGCTTTGTAAATTACATAAAATAGTTATTAGAAATTTAGCTTACAAACTTTTTATTCCTTTTAACTACTTGTAAATTCGGACGAGTGCTGTGTCAAACATTTTATTTTAATCAACGACCAAGACGCCTCAATTAATAATACTTAAATGCTGTTTGATTGATTTGCATAATACTTAAATGCTGTTTGATTGACGAAGTATTTGAGTTTCTAACGTACCCTGTCGTTCGAAAATCTGAAAGGATTTTGCAAAGCAAAAGTTTTCAGCTGAAAACTTCTTTTTCCGAAAAAAGTGATGATTCCCAGGCATAAATAAAACTCGGTCATTTTCTAATCATGTTAATTTATTTATTTAATTATTATATTTATTAATAATAATTAAAAATAAACTATATAGACCAGCTGCACTGTCAGGCCCAAGAGGCCTCTCCGCCTCCATCCGATCCACTTGGTCATTCGATTTGGGACTTTTCGGAAATAGATTTCCGTCTAAAACTCTGCGCCGTGCATTGCCGACTGACGATTCCGTAGACTCCACCAATTGTTTTTCCGGTCGCTCGACGAGCTGTGTATCCGGCTTTTGCGACAGTGGTCGTGCTCACTCTTTCATGAGTGAGGTGGGGCGGGGTTGGTTTCGTTGGATACCGTGTAACCCGGGTCCATCATCTTGGCGTGACCACACGTCATCCGATCCGGAGTACCCGGGTGCCGGACACCAGCATGACTATTGGCCGCAGACGGATCCGGTATCGCACTGACTCGCTCATTGGAGCCCATATGCTGTAGGGTTTTCCCTGGTCAACATCCATCCTTCTTCCATTTGAATCTGTGATGTCCTAAGCATTAGCTTATGATAATACTTATATTACGATCCTACAACTAGCAGTGCAGCTTACTATAGATTAGTGTTTGTTGGATATTTGGTGTTGTTACAGAAAATGTGACAGTAATTAAATCCATTGATTTGTATATAAGTGCAGTATGTAAGTAGTTTATATTTATGTATATGTGAACGTCTAAGTTTTGACTAATATGCTCGCGCTAAGCTATACAAATTTAAATTATTCTAGCGGTATTTCAATACTTGAGAGAGAGTATATGAGTATGTGTGTACGTAATACTGTGCACAAAACGTATTATATTATTGTAGATATATATAGATATATACTACTTGTATTATAGTTTGTTTGACCCCATACCAGCATTTTTCTTTATTTTCTGTTTGCATGTGTATTGTGATATTTGTAATAACATTTAACGTTTAACGACATCCAATTTTATTCCATGAGTATAGTAATTACGAGTAATCTGTTCATATTTGTAGTAATATTTTGTTATGTATATGTACTCATATATTGGCTATATTGTCTATTTCACAAGTATATATATATTGCTAGAGCACGTTAAAACGTTTATAAGCTGTCTTTAACACGCACAACAACTTCTGAAAACTAAAAAATAGATCGATTGCATAATAACATATTTTTGTTTTATAATGTATCTGTTTGAGAACAGTTTGTTTGTATACCCTGCACAATGCTTTTGTACTACATAGCTTGATTAGTATATTGGGGAATTTATAATAGTTGTATATGGTTTTATATGATTGCATTTTGCAATTCTTCAAAAGCGTGGCAAGTTACAATACATACATCAAGCGTTAATACGTTTTTATGTAAGTTCTGCTAGTACAGTATATTTTGTATATATTATTTTTTAGCGTTAATTTTATAAAGAACAATTAAACAACGATAATAATCAGCAAGTATTTCAGCTTTGCATATGTACAGTTTTGTTTTTAAATATAACCTCATTGTATACCTGCGATTAACTAGTATTATTTGCTTTTAACTCTTGCATTTCGCTCTTGACCTATTTACAGATTGATTCCCATCAATTTGGCTTGTATTCCTAAATGCGCCCAAAAATGTCTACATTTTGCCCATTGGATGGCACAGAGAAAAAGAGTGGATTTTACGTAGCCTTCAGTGTTGGCTACAACGCTTGGAGAAACTTGCAGCCATTCAAGTGTCTCGCGGAAATATCCAATTGATCCAACTGATCTATATTTATTAATTTACTCGAATAAATTTCACAACTTGTAGGCGCATTAATATTACCATAGTATTGCATAATGGTTTAGTTGATACAGTTAGATTTATGTAAAGTATTTCCCTTATTGTGTCAGATATCTTTTGTGTAATTTACGATTATAAATTTATATGTGTATGTATGTATATATGTTTTAATATAGTATTAATATATTTAAAGATAATTAAATTGTTCCGCTAATTCAATAAACAATTATTTACTTTCAACAAATAAGACATTAGCATCTTTTAAATTGATTTGTTTAAAGAAGGTTGGTTAGCTTTCAACCACATTGCTGCACAAGTGTTTCGTCCTATTGCTGGTAGAGCTTTAATGTGCGTCCCAAAAACTGATTTTGTGGGCTTTACGGTTGAACAAAGTCGACCTTGAGAAAATCTTTATATTTGGACTACATAAACTTTTTTGAAAATCATCTAAATGTTGATTGTTATGAATTATTTTGTACCACTTTGGCCAAAGTCTTTGAAAATATTCAAATTTGTTCGCACAACATGAGTCGCGGTCTTTGTAAGTATATTCGACATTCGGAATGTTTTGAATAGATTGATTCTGATTGCCTTCCCATTGACAGATGGTCTCACCAGCATTTACACACGCCGCCAGACGAACGATGTCTTCCACAACGATCCATTCAAAATTCAATCGTACAACTTTCGCTATGCGGATCGACCCATATATTCAATGCAGTCCTATCAGCGACCCTATCCGACGCAACCGAAGCCACCCACCTTTGAGACCTACTATAAGAATCCGAAATTTATAACAAGAATGAGTCAAAATGCTGCAGTAACTCCAGCCTCCACTGCCTTTGTTGAGCACAGACGTCGCCAGTTTCTGAATGACTTCCAGCTAATGCCTACCCTTCCAATAAGCAAAGTGAATAGAATCAGTAACGGGGAATCACCTCAACGCCGTAGCCAACTTGGCAGCAGTTTACCTGCTGCAGCTTCGAAGCTTCCACTTTTGCGTACCTGTTGTGATCGCGACGAATATCGGGCGATGAGGGGTGACCAGAGCGTTTCCTCAGTAAGACAGAGTGAGAGTAGCTCGAAAAGTACATTTGAATATGCCTCCGCCAGAAGTTTGAAGTCTGTTCAAAATTACTCTACATCCACTTTTGAGAGGTCGCCAAAGCTCAGTGCTAGCAGCTCCAGCGGCTGTGCACTCAACATCAATATAAGTGCCCGGGAAACTGAGGCACAGCAGGACAAACGCTTGAGCATTCAAATTGAGACGGACAACAATACGAATAATTTGAAAGAGCCGGCACGCAATCCCAGCTCTGACATTTTTGTCATTGACAAGAGGCTGTCCAAATTTAATTTTCCCGTAGCCCAGACCAAAACCAGATGTGATCGGGATGAGGCAGCAGCAAATCGGGTGCGTCAGCAGGAGCTGCAGAGGCAACAGCAGCTTATGCTGTTGCATGAACAAGAACGTGAGCTTTTCAGACAGTTAGAAAGACTGCGCGATCGAGATCAGTTGCAGGAATTGCAGGCGATGCGGGAAAGACACAGGCAGCGGGAGCCAATGCCAATGCGTGCCATGCCCCTGACAACATCAGCTGGGTCACCTGCACCCGTCTTGAAGAGACTGCCCTCAAAGGAGCGTTTGCCAAGCATGGTGCCATTTTATAACGGCCAACCCACAAACAGTTCCAGTCCGCAGGCAGCGCGTGCTGGGGAAATCCCTCCACTAACTAGTCGTCCGGAGGTGCTTAACCCAGCACCACCAAGCACAACACTCGAGCGCCGCAGTTCGGCCAGTTCAAATAACAATGCCAATGTTCTGAGTAATGGCAGTCTGCGACACCTGTCCAATCCGCGTCCGAGCGAGCGTAAGTTGCTCAATCTGGATGTAAATGGTATATCCGTTGGCTCCAATCAGCCGATACATACGCGACTGAACAATATGCCCATACGCATAACAACATCGCAGTCGGCATATGAAGATAGGCAATTCTCGTTAAACAAGCTGCGAGTGCGCAATGCTCCGACAATAGGTGAACCTGGACAGGAGAGCAGTCGCAGTGGCAGCTTCCGACGGGAAGAGTCGTCCACAAGGCCCTACAATGTCAGCATCAATGTCTATGCGGATAATCTGCGAACGATGCGTCCATAAATCTACCAAGTAAACATGTGGGGTTGATACAACGGCAGAATAACTGACAACTTCTCCTCTTCAGAGGTCTATTTCTCAGTTGTTTTGACGCTGCACCAATCCCAAAACTTTACACGGTAAGCCCGGTCTCTTGTTTTAAGTCAATTCTAAATCTTCCGAGGTATTTACTTTAAATACAACATATGTATACTTAAAATACCAATTCATTTCTGATGTTTAATTAGATGTGGTCAGTTTTTGGAATTCACAGTAAATCAATGCAATGAAAAACTCGAACACTTATAAATTGTACAGTCAAATACCTTCCATTCTGGGAGTAAAATGTACGAATACATTTTGAGAGTTTTAAATAGCAATTTACGAAATCAAAGTCTTCTGTCAACTTTTGTCAGGACATGTTGGACATTGTAATTATTTAGATTTGATTTGACAGTTTGAATTCGATTTTAATTTAATATTTCACTCATATCGTTTTTTTTTCTGCACTGATGTTTTTTCTCATTGTGGTGCAATAAAATAAATAAATCAAACATTTCTTAATGACTTCAAAAATATGGTGTCTCACACTTTCAATCGATCTGGTTTCTAACTACAATTTCAATCTAAAATGTAAGTTTAACAAATACAAACATTAGGTATACTCTGATTATAAGTTTTACCTGATATTGTTGTTGATTTTTGTAAGAGTTTTGAATTTGCCTGTCTCTTGGCTGAAGATCAACACATGAAAAGTTTTTGGTCCATTTTAGATGTTACTCATTGATATTTTTTTAGTAGATAGCTTTGGATATTTCACGAAATAATGTCTAACTTTCAACAATTATAACAATTTTCTCAATTTCATATGATATTATTGATATTTTTGGTTGTATTTTCTTTTCTTTTTTTGCATGGTTTTTCTTACTTTTTTGTTTTAATAATTTTTTTTTTTGTGTATTTTTTGGTCATTTTGTACTGACATTGCCAAGAATTTTGTTTAGTTTTAGAAAATTTATTCGTCGTCATCGTAGTTTTGATAGGTTACATAACGTACCTGAGATCGGTCGCGTCCATATATAAGTGACTGCAATAGTGAAGAAGTATGTATGAGATTAGAGTTAATGATATATATTAAACAAGGAAATGCCTTACAAAATGAAATTAATAATTATAATCCATTATTATTTATTAACATAAAATCCAGCGAAGTAAAAATAAGCAAAACTTAGCTTACTTAGTAAAACATATAAATTAGTGTAAAAAATGTGTACAAATGTGTTTAATAAAAATACCATAAAAGTAAATAAATGTAGTAAAATAATACTAGTAAAAATGAAAATCTTTTTACTCAGCTGTAAAATATCGTACAAGAAACTAGCAAACTACCATCCAGAAATACAATACAAATAATAAGATATTATAAACGTATAAATTAAAGCATGAGTTTATCTTAGATTATAATCGTTCACATTCGAAAGCCTCATTCGTCTTGCCAGCATTCATTGGAGTATCGTGCAAGATGGATGGACTTGTTGCCGTTAGCTGAGCAATCGGGTTGGGATTGGCTGCTTCCGCAGCAGCAACGGCAGCCGCAGCGGCTGCCGCAGCTTCCCGAGCCATACGCACCTTTTTCTCATCGCTGGTCGGTGGGTTCTTGAGTAGCGTCAGGAGCGGCGCATACAGGAAACAGAGTATGGCGATGCCAAACAACATCCATTCGAATCCAATACTTTTCACAAGGGATCCCGACAACGCTGGACCGACAGCAAAACCAACACAGAACGCCACATCTCCCAGGGCATAAACACTGCCATAGACGGCCGAGTGCCGTATATCGACCAGATAACCCAGCTCCGGCATCATCGAAGAGTCAACCATACCAATGGCAAAGCCAAGTCCAGCATTGGGAATAATCAGATGCGTGATTGAGGTGGCCATGGGTATCTGAAGTGGAAGTAGTCGTGTTAATTAATAAATAATGGACAATGGCTCGAAGCACACACAAAGATCAAACAGGCGCCAATGATAACCAGTCCTAAACAGGCAGCAAACCATCTTCCAATCTTGTGTCCCAGTGGTCCAAACAGATTTGTACCTATCAAATAGCTAATAGAAGCCGGCAAGAAAGCGACACCCTGCTCCCAGCGTGTTGCACCCATATTATCCACCATCCACAGGGGCAGAGATGGCTCCAGCATCGCAATGCCCATATTGGCAAAGGTAATTGCACCAGCCGCTATCAAAATGTAGGGATCACTGATCAGACTCTTCAGAGACGGTGGCTCCTCTGTTTCCGCTTTCTGTATGGACGGCTGCAACATGAACATCTGCAGCAAACCATCGCCCAGCGCCAGAGCAGCGAGCACCAGAAATGGCGCCGATTTGCCAACAAACTCATACATAACGCCTCCAAAAGGCGGTCCAATCAGCACACCAAGAGCAAGTCCACCCAGAGCGATGCCCATAGCATTGCCGCGTTCCTTGTCGTCGGTAAAGCGATCCGCCAACATGCCCATGCCAGAGACGGACGAACACGATGAGCCAATGCCCTGGAGAGCTCGAGCGATGAACAGTACCAAGTAAGAGCGTCCAAAGGCGAAAACTATATAAGAGATAAGCTATGAGTAAAGTCAAAACCACTTTTAATCCCACAAATCACATAAATCAACTTTGAGCTGAAAATGTTAATTGAGGATATTTTTTGTTACACACTTTTGCTTAAGCGTAAAACATGAATTAAACTCAAATTTAAGTTATTTTGAAACCATATTTATGATTTCGATGTTGGATTTGATTATGAATCATTATTTGTTCTCCCTTACTTTTGATTAATGCACATTTCACATTATTCTTGATAATTCAAAACTTACTCAGCGTTGACAGAAACATAATTACAAAGCCGGCAAACATTGGAATACTGTAGCCAATTCTGAGAATATATCGAAATGTGAAAGGAACAGATTACTATATTTATATATACTTAAGACAATAAAGCAAATATGGGCAATCATAATTTCGATGAATCGATTCAATTACACGTAGCCAGTAACTCACCTATGCGTAAGGGGTCCAACTATCGGGTTAACCAGCAATTGGACAATGGCCTTCGAGGCAAAGAGCAGACCCACTTCAACCGTTTCGCCGACCAACTCGTTGTGCCGTTCCTCCATCTCGCGATAATATGTCTCATTGTCTATGGAAGATTGTGCAAGTTTAACGCCTGCTGATTTAAACTGTTGCCCATTCGGGAACGTAACTTACCCTCTGCAGACGGCGTGGACACCTCGATCGGCGCCCCATTTTCACCATCTTTACAAGGACAAGACGACGGTGGTGCCGCTGTAGTCAGTGGGTATGGTGAGCGGGGGAAGCTGTCAAGTGGTGCGTCCGGATGTCGTATGTCGTACAGGAACTCGGGTATGATGGGCACTATGAAATAGTAAGAGTCGAGTAATGGTTTTGTAATTGAGTTGCAACAAAGAATTTACGTACAATTAGCCCTAACGGCCAACCGTTAGATGACGCTACGAAAGCAATTTTCTGCAGCCGCCCTTTAATTGCATTAGAGGCCCCGGCCAAATTGTTGTTGCTAAAAGTTTATAATGGCTTCTAGGCTCTATTGCAAGGAGCAGATTGCTTGCTCTAATTGAGTTGTTCGGTCACGACAACAACAAAGGCTGCACAAAATTGCGCATACGTTGCAGTGTAGTTCAGTAAGGCTGAGTTGAGGCATGTGTTGCAAGCGCTTAAGCGAACTTCTTCTGTATAATTGCCGCACTGTTGTTCGCCCGTTTCGGTTGAAAGCGCTTCCACATCTCACCTCACCCCCGGAGTAGTCGACACCTAGTCGACCTGGCGCCCTTGCCTCTTCGTATGAATTCAATTTGTTTATTGCATGTTTTGACTCTGTTTATATTTATTATCAACACCAGCTCGTCAGATCGAGACTCAGACCCGGCCCCAAGTCCAATGCTCGTTTCGTTGCTGTAATTGTATTTCATAGCATAATGCGAGGCCGTCGGTTGCCACCTCATGAATTCAGTTTTGAATGCATGTTTCAATGGGATTTACAACTTGCTGAGTGGCGCTAGCTGATGCCACGGCTCGTTATTGTTGCACCTGCCTCAGTTTGAAGTGCTGCTGCCATAATGTGTGGATAGCAACTAGACAGCGTTGTGGTTGGCTTGTGGATAGGTGCGCGATTTAAACAATCAAATTTATAATCCGATCAAATTTTCAACAGACTGAAGCATACACTTATTATTGGGGCATATTTAGGTGCACATTAAATGATTTAGGAGTGATTATAAAACTTAGTCATAATTCTTGAAAGATATTTTCAAATTTTTGCATTATGTTTTGTAGCAATATCTTATAGGCCTAGTTGACTTAGTCGGAAGTTTATTATTATCTGATAGGTAGGAAATATTTTGTATCTTATACTGAACTATTTATAAGCTAAGCTTACTATAGAGTGGTGTTTATTTAAATTGAAGCAAGATAAGTATTATGAACGTTTGTAATATATGCATATGCGTAGTTCATCATTAGCATAACTAATGTGGCATGTAAAAGCATAACGTTTAATTAAGGTAAGCCCGATTCATGTATGTTATATCGTGCCAGCACGTATCTACAGTCATTTGAGCTAGATAAGTCAGCGAATGTGAAATTGTCACCCACGGTAACCTCGCTTCCAAGCACAACTGACGACACACAGTTCAAATGTGTAACTCGACATGCCATTTTTGGCCGTTCTAAAAAAAATATATATATATATATATACATATGTATATATAGATATATATAGAAAATATTAAAATCATGCTGTGCTGTGGCCCTCAACTCCAAAAGAATGATTGCGGAAATGTATTCAAAATCTGTTATTTTAATGAGGTCTACCACTTAAATTTCAACGGCACCATAAACGATTAACCAGGTAATTTTATTCGAAAAAGTTTTGTTACCGTGTAACTCATTAAACTGTCCCCGAGCATTTGACATACAAAAATCGAAAAGCACGTGCAACTGACAAGCGGTTAATGTAGCTGAACCTGTGGGGCACTGGTCTCTGGTTGTTTGGGTTGCATTTCGCGTGTCGAAGACACTTAAACCGCAAGGCAAAGTAAAAACCCGAGGACCAGACAAACAAACAGCAGCGACCAGGGACTGATCGAAACAGTGACTACGCCTTGGTAGCTAAAACTCCACAAATCTACTTGCAACAATATAAAATATACCAATCACTTTTAAAAGTAGGCGAGTTACCATTTCAATCAGCTGTGTAAAAACTTTTCCAACAACTCAATTTGCTAAAACCGATGGCCATCAACTTAAAAGACAGCTTAAGCAAAATAAACGCTTATCTGAAAAACTGTCGATTCCTAGTAAAGTAAAACATGATAAGCATTTTAAATAAAATTCAAAATTTGATGAAGCTTAACATTAACTTATGTCCAAAGACAAATTTGATGATCTTTATTCATCTACCTTGCTTAAAATCAGAAAGATGATGTTGCCAAAATCACTGTCAGGCAGAAGCTGATTCTAAATTCGTGACTTTAGGCCATCCCTAGTGACAGAAACTATATTTTTGCGGCGGCGTTGTTGTCGTCGTCAGGCAAACAGGGCTGGCAGTGAGACAGCAACCGGCAGTGGAAGCACACGACATCGAGGACAGGAACGATGAGGACGACGGCGACCCCGTGACAAATGAAATCGCCTTGGATTTTGTTTGTTTGGTTAATCGGTATTTGGTACGGGGTAGACTGATTAATTAATGCGAGACGTGAACAGAAGGTGGCAATGAGACAGCCAGCTCGATCCATTTGGGAAACGGCCAGTCGACCGTTGTTCGTGCGCTCCGTTTGGCTGGAGAGGATCGGAGAGACGGGGCGCAGTCATCGACGCCACTTTATTCTCGATTATGAGCCGCGCGAGCGTCAGCGTTGGATACACTCCCAACGACAAAGCGCCAAACGCATTGGTAAGTGTGCAAAGCAATTCGTTGATGAAGTTAGGGGCCAAGCTAATTCAATTTGGAAGCAGGCGGCAGCTATCAAAGCGAATCCTGCCAGTTCGTAGACAAGTCCATGGCAATTGAGAATACCGTTGACTACACCCTCGACGAGTATCTGCTATTAGACGCGACCAAACTAACGCTTCAGCGCCAGCAGCAAGTTAGCCAGGCCCAGGCTGCCATGGCCAACAAAGTGCAGGCCACGTTTAGTACGCTGCACAGCAGACGCCATGCCAAGCGACGTGCCTGGCTGGTGAGCGGTGGGAAGAGCTATCAACTGGACCATCTGACAGATCAGCACTCACATTTGCAATCACGGCGTAGTTCGCTTCAGGATGCACACGCTGGCAACACTCTCACCGCCAATCCGGAGGAGCGTCTAGCGGAGCGAGTGATTAATTGGCTGGACTTGGCGGGTCGTGCGGATATCGTGAAGGTTGCGACGCCAGCGACATCAGCGACACCAGCGACACCCGTGACCAGCAGCAGCGCAAGTCAGCGAGTCAGTCGCCAGAGCCATCGTGGTATGGGCCTCAAGCGGTGTGCCACGGGCACAGTTTCACAGCGGGAAACACTTAGGAAGACCGTGACAAAGCAGGCGGTTGTGAATTACTGCTCGAATCCATCCAATGCCAAGCCCATTACCATCATCTTTAACAAGGAGGGCGTGCCGGTGCGCCTCAATCGGCCTGCGCGCAATATTGACCTCTGTTCGCTGAGCACCAGCGCCAGCACAACACGCCGCCTGGCCGGCCAATTGGCATCTGCCAGGTTGTACAACGGCACTGCTGGTGCTGCCACTGCTGCTGCTGCTGGTGCTGCTGCACCCAGTTTGGAGCAAACACGCACACCGCCGCAAAGCAGTCGAGGGTTGACCGCCAAGCAACAGGAGTGCCGCAAGCAGTTGCACATCTTCATGCCAAGTTTGCCAAAGAAGGGTTTGCTCGTGGCAGCAACAAGCAGCGAGGATGCGCTTAGCGCCAGTTTCAGTGATTTGTATTTTTAAACACTGAATCCAACAGAACTTTATGGTTTCTGTATTTTGAATAAAATATTCCTTTATATTCACTAGGAGTTTTATTGTGTTGCAGAATCAACTTCGATACCATAAATTAAATTAGATAACAATCAGATAACAACTGTAAGATAACATCTGTAACCTAACATGCAACTATGTGCTTGGCATCGATATCGATATCGATCGATATCAATTGTGTGATCACCAACAAAAGAGGAGGAAGAGTATCGTTGTGAATAAAAAATAGACAACAGAAGTATTTTGTAAAGAAAGAAATTTTTGTTTTGAATGCTACAATGTGCTAACGAAACTTCAGATACATTCACCTTTTCGCAGCAGGCAGGATATAGATACATTTTATCATTTTTGTAGAAGAAGAAAATTTTCCGACCAAACCCACAAGTTACGAGTGTTTCTTCAACCCTCACATTTTGTGCTGAAACTGATTAACATGGGACTAGTTCAAAAAGGTCTCTTAATTGTTCGAAAAAAGAATTCATGATTTCTGAAGTGCCTTAACTCAACTCATTATTTAACATTGAAAATGTTGTAGATCCTCCAGAATTATCCAGAATTATCTTCGCTATATTTACCAACTTTTAAACGTATTTAATTGACATCCCTTAAATTGCCAAACAATTTTTTTGTACGCAGTCAATTCTTTTTAGCAATGCAAAATCAGAGATATGAGTTTTGTCTTTGTTCGACAGGTTTTTATTGATTTATTCATTGTGTGCTGTCATTGAGACTTTTCTGCTTTCGCAAAATGTATTTTTAGATTTGGCCGACAAGTTTACGTTGGGAGGTAACCAAAAAAGCCTTTGTTTTGTTTTCATTCATGTTTAACTTTGCTTTTGTGGTCGATGGGTAGTGAAAGTAATCATTTCAATAACGCACAGACTATTTTTTACTTTATGCTGGTAAAACAAATAATTAGTCAGCTTGAAAGGATAATTTTGTGATTCAACCACGAATGGTAGACTAAAGCTTCATAGTAGCTGTGACATCGTCTAATGAGACATCCGCAGCAGCATCCAAGGGTATTCCGATATAACGAAACTTTGTGACCTTTGTCAGGCGATATATTGTCTCCATAGGCTTGGACGGAGACAGATAGAGAGAGGGAGAGAGTTGGAGAGAGAGAGCGCTAATAACGTCATACAGTGGGAACGCCAAAGGCCACGGAAAAGTTTTCGCTAAAAGCGAAACTCTAAAAGACAAAGGGCACGCTCGCAATTACAACGCTGCTACAAGAAAAACAAAACTTTTCCCTGACATTTGAGTTGTTGCGAGTTTGGTAAAAGAAATGCGCAACAATACGAGTATTAAACTAGAATATAACGGAGCTTAACAAGACAGAAAAATGCCTGCCGTGACTTATTCGCGTTTCTGACGCGCAGGCGGCAGGTTGCAAGCGCTTAGGATACGGCAACGATACCAAGCCCAGTTCCGGCTGACAACCATAGATTGTGTAGTTTAATTTTCCTGTAATTAGTACAAGCAGCAAATGTCAACTGATGAGGACTCTGAGGGCAGTTCCCTAAAGCCAACCACATCCACACCCAAATCGGAACGGGCAGTGGGGCGGGAGCTGGAGGGAAAAACGGGACTACGCAATGCATCGCATCCGTTGCCACATCAGCGCAGCTTCGAGGCGCGCTACAGCAGCATAATCCAGAAACAGATATGGGAGACGACCATTAATAAGGACGTAATGGAGAGACAGCTTAATGCGTACTTTCCCTTTGCACGGAGTGCTTCGCTCACAAAGGACGCATCCGATGGATTTCGTCAGCTGCTCAAGCCAGCGCAGGGGAGTAGTGAAGGAGTGGCGGCTATGAAGACACGCTCCTTGGCGACCACACCAACCAAACAGTACAATCCAAATGGTGTTTTGGATGTGGCCAAAAAGCACGAAAAACCAATCAAGACGACACCTCAGTAAATATGTGGGTAAACTGTGTATTAAATCGATAAAAGCTTCTTCAAATTAATGCATATAATTAACCTTAAGCTAATGCGCAAAACTGCTCATCTCTCAAAGTATATATATAGGGGAGTTTATCAAATAAAATCTTTATATTTCATATTCTTATCTTGCTAATTAAACGTGCATTTTATTGACCGTTGGGTGCGTATGACTGACTTGCAGCAGGTTACCCCATATTCGGGTATCATTGACTACACACTACCACTTGTTGTTCATTAAATCAGCCGAAAGATGTGCTTTACAGTTGACTGTTTGCGTATGCAGAAGGCACTTACAGATAAGACTTCGTTTGACCCACATAAATCAAGAAAGTAGCATCAGCTTATTCCTAAGCAGTCATTTCTTTTGGGAAGACCCTCTATTTTTTCGTGGGTAAATCAAATTTATGAGCATTTTATGCTCATTGCCGAAGATCAAATGCAATAAGTATGTGATTCTCTCAGTATTCACTCCGACACCTTTAACGGTGTGGAGTGAAAGCACTTAAGTGGAAATGCCTCAAGTCAAACGCTAAAAGCATATTTGCCGTAACCTTCCCCCCTCCCCATAATCCCCCTCTCGGCACAATCAAACACGACTTGCCATTCGGCATTTACTGTGCTAACTGTGATTTGCTCAAGCCGTCGACAGGCAGACGGAAACTAGAAAAGCTTCAAACGGGAGCTGAATCTTTAACTTCACCGCGGTTGCGGGGGGTGGTTTTTTTTACATTTTCTTTTTCTTTCTTTTTGTGTGTGTTGAACTAATACTTTTACGTTTTGTGCGCTCTTCGAGGTTTTTTTTTTTTTTTTTTTTTTTGGCTTGGCTTTTACTTCCGCATTTATCAACAAGTTGCTCAAGTGGCGCATTCGCACAGCTATTTGACTTCGACTCAGCCCAAACCAGACTCCCGACTGCAACCCCCGAAAACTTGTTGATATAAATTCATGAACGCTTAACACAAAGGGAAATGAAGAGGAACTTCAATCGTTTTTGCTGTTGTCAGCCGCAGTCAAACATTGACCAGAGTTGCGCTACGGCCAACGGCCACTTGATGTCCACGTGTTTGTCCAGACACTTGACATAAGCACTTGGCTTGTCCGTTGGCCAACCACGCCCGATCCCCTCCCTCTTCCTTGCCGTAGGTTTAGTGTCACACACAGCAATCGCAATGGTCGGTCGCGTGTCTATTTAATTGACTGTCCGCACTTGGAGTGGCCACCTACCCAACTCCAGTCCCAGTCCCAATCCGAATCCCAATCCCTTTCTGTCTGTGTCGGCTTTTAATACTGACGGCTACGCACATTGCTGGCGAATAACAGTACTCCAGAATTGATTAGTTGTCGTTGGTGGCTGGCTTCTAGTTTGAGGGTTGTCCTTTCGTTGCTGCTTTCGAGTTAGGGACCATGAACAAGAATGTGTTTATCGATAGATACTTTGCGCTTGTGGATATCTCAACCAAAATTCTGAATACAAATGGGTGTATTCATTTATAAATGTGATAGAACAAAAATCTAGGATATTAACAAATACCTATTCTAGGAGACAAGAAATATAACACCAAGTCCCAGGGCTAATCACAGTCCCTGGGCACCACTCAACCAACATTATTCAATGACAGTTGAATTGATGAACGCAAAAGAAAGAGAGACGGGTAACTGACTGACTGACTGACTGACGGACTGACTGAGTGACAGACGGTAAGCAGGAACATTCATTACCTTAAGTGGAGCTTTGTGGTAATTTTATGGCAACAGGAGAGTGCTAAAAACCTATCGTGAAATTGAAATGAATAATTTCCAGGTGATTGCATTGCATTCATTGTCAAGTGGCTGGTTCGTTGTCATGATGATGCATGGCCATGAAATGCTAATAGGGGTATTAATGGATGTGGCTTATACGATCTGGTATATATTGTATATATTTACGTTGTTCTTGCTTAACTTACCGACAGTTGTTAGCAGCATGTTGTCCAGCAGCAGAGCTATAGCAACGATGACCAGCACAAGTCGATTGGAGCCACGCCAGCTGACCATCCATGATTTGGCGGCGGACCAAGAGCCGGCAGCACGTGGATCCTCTTGTCGATATTGATCCGGCGGCGGTTGGCCACCAGCTATCATTTTACGCGGCTCATATGGTCCCTCCGGCAGCTCCTTGCCGACTGCAATCCCAGCGCCCAGAATGCCGCAGTCTGTCTCCATGGCGCCATTCTGCTGACTGTGACCGTCCACCTGTTGCTTGAACGGATTTTTGCTAGGTGTGTCGACTGTGCTCGTCTGTTGTGGATTGATGCCGTTTACCGTAAACGAAGTGGTCTGATTAGTTCCCCCCTTTGCTGCTTGTGACTGCTGCTGCTGTTGCTGCTGTTGCTGCTGCTGCTGCTGCTGCTGCTGCTCCTGGTGTCCTGTGTATTTACGTGTGCCATCATTGCCCGCATCAGTCGATGATTGCATTGCGTCGCTAGCCGCTTGTTGCTATGGTAAGTCTGTGGGAGTGTAACGTCTAATCAGATTCATGCTAAGCGGATTGCCTTTAAAATGCAATCAATGTGTAATGTGTAAGCTGCTTGGGGTGAGCAACAGAAACCGATTCCCCCAGCGTAGGTTATGCCTCAATGATTTCCACTAATTAAAATTAAATTATATATGTCGGATTTTAATTCAAATTTAATACAATTATTGCGTAGCATTTGAAGGCGCAAATTCAAAAATGATTTGCACAATGCTGGCAGTTTCACACAATAACTGAAATATAATAATGGCTATGTACTTATAAGACAATGTGGCCAAATTTAAATATTTATTTAATTGGCTTTTTCTCGAGCATCGCGCCATTTCAAATTGGTCTTTCAAATTTCACCAAATTTGGGATGCGAGGCGAGCGGCACAAATTGAAATTGAATTTCGCATCTAATTCGTTTAGAAGAAGGCATCACACAGTGTCAACAGTGCCACGTGCCACGCCCAGACACACACTCGCACGCCCATCTCGAGTGTCTTTGTCAGCGCCTCGAGGAGTTTTCTTTAGTGAGGCGTGTTTGGCCAAATTCGAGTTGCCAGAGTTAAGTGCTGGGTGCGACTTTCGAAAATTGAATTAACTTGCAGTCAATTAAATCAAAACGCTGACTTAATTGAGAGCAAGATGGAAGATTAAATTGCCAGCTACTAAAATGCACTGATGATTGCTTTGATTGAAGCACAGAAATATGGCATTCAACGGTTTTTTAAGTTCGACTCATGCTGTTAGCCCTGTTTGTTAATCACAAGCACTTGTTGCCAGTTGTCTGTTTTACAATGTATTCAACTCAAAGCTCTACTATCAAAATTACAATCAATTGGTGTATAATATATTTAATTGGTGCTAGTCTATATACATAGCTCGACTAGTTGCTAGTTTTAAAATTGCAATTTTCGTTTTCTGTGCAAATATTTTGAATTATTAATTTAATCGAAACAAAGAAAGTCTAAGATAGATTTTAGATATCATGATTACTGTTAAATTTTAAACGTTAAATTTTGAAGCTTTTTGTTTTTGAATATGTTTGTGTTACTTCCGGTAATGAATAAGTACGTGATAGCTGTTTTGTCAACAAACGTGCAATTAAAATGATTAAATTAGTGGTGCAATTAACGTTGCTTCTGAGTGATGAATATATAACCCAATTAATCCGATGTCGAGCGCTTATAAACCGACTCTTATGATAGGACATATGTATTGCCGATTTGCATTTTCTTAGGAAAGTGCTCTTTATCTTTGTCCACACAAAATAAGTTCAAAATTGCCGGCGTTTTTCACGAATTATTATATTATTAGTATTACATTTTTCTTTTCTGTTTTTTTGCAAATTTATATAATTCTTGGAAAATCACATACAAATTTGAATACCCTCGCGTGTATTTCTGAATGTTTAAAATTTATGAATGTTTTTCGAGTTTTGCTCAGCTGCAAACACAAGTAATTTTGTGCCTGATCTTAATTTGTTCCGCGATACGAAATGTATTTGTTTTTTTTTTTTTTTTTTTTTTTGTCGCATTCACTGTAATTGCTAAATAGGAATTCTTATTGTAACTTTCACTTTTACAATTGTTGTGGTGCACTCCTCGCTTTGTCGATGTGAGCGATGTGATCTCTACTGATTCTGCCGCCTGGTCGGCGCTCTAAGTTGCAACTAAAATTATTAGCGTGTCGCTTTGCGCTTTTTTAATGATTTTTAAAATTCAACACAGCAACTTGTTGCTGTAACTTAGTTTTTCTTTTTGTTTTCGATTTTCGCACGTGCTCATCGTTCAAATCCCGTGGCTTTAATGTTCTCAAATTTCAAATGAAAGGTTTTGTACATATTTCTAAATATTTATTAGCAATGTACATGCAATTATTTTTTGAGCGTGAGAGGAAAACGTAAACTTGTAGGGCAATAAAAAAAAAATATGCTAAGATATTCTAGTTTCAAGACCTATTTCCAGAATCTGATATAAAGAAAGAGAAGCAAGGCCCCATTTTAACATTAATTTATCAATCGTAAATATTTAATTTATGCGATGCTCACAAAGCGCACACGTCGCAAGTACCCTTTTCTAAGCACTGAGTCAATTGTAATAAAGCAAACTAAAATTCCTTAACTGCTGTAAGCCGAATCTGCTATGCTCTACACGTAACTATTATACTCTATACAACAAGATGACAAAAATTTTGATTTCGACCCGTTATTATTTTCTCATTTTAATTAAATAAGCTTATAATGATTTGATACTTGATTAAATGACTGATTAAAGTCTTAATTGACTATTTTGACAACACTCATAGAATGTGCTGCAAGCTAACTAAATGTGTATTCATTTATGATCTCAGCTTTTTTTTATATTATTTTTTATTATTTTTTTTTTTAGCTTCTGGCTTGCGTTAATTGCATAACATTTAGCACGCAAGTTTATTTAATTGTAAAATTGTTTAGATTTATGTACTAAACATTAATTAAAACCCAGCATTTTCTTGTGAGCAGCATTGAAACGTGTTTTTTAATATAAAAAACGAGGGTTGTAAAGACATAAATTGAAAATTGAATAACGAAAAGACTGAAACCATCAATAAATTAGACAAATATTTAAAAACTTTGAATGCAACCCACATTTTCAATAAGTCATTGTTCCAATTAAAATTTTTAACTAAAAAGCTTCCTCATTGAATAATTATAATTTTATCTGCAATATATTTTAAGCTAATGTTTGTTTTCATTGTTTAACGGTGAAAATAAAGTTACCTGTTGAATGATGTATTATGTTGTGATTATAGTTGTGTGTGCGGTTAAATTTAGACCCTGTTGTCTGCTGTTGGTGGTATATCAATTAGTGGGTTATTGCTGCTTTAGGGGTGAAGTTGCGTTGGAATGTTCCTGTAGGTGAATCATTAAATTGCATATTAGATTTTACATAAATAATTTGTAATGAGAAATATTTTTGTTTAATGCATTATGTGGCTTTTTGTCTTTGGTCACACCCTTTGGAAGTATTCGTCATGTTTGCATTGGGAAATCCCTCCTCCACTTCTGAAACTTAACTTTTGCCAAAGTTGGGCATGTTTAAAATGTATCTTTGCTATGGGGCGTTTTGTTGTCATAATTCCCAAGCCAAATAAAAAATATCAGTTTTGTACTCTATTCTTTAATGCAAATAAATAGATATTTAAAAATATGAATTTGTATGAAAGCGATGCCCCAAAGACCTTACGCAAATTGCCTCACATATATGTGTATATGTATATGTATATGTATATGTATATGTATATGTATAGATGGGCTGCCAAGGCTATGCAAACAAATACGTTGTGGACTCAACTCCACCCACAAGTTTGCGAACTCACAAATTTGTTGCGTTGAACCAAATTGCTTGTTCATAGGCACTGCACACATTGATTGTACCCTGCACATTTGTGGATACACATTGAAATGTTAATCTTTTGATTCGTTGTTGTGCAAATTCATTTTGTAAAACACACGAAGGTTTTTCACATTACAAAAGCTAAAGTCTTATTTTATTTTTTTTTTTTGCCCCATATATGTAAATAAGCATCGCCAGCATTTCATCGGAAAACCCCTACGGATTTATTCTTAACACAGACACAAAAAAAATTATTATTCTGGACATCAGCAAATATTGGTTGATTGCATATTAAATAACTTTTAGTGATTTTCAACTTACGCCCGTTTCTCTGACAAATCACATATTTTCAGATTTTGTTGTTTTTGGTTGCTTTTGGTTTTTTGTAAGCACAATTTTAGGCATGCATTTGTAATTAATATTATTATTTATAAATGTAATTTATGAACTGATTTAAAGCTACATTTTCTATGCGAAAAGAATAGAAAATGTTGCGAGCGTTGTGTTACTGAGCCACTGTGTTTTCAATACTAAAGTGCCACAAGTGTCTGTCTGACAGTTGCTGCTGCACTGGAAACGTGGAAACGAACACACGTCCATCAGCCACGAGATTTCATCTCGCACTGAAACCCAGCTGCGAACGGCGCACGAGGCGCGCACAGAGCGCCTTTGACTGCGTCAGGATGTGGAATGCGATGTGAAAGGGCAGTAGAAACTCAAATCGGGTGTTGCCTGCGTCGTATTCGCTGCCACTTGTTGTGTGCGATGGCGGCGACAGCGACGCCAACGTCGGCGTCAACGCTGACGTCGCTTATACTTGTTGTTGTCGCCTGTTGAGTGCCCGCCTTCCTCTTAAATCAATATAAATAAAACTGCCAGCGGCAATGATTCTGCTCAATTGCCTTCATTGTGTGTGCTTATGTGTGTAGGTGTGTGTGTGTATGTGTGTGTGTGTGCTTTGTGTGTGTGTCTGAGATGCAGCGGTATCTGTGTGTAAGTGGGTGTGTAAGTGTATGTATATGGACATGCTGTTGGGGTTTTATTTTCACTGTCAATTCCGTTATGCGTACCGAAGTATGCAACATGTCCCAATGTACTTGCAGCATAAGAAAACCAGGATAAATTTATTACACTTAATTGTTTCTTGTGGCACCTCTAAATGGATGTAAACTTTCAACCTTTACTTCCTTCTAATCGTCATTAAAATATAGCACACATATCTGCATTTATCTCTATAAATTGTTCATATTTCGTAAGAAATATTTATATTTCCGTATTAACGGAACTTCTCAGATCTCTAAGACTATAGAAACTATGCCACACGCTGATGAAGCTTGTTTCTAATTATTTGTAACTTCAGATAAAGCAAATTGCATTTCTGTATTCCTTAAGCTATGGTGCTAAGAATTAATTCTCTCCAATTACCAACATCCTAGAAATACAGTTATTAAAAAATACCCAAATCCATATTAAATCAGAATATGCGTTTGTATGCGAAAGCCTCCTTACATTTACAAGTAAGGATCATTGAAAGTGCGAATGTATCCTAACAAGGACCAAGCTGGGTTGACTTATGTACCACATTTTTTTTTTGTGGAGCAAAGTTGAACAGGTGTCATGCATACGCTAAGAAGGGCGGCTTGCAGAGGCACGTGTTGTTGCTGTGATTGTGGCAATTGCTGCACGGAATTGTTTTTTTGGGTGATGGGCAAGGCCAGTAAAGAATTGGATTGTCTGATGGATTGTCACATTATTTTCAAGAGCTCTTTAAGCTCTTAAGTAGGTCATCTTACCACATACTACTAATTACTAACTACTAATTGGTTATAATTGATCAACTGGCAAGCGGCAAGTTTATGCAATTAGCTGGACGGGAAGTTGACAAGTGACGCTGATGTTTTTGATTTGCGAATAAATAAATATCTTTCGTATGTGTAAATTATTATTATTCAATCATTCATTCAATCTTTGTGTTGATTATCAATAACATGCATTTAAATAGAACCTGCTTTTGTAATTAATAACACAAAAGATTATATAATATAATAGTCGATCTCATTCCCGCATTTTTTGTGTTAAAACATTTCTGTATTTAGTTTATAATAACTCTATAATTGTATTTACGATATACATATCTATATATATTTGTGACCTGTGGGATTGAATAGATCTCTTGAAAATACCTAAAATAAAAATGAAAAAAAGTAAGAGTTCTCTTGTGTAGATAGCATTTCAGAATATCTTTGCCATTTGGGGTCGGATTTGCCTCCATTTGCTTATTGCATACTTATGCACAATTTTATGACATCCTTGTTACCCACTTTTAAAAAATGATATAAAAAGGTCAAATGGCGTTGAACTGCTCAGCAGCTTTCGTGCCGGAGTTGATTAGCTCTTTTCCATAGCTACCTTCCCACAATTTGTGGAATTTTGCCCATTGACGCAGCAAAAAGTCAAATGCTGCTGTATGTTAAGCAATTGTTAGCCGCACATGCACATTCACACACTCCCAAACACACCACCATACACACCCCCACACACACACACCCACATACACACACTGCTAAGCATGCGCTGCTTCGGGCCATTAAAGAAGCGTCGCCAAATAACTTGAAAGTTAATGGACTAGAAATCTGCCATGACTGATGACATTAAGTAATGCACTACAACAATATATATACACATATATGGGAGGAATATGGAATTGGGCTTCAGGCAGGACAATGGAAAACTACTGGACAAGAGTGGATACTTAAGGGCGTGCGGAGGCTTAAAGTGATTTGAAAACATCAAAATTTCATACCGAACTGGGTGATTGAACTTGACACATTTCAATCCATGTCCTGAAAACTTTAACATGAGTTGCCACTTCTGGGCGAGCTTAATCAGTTTTAAAATCGATGCTAACAATTAAACTTTGCATATGCGGGTCCTTCACATACGACCAAGGATACAACTGAACCGATAAGCGTTTTGTGGGGGTCAACATTTATCAAGGCGAATTGAAAACAAAAAGCCGCTGAAGTGAAAATGTGTAATTTCCTTTTATTTAACCACGGGGCGTATAATTTGTTTGAAATGCAACTCACAGCCGGCCAAGACCGCTCTTCAATTACCCACACACACATACACACACACACGCACATACACGCACACACACACACACACACACACGCACACACATAATAAACAGAATACAACTGTCATCAGCATTTTTGGTATTGCTATCAGCCGGTCCCAGCCAAAGTTTAAATGTCAAATAGTGCGCCTGTGCGTATGCAGTGGAGCAAAGTATTTTTCATTTAGTTGGAGGCTGTTTTCCAGATGCCTCAGCACTGCGGGGTTGTCTGTCGCATGCCACACTTTGTGCCATTCAATTGAAATATCAGCACGTGCTGATTTGCTGCCTCGAATACTGTGCCATGTTTGGTTCGTTCTTCATCACTTTTACTTAACCATTTGTCTTAAGCCGAGAAGCGCTGAAAATTCCGAACGGAAACGGAACGATTTCATTAAGAAATTCCAAGCATATTCCGCATTTTTGTCATTTATTCTTCTACCCGCAAAATTAAAATGCGTTGCGGTGGCAAATTGTCAATATTTCTCATATAATACTATTAAGGCATTTAAGTTGCGTGTAACTTCATAAAATTATAAAAATTGAAAAGGGGAATTATGTCATACATTAAAAATCGTTGATAATTAATTTAAATTAAGTTGCAAAATAGCTACAAATAACTACTCACTGTCTTCGGCAAACCAAAAATATTATATATTTTATAATTATGAAAAAATACTTTGATGTTATGTGAATCAATATGCAAATTTGAAATGAATTTGGGATAAAACTTTGATGTTTCTTATCCGATCCTCATGACATTTGTACAGTTTATCAATAATATATCTCTGTATAGTACAAAAAATTAATCTCCGAGTGGTATACGAGAACTTATATTATATAAATCGGAGATCCATTTGTTCATACAGACGTAGAATCAAACAGAAGGACATTACTATATTGATTCTGTTGTGGATCATTTTACAAACTATAAAATACACCGGTAATTTTAAACAAATGATTAAAAAAAAGAACAGCCAAATTTTCTGCAAATACACATTCAATATATACATTTTATTCGTTATTAGAACAAAATGTGTGTTAAAACGAATGGAATTGTTCCAAAAATTCGATCAATAGATAAAATTGAGTTAAGTGTGTGGATTCTGAATTTCACAGCTATTATTTTTTGGGCTGTGCGTTGATTACCAATCAGTTAGTCAGTCAGACAGTTAGCACCAACAATTATGTATATGTAAAAAGATATAAGAAATAAGAATTACTAATGTAATACAATTTTTGAGGAGCCCGTGACGCACATTGAATGCGAAGCCTGCGCAATGAGTGTGAATGGGCGTGGCACTTGACCATGCTCGACCAATCGCAACAGCCGGATAATACGCAGCATTCTTATCAGCCAGTCAGATAAGCGCTGCTGAGGCGGCAGGATGCTGAGACCGCAGTTCGGGACACTTGTTGCTCGGACCCACAACGAAGGCAGCTGGAGTGAGAATGGGTTTTTGGGGTTAGACGCCTACTTTTAACCGTTATAGAAGTGTGAACATTGAAAATACACGCACTTGACGATGCCAGCACGTAGCACTCACAAAAACACACACCATGAAATGATTGTGCTGCCATTTATGGTTCCTTCTATTTTTATTTCCTTGGTGGGAGTATAATAATTTTATCACAGAATATGTAACGCATTGGAGTTGACATATCCGACGCCATAAAGTTAATGGAAGGTATTATAATAATAATATATTTATAAGTCCGTTGTTAATCGTGTCAAGAAAAAGTCGTTCAAGTCCTTCAATTGTGACTTTGGCAAATTACCTAAAAAGATTACAATTAGTTGAATTTGGTGTTCCACGTTTCAAGAGAGAGTTAGGAAAATGTATTTTATATTGACGCTTACTAAAAATTAACATAGTCGACTATTTTGCACTTGAGTTGAGGGAATTATGGGAAATCAACTTATTCTAACGGCCTGCGCACGCTATGAAAGTTGTTGGAATAGCCTGAGATTTGGATATTAACGTCAAAATTTTTAAATTACACTTAACTAATTAATTACGTAATTGCCACAGATAACAGTGAACATAGCAAGTCAGTAACTTCAACGACAAAAACATAATGCAAATGAGTTCGAATAAATCGATGCAAGTTTCGCTCACAGACATGGCCTACAGTCAGAATCAGTTGGTCAAGTATTTGGCCGGAGCTCCAAAAGAGCCTGGAAAAAAGTAACCACCGTAAAACAGAATTTCCCAAGAAATTATCTACCTATAATCGATAAGCGTCAAAAAAGTTATAAATTAATATAATTGCATCTTTTGATGATTGAGTTACTGCTTTATGAAAATTGAAAAGCGTTTACTTAAAGATACACAAAACTGTTATTGATGAAAAACAAACTCATCAAATGCAAAAACTGTTTTTCGATTTACATTCCAAACTCGATTTTGCAAAACATTTAATTTGGCCTTTATTAAAAAAATATTTATAGAACGCATTTTGTTAATTAGCAATAATTAAAATTTGATTATTCTAAACAATAATTCCTATTTTTCACGGACATCAAATTTAAATTCCCAATTTGTTATTCGCCAAAGCGACAATATAAATATCTAATTTGCTGGCGTAACTTTCGTCACTATGTAATACATTTTCATCATACATTTTATGAGTTGTGGTTACAAAATTTATTACAGTTAAACCAAACACCCCATTTTACTAAAGATGATTACACATCAGGCTCAAAAACTAAAAAATTTAAACAGCGGGCTCCGCTCGCTCGCACACAAAAAAAAGACAAGGGGTATATAGAAGAGTGTTGCTGCTATTTTCCGCACACATTCTCAAGGGTCTTCGCGATCCGGTAGCAAAAATATACCTGTTTTTTTTCGCACACATTCATTCATAACCCATTATGGCTCTAGAAATGGTGCGTAACTGTTCGCACCCATGCATGCATACATGCTCATAAAAGGCTGGGTTTTGCATTTAAAAGCGATGTTATCGAAGCGAAGTTATGTGAAATAATGACCTGCGTTCCCTGCTCGACACCGCGCGACCGCTGCAAAATCTTCGACGCGTCGCTGCATTGGGCCCAGACTCAGGAAAAAACCTGATGCACTTTTTTGTCGATTTGACGCCTCTATGTATTGATTGCTTAGTGATGACATGCAAAATCGTGAAGCGTTCCACATTTTTTAAACCAATCCAGTGATAAATACAAATATACTTAATAGTAGAAAAAACAGTAGTACAATTTTCAAAATTAAACTGCAAGCAGTGATACTTTCATGAAAAATGTTTTTTTTCTAATGCACAATCAGCTGTTTTCATATATATTTTTTGCATGTATACAAAAGCAAAACTTACAAGAAAATAATTCTTTGGTTGTTTTGTGTACATTTTGCATCACTAGGTTTTTGTTGCAAAAATACAGAAAAATGGAGAAAACATTTTTGGAATTTAGCCTGAAAATAGTTTATACATATTATTTCAGCCAATTTTAAAACCCAACGACTCAACGAATGGTTTATGTACTTGATGTCGACACTACCACACAACAGATGGCGCCACTGTGTTGAGCGCGCAGTTTGGCTGCGAATTTGAAACTAAACAGAACTGAAATTGACCTTGCTACAATTCACGTGCATTTTAGCTTACTGAAGCTGCGAAGGGCCCTCACTTTTAACCTGATCAACTGGCCGAGATGAGCAACACATAAAACTTGATACCAATAGTTGTACGATTGCCACAGTTTGAGATGCGAGGCACGCATAAAGACTTAATATATTCAATACCATGAACTTGACGGTGTACACGCAAAAATAAATGCACGATTTTTGACTCATTAAATTCAGCTCATTTCACAAAATGGCCTCTTGCGCGGCGAATGAGTCCACTGTGATTTATGTCTATATTTGTGGGTTTGTCGCCAAAGGTAATAAGGAAATTATTTGACAATTACAAAAGAGAATAAGATATGCCGTCTTCGAGTCGTGGAGTCTCCCAGTCGTGGCAACTGTCGGCCGATCTACGGCACTTCCACTCTCTTATTTGGGCTGTATGAAATTTGATGTCAGTAGCCAGTTGCCGCTCGCATGATTCACACGCAAAAAATACAAATCGCGTCGCGTATTCGGCACAGTTAACTGTAAAACTGAGTGTTCGTGCTGCATACGAAGCGCAGGATTTTATTTTTATTTTCGGCACAACCCAAATATCAGGAAGCAATATTTGGTCAACTAGTTGTGTACCAAACAAAAAAAAAAAAACATAAACAGAGACGCGAAGACAAACTAAAAGAAACTATCGCAAGTAAATAATTGTGCTAAGCGGGTGGAGTGGCTGTCAAACTGTTGCTTGCCACACTTACCCATACAAAACAAAAAACACACAGACACTTAAAGCATCCATTGCGCCTTTTCAAAACAAAAAAGAAATTACACAATTTTCAAGTAGCGATAGCAAAAGCAAAAACAACAACAACCAACAAACTAACTTTAAGTAGTTGGTTTGGTCAGTCTGTGTTTGGTCAGCGCCGTTAACGTTAAACTGCACAATTCACAGAAGTAATTTTTGTTATTGTTATTGTGTACGCCAAACTGAAAAGCAATAACTGCAGTTGCATATAGGCAAAACTGAAATGAAAAACAAAAACAAAAAATAACAAGAAATTGTTGCGCACCCGCAAGTTTGTGGCTTGTCCAAGTCTTTTGTTTACATTGCATATTTCGGTCCGCTCCAGCGCTCGTTAATGACGCTTTTCGGTAATGACAACGCAAAATGAAGCAAAGTAATAGCAACAATAAAAGCAGCAGTTTACCACTGCTTAAGTACATATAAAGGGGTCAAGTGCAACAGAGATTATAGCCAATTGATGAGCGGCCGAAAAAATTGCTTTGACAAAGAGTTTTGTTTACTTGGCCGTGTCCCTGAAATGCGTCATAAACTTGCCAAGCATTGTCAGCGGTGCCACCAAAATTGTAGTTCTGCATACTTAAATTATGGGAAAACACATTAAAACTAAAAAGTAGCCGAAGAATGGTGTCAACTGTTGCCCATAAAAAAAGATTCGAAAATGAAAACTGACACGCAGTTTGAGTGCCACTTCAACTGGCAGATAAGCACAGAATGACAAGCAGTTCAAATTGTGCTTCGCAATCGAGAACAACCATCTAGTGCGATTCAAACTGTAAATGCGATGCAAACTTAAATAAATATTCAAATACTTCAGTACCTGGTATTTGAAATGTAAATTGTTTTCGCTGTTCGCACCTGCTTAAAACACAAACAAAACACATATTTGCTTTACAAAACAAATTTGCTTTTGATTTTAACAGCTGCTCTTGACACTGGGCTCAAACTGTAATATGTCGCAACAGTCGCTCGCAAACTGTAACAGCCTCTTTTTGACGGCAACACTTGTTGTTGTTGTGGGCATATTTGGAGTGACGGAAACGTCTACCCAAATAGGTATTGATCAGGACTTGAAACACTTACTCGGCCGCTGTCACCGAGATCCAGCGAATCCGGATGAATACAATGATTGCATGAAACAGGTGTTTAACGATTTGCGAGCTTACTTCCCAACAGGTAAGTCACGGATCAAGTCAAGTGTTTCGGTCAGTTACTAAACAGTTAGCTATGCAGGTGTACCCAGTTACAACGTCCAACCCTTTGACCCGCATCACTCGCCCTACGTCGAACTGCGTCGCGGTGATCCACATGGACCGGGCAGCTTTAAGCTGGTTTTACGCAACGTCTCCGAATACGGCTGGTCGCGCTCCGAGGTGACCAAATTTCACAGCGATGTCGAAGATCACCGCATTGTCTATGCGCAATACTTTCCCGAGAAAAGTTTAGAGGGCCAGTACGAATTTGTGGCCAAGATGCTGGGCACAGAGCTGCGGCGTCAGGGCTACTGGAATATGACGCTCTACGACTACAGGTAAATATGTTTCATACTGAGCGCTGCTTATATATTGATCCCTTATTTGTTTTCACTGTAGTCAAACGACGAGCGTGCGGCGAGTGGGCGATCCGGGTTCATTACTGAAGGTTCATGTAGAAGTTGATCGCATTGGTGGCATGGAGCTGCACATTGGCAATCTGTTGCATGGTCAGCCATTGAATCAACTCGCTGACGGAGTCATCAACAGCATGTGGCAGGTGGGACTGCCATTTGTGCGCCCAATGATCAATGAGCTGGTGAGCACGGCATTCACAGATATATTCAACGAATCCTTTCGCCACTTTCCGTTCGATAAGTTTCTCAGCTAGTTTATCAAAGAATTTATACATGTTTGTGTATGTTTTAGTTGTGTGTAATAATAAAAGTGCTGGTTGTGTAAAGATCTAAACATCCGCCAAGCTGCTGGCAATCTCATCATCTCGCTGGGCCTTCTTGGGGGGCTGCAGTGATGACAGCGCCAGGCTGCGCGCAAATATGCTGCCCAGCGATATGACCACATATCCAGAAGTTTGGAATTGCTGTTCCACTGTGTCCAACAGCAGCTGATAAGCCTGCTCCAGTTCGGTCGTTAGCGTCGCTATACAAATAAAAAATGCACACAGTTAATGCTTGATAGACAATCCAGTCAAATGAGTCAGGGTAGACGTACGTTTCTGGGCCAGCTGCTGCTTGTTGAGGTCAAACATGAAGCGCAGGTAGCACAGCTGATTGTAGAGATCACGTTCCGAGTATTGGCGCAGCATGGCGCCGCTGTTGCACTTGAGGCACAACGGTCGACGCATCTCGAGCCGTATCGAATAGCTTCGCGTATTGTAGTTGCAATCGGGATGATCGCACACTAACCAGTTGCGATAAAAGCGCTGCACATAGCCGCGTATGCGCAACTGCAGCTGATTGCGTATGCTAACCAGATACTGCAGCGGCGATGTCTGGCACTCGGCATTGACGCACTGCTGCAGCACGGGCAGATGGCTGCTATTCGGGCCGGGTCGATAGGCGCTGGCCATCAGCTGCTCCGTCTTGCAGGCCACACAATTGAAGCGGAACGGCTCGCAAAGGCGATAAAGCTGCAACGTGGTCTTCTGCAAGGATTCCCCCTCAGCCTCCTCATTGCGTTCACGTTGCGTGCTGTTAAATGAGAAATAAGATTTATTACTGGGATGCCATCGATTAAATGTCCCGTTGATTCTACACTCACCGTTGCGCATTCTGCCTGAACTTGCTGGCATCCATGCCGAGGCATTCGGCAATGCGACTGGCATCGGTGCCTTCGAGCACGTCGACCATTCGCGTGACCACTGGATGGATTTGATTGCTTAGGTAGTAGTTGGTGTCCAGCTTGAGCGTTTCGCTGCCCTTCAGCTCGTCCAGATGATAGGAGCGCTGCATGGCCGCATTTGTGGTGCCATCCAGACAGATCACATAGTCAACCATGTCGCCCTTTTTGTAGCGTCGATTGCGTTCGCGATTCATGCGCATTGCCACTTGGACATGGGGCAGCGAGGCGCTGTTCGCATACTCCTGCGGCGCACGTGTCAGTTGCTTGGTGATGACATACAGCGGCAGCGGCACAGCCGATTGCTCAATTTGATCCTTGATGCGTCCCATCTGTGCGTGCACAGCGTCCAGTTTGTCCTCGAGTGGCTTATCGGCGAGCACTTCATCGAGCACCGCTTTGCCCACCATAACAGCCACCTGTGACCAATCGCGACGCACAATGTCCAGACCCTTGAACTCATGCTCACGTCGCAGCACCCCCTTTGCATTCTTGCTCAACTTGACGGCGGCGTATTTCTTCTTTTTAAGCAGCAGCAGACAGGCAAAGACGCCATCGATGTCCAGCTCGAGTTGCTTGTACAGCTTGTTGACGCTCTGCTTGATGGTATGCCCAATCCTATAGACCTGATCATAGTCCGTTATATTCGTGTTGATCATCAGCGAATCTGTGTCGCCATAGACCACATCGTAGTTGAGCTTCTGCACAAGTTGCTGTGTATTGACCAGAATCTCGCGACCCTTGTGCGTCACCAGTGCCGCCAAATGCTGGGCAAAGAAACGGGAATGCGCAAATCCCAGACAACCATACATCGAGTTCGCAGTCAGCTTGAGGGCCATCTGCCGTATGTGATACTGCATGTGCAGCTCCGGCGATAGATCCGGCACAGCCATTAGCTTCTTTACCTCGCGGCGCGACTCGACCAAACGGCGCAGTTGCAACGGCAGAATACCAGGTTCCGCACTGGAATCGGGCAGCACGGGCAGCTGATCGGCATCGTGCGACTGTTGCACCGTTGTGAAGCATATATTGTACTCCTGGATGATGCTCGGATACAGTGAATTAAAGTCCATTAGCAGCACGTATTTCTCGTACAGACCGCGTAGCGGCTCCAACACCAATCCACCTGCATAGGCAGCCTTTTTACGCGCGGCTCCGGCACCCGTTGTTGCCACCGTTGTGTCATTGCCAGTTGTGGTATTGGGATCAGCTGCAGCTGTGACAGCAGCGCCGCGTCGCTGTGGCAACTTGTCGGGCACAATGTAGTTCTTTTCGTGAAATGCGTGCAGCAAGAGAAACTCATTGCGCTCGGAGCGACCGCCTTGCAAGGTGCGCGTCATTGTGTTGCCACAAATGTTGGTTATCTGCAAGGCAAGCGGCATTATGTTCAGCTCGCACATGAGACGCAACATATATGAGGCATCCTGCATGGTCAACGAGATGAGCTTCGTAATGTTGTCGCCTGCAACCGAATGAAGTAGTTATAAGAAGCAGTCCATATATAATATATATATCGATTTAATTTACTTACCCTTCTCGTACATCTCAAGCAGATCGTCGGCATTGACATCCATGCGCTCCGACTCCTGCAGCTTTAAGACCTGCTGGCAGAGTGACTGCAGATCATAGGATCTAGCACGTATGCACTCCTCCGCCGACCGCTTCACATCGCAGACCATGCGACCGACAAAGTGATCCAGCAGCCGCTTGCCAAATGTCTGCGTGAAACGCAATCGTCCCATGCGTGACCATTGCGGTATTTTAAGGGCGACAATCTGATCCGTGATCACGTTCAGCTGGCAATCCATTGCATCGAAGGTGACAATGAGATCGGCATCGATCTGTTGGTACTGCGCCAGAAACCAGCTGAGCAGCGCACGCTCCGAGTCATGCTTATAGATCTTCGTCGACTTGTATTTTGCCAGCTGCAGGTTCAGGTCAAAGGGCCAGCTGGAGACAGCGGGTCGTGTCAGGGCGCACATGTGACGATTGAAGGCTGGCTGCGGCGCCGGCTTGTCAATGTGAAAGCGATTGTGGGTCAGCATCGAAATCATGCAGATCTCATTCCTGAGCGTCTTTGGGTTCATTGAGGTGCGTACGTTTAGTGTCAACAGTGTAATTGCCGGCGGAGGCGTTGGCTTGCCCTGCTCCAGCAAGAGCTCAACGTTCTTGGGCTCAGCAATTGTTACGTCCGTTTTGCACCAACTAATTGCAGCGGGATTCACATTAAATCCGCTTATCTGCAGCCAGCATGGACCTTTGATTTTGCGCTCCAGCAAGAAACGCTCCAGTGCATTGGTGCTCGCTCCAAAAATGTGCGCAATGGAATCATATTTCTTGTTGAGCATATTCGGGGCCGGCTTCTTGCCATCGTAGTGCACCTCCAGGTAGTCGCAGGTCTGCGGCACATCGATGCCAATGGCATGATTGGCAAAGCTTTTGCTCACCTTGCGCGATCGAAACGTGTCCAGTTTCAGTTCAGTGGCGATGTGCGTGTCAAACTCCTTGTACATGTCTGCAGCAGTCACCTTTTGCTTTGTGTGCTCCTTCGTAATGGGATCGAGGAGCTGCCAAAGACTTTCTTTCAATTTCTGCTCTTAAGCTTGATACTATATTTATACTTACATATTGTCTGGGCAGCAGATACAAGACACGATTGATATTCTGCACTCGCACACAGATGGATTTACCATCGGGTGTGCGCCCAAAGAGAAACACTTCGCCTGGCAACTTGATTGGATCCTCCCAGGCCTCCCAATACCAGAAGCGCAGCTGTTCAACATCAACCGGATCGCTGCCAGCGCTGGCCTCTGCTTCGCTGGCCATAACTGATTTCTCGAAATCATCGTCCATTTGGCATATGGACTCCCAATTGCTGAGCAGCTTACTCATATCGTCTGTCTCGGGCTTTGCAACTGCTAGCGACGCTTGGGGCTCTGGTTTGGCGACAGACGCCGCTGGCTCCAGTTGATTTTCATCGTCCTCCAGGCAACTGAAGTCCAAGTCATTGTCGCAATGATCAGTTGTAGCTTCTTCTGTCTGCTGCTTGGGCTGCTCTTCAACAGATTGCTCTCCCCGCTCCTGCTTTACTTTAGTTGCACCTGGCACAACCGGCGTGATCTTTTTGTTGGGCATTGCAGCCTTTGGCTGCAGTATGCGATCTAGCATTTCATCGTCGCTGGCTGCCTCGGACTTTTTGCGCTGCTGTTCCTGCATTTTGATGTTGCTCAGAAAACTGTTCATGTATTCTTTGGCGGCGATTGCCTCGGATTTTCGTGTGGCAGCCACAATTTTGGCCGGTGCAATGATCTTTTTCTGCTGCGGCGTAGATGACTCGCCCGCTGGCTCCTGCTTTATTTCGCCCAGTATATCGGCCAGAATGTCATCATCCTTAACGCTGTTCTTAATGTCCACCTTTCTGGGCACCGCATTGCTGAACAAATTGCGAATCGATGCTTTACCCTTGACAGGCTTTTCGTTGTCACGTGGCCGTTTCTTTGCGTTGTTTGCTTTCTTTTGTTTGCCGTTGGCCTGCTCATCACCGTCGTCCGAGTACTCGTCCTCATCCTCAAAAAAGTCGCGTCCATCTTCGGCGTAGCCAGTGCCGTCTGTTAATATAGTTTAATTTGTTGGTTGCCGTTTTTTTTTTTTTTAAACAAGCATAAGTTCATCTTACCTTCTTCAATCCAATCGCCGCCATATTTCTCGTTGGCCCGCTTCGCATATTCGCGCTCGTCGACCACCTCGTAAACATCATCCACTTTATCTTCCACCTCGCATTTGTTTTTGGTACCTTTGAGGCCTTTCAGACGTTCCAGCGCCGCAAATCGACCCGATTTGTCTATACGCTGTCGCTTGACACGCGGACCAGCTGCAGGCGAGATTTTATTTGAAACATATTTAGGCATTGTATCTTCGCTACTTACATGGTGAATCGGACATTTGGCGTTCTACAAATTATTGCAATTTAATAAAAGTACGCGAACTGAAGATCTTTAAGAAATGGCGGGAAGCTATCAGTGTGTACACATCGAAGCTGATGGCAAAACTAATCGGCTCATGGCGTTGCCACGTTGTTGTATGAACATAATCACTCCTCCGTTAACATATTACTCTCTCTTTCTCTCTATCAATCTCTCTCTCTTTCGCTGCTAAGCGATTACTGATGTTTGCATATTTATTTCTGTTAACCGTACAGTCTGTTAACACATTGTACATTGGTTTGTACATGATTTTCGTTTACATTTCCCTGCTTTAACTTTGGCTATATATATTTTTACATGGTAGGTGAAATTAGGCTTTCCAGCACCCTAAATTCATAAAATTTAAACACTCCTATAAAATTAAAAAAAAAAAACAAAACGGCGGTAAAATATCAGTGTGTACATTCCAAGCAAAATTGATCAACGGACGAATGGCAGCCCAGTTACTTAACAGAAGTACTCCACCGCTTAACAGGCTTACTCCTTATGTCACTGCTAAAAGTCTGTTAGCGCAAATTCGTGCTTCTTAAGCATAGTGCACCTGTTCGCTGATAATTTTCCTGTTCAGACGTTACTAACATAGAATCGTGCAACATTTAAAACTGCTCTTATCATTCCTATTTCCATTTTAAATTTACTCGCTTTGCAGTTGGTGCACCAGTAATATAATTACTGCTCTCGCACTTAAGCGCATTTGACAAACACTTTAATTTGTTGTTTTCTCGTATTTAAATTTTATTTGATCATGTATAAAATTAAGCTTAGAGTAATAACTTTAAAAATATATATAAAATACAATATACAGCGATTGTTGTTACATTTTGAGTTTATAAGGCAGTTACATACATATACATACATATATATTTATCATTCATTTTACTCTTATATCGCATTTAAACAATACAAACATAAGTAAAGTTCTGTCATATACACATACACACATGCAGACTTTCATAATACGCATATATACGCCAGATATATATTTATGACTATACAAAAATTCATACATATTTACAATTCGACAGAAAATATTAGAATTTTTGTGTGTAGTCTTTAATTTTGATAGCGATAAAAAGGAAAGAATTACCAGAATTATAGAAATAGTTGTGAAAAATACTGATTGGGATTTTGGAAAACAAAAGATATGATTTGTCTGAATACAGAGAGAAAAGGAACTGGTAAATTGGATATGTCAGTCTTCCAGGGAAAGCATTAAGATGATTAGTGAAAGTATAACGATACATGGGAGAGGATGCAGCTGATGAAAACAGATGGGATAGAAGAGCGCTGGAAAATTTAGATTTATGCTTTAGTAGTGTTTAGGGTCTTTGAGGTATTTCAGCTATGGAGCATACATATGTATATTGGTACATATTTCATAACAGATTCAAGCCAAAGACATGGCACAAATTTAAATGTAACTTAAGGAAATATTTCCAAGTCTGCCAGATGCCGATCCATAGTAATGCTAAACATTTAACAACAGCAACAAAACAACAATAACGGTTAACAATGCAAGACACGTGGACTCTGAAATGATATAGTATAAATATATGATTAATATAAGATAAATAATATTAACGAAAATTTGAACTGTCTCCTTACAGACGATTCTAATTGCTGAAAGTTGTGCGTTTGTCAACACAAAAATAAAAATTTTAGCACACACATTCTAATGAAGTTTTATAAATTTAAACAATTTTTAATGCTATTACAAAGTTTTTAAAAACTGAATTTAAGCAAAGTATATTTTCTTTAAAATTCCTAGTATAATTTAAACACTTTTAACTTCAGAGAGCTAGCTTAAAGGCTATTTTAATATCTAATTGTATTTATAATTCGATTTTTACCTAGTCGTAGTGCTTGCGTCCACACACAGCGGAGACGCCCCAGTTGGACGATCACACCACCTGCACCGTGGCAAAGGCGCTAAATGTGACCTTCTTGGGAAACTCCGGACCCGGTGAGCCGCGCGTCTTGATCACGGGCTTGAGCGGCTGGCGTGGCTTCAGCGACAGGAGTCCGGCGGAGGCGGCTAGTTCGCGTAGTCGCTGGGAGAAGCCACTGCCGCTGGAGTTGCTGCCCGTTGCTGTTGTTGTTGCTGCATTGTGATGCTCCAAGCCGGCACAGTCGAGCACATCGATGCCATTATTGGAGCGATACACCTGCGCCGTTGCCGTGGGATAAACCGCTAGACTAGTTCCGCCCGTGGAGGCGCCATTCGATGCTGTTGTTGTTGTTGTGGCTGCTGCAGCTGGCGTAATATATCTACAAAAAAGTTGTTGGAAAAGAGACATTGCAAAATTGGATTAGTCAGTGGGTTAAATCGCTAATTGATTTATTTTTTATTTGTCGAATAAACTTCGGGGTGTGAACACCGTTCACAAATAGTCACATCGATAATATCGCCGGATGATAGATGAGTCGCACAAAACTGTGAACTGCCCTACTCGACATGGTTGGTTGCCACACCAATCACAATCGCCCCCTGGTAACAAGACACTGGGCTGAAGATCTTGCACTGAGATCAGCAACAAGCGTCAAAACTGTCTTGTTATTAGATATTGGATTATATTTTTTTATATTTCAACTAATTTATTCAGAAGCATGCGAAGCGTGCTGTTTGTTTTCGTACTCTGCTGCAATTTTCAGTGCTGAGTCGACCTTATTGATGCTAATTAAATTGTTTATGCGATCTGCCTTCAGTCGATCGATCCTCGAACTGCTGTTGCGCTACTTTTGGCTCACCATTAACCAATATTATATATTTATTTGTGTATTCACATACATCTGTGTGCATATATCTTTAAGGTTTTTCGAGAAAAAAAAATGTTCGCTGATATTTAGTTATTTTTTTCATGAACTCACGCGATTCAACAATGAAATATTCAAATGAGTTCAAGTTGAGCCGCTGAGCAACGGTAGGTTAAAAATTCAACTTAATTGTTTATTGGCAAACTCATAATGTTTGCTAAACAAAACTGTAAAATGTGATGGGCTTCCAAGAGTGGTAGCTAGTTAAGGCAAACAGTTGACGCAGAGTATATGCAAATATAATATATATATATATTCAAAATAAATTTATCAGAAGTATTTTTCTCCAATTAAAATTTTTATTATAGTTTTTTCCCCGTTGTCCCAAGCACATAATTGAAATAACTGAACAAAAATTCTGCTCAGATATATAAATATAAATTCCGTTAAAAAGTAAGAAACTAATTAAGTGCAATCGAATGCCAATAAGTTGCATAATTTTATTATTGTTGTGTATATTTTTGGATTGCTTTTATAAATCGCGTTGCAATTGCAGTGTAATTTTTGGCAGCCTTGCCTTAAAGTGTAATTAGCATAAACTGGTTCGCGTTTTACTTCCTCGTGATGTCAACAATTTTATGTCAATTCATTTAGATCTCGTTAATGTTAATATTTGGTTTTCGTTGTTGTTGTTGTTGTTGTTATTGTTGATGTGGCCAGTCAATTGGCATTCACCGAGCGTCAGTCGCACAGTTGAGCGACAAGCGCTTAATGCATAAATAAATTAAAAATAAACCGTGTTAAATGAGTTTTAACTTTGTTTTATATATGTATATATCTTTTGTGTGAATTGGGAGTTGTTGCTAAACTTCAAAATGTAGCACTTGATGTTGAGTTTTGATTTAAATTATCGCATAATTCATTTAAGAGGGAATGTAATTAAAACAAGATTTTGATCAACTCGATGATTTTGTGGGTCATCTACATAACCAAAAAGCTCAGATACCGCATCAGCCAAAGCGTTTACTTCAATTAATTGGAATAATACTCAGGCCACTTAATCGTAATATTGTCTATGATTTTTATTTTTCATTACTTTTATTATTTTTTTTTCTACTTGTACGAAGTATGTACCTTCAGTGCTCGTTTTAAGAGTAGTTTTTTTTTCTTCTTTTGAATGCCAAGCCGTGTGAATTCGTTTTACATTATCAGGCAGTCAGATTTGTACGCTTCATTGTTGTTGTTGTTGCTATATTGTTGCATTGTCTTGTTGCGGTTTATGTATATATAATTAAGCATTATCAGCAGCGAATGGAAAATAGATGGCAGATGGGAGCATACCTTTGAGTTGCACACAAAACAAATGCCTTTTAGGTTTTTGTATTTATTTTTTCTTCTTTTTTTTATTTTGTGTTTGTTTGTTTTGGCATTGAACTTTGCTTTGACTTTGAAAGTGTTCAAGAAATCGTAATTAATTATAATATTATAAACATCTTCATATTGTTTGAAGCAAGCATGTGTGAGAAAATGTTTTAATCCATTTTTCACACAATTAACGGTTTTCAGTTGATATTTAGATCATTCGTCTGCAGCAATGTCAGCGAAAGTGTGTGCCCCTTAGGTAGAAATAGTAAAGTATATTTTAAAATCGGTGAATCATGTAGTTATCTACTAAAGTTGCAAAATTGACACAAGTAAATAAATTTTAAAGAAATATTTCGACCTCTTCCCTATGACCTAGTATATTTTAAGACTTTTGACAGAACTTCAAATTATAGCATATCATCTTCAGCTCAATTTAAGGCTTTTGCTAATTTCGACCCAATTCTCAGAGGCTGTCACCGATTTTTTTATATTTTGCGCTAAACGTCTTGTTTGCGTTTGGTAATAAATCATAGTCAAGTTCGTTGTTAAAGTCTTTTGTTTGTAGTCGCCGTCGCTTTTCAAGATCATAAATTTGAATTTGGGCTCCGCGCGCGAAATTGACTTATTTTAAAGCTGTTGACAAACCTATTTGGATAACTGATTTTTATTTTGTTATCCCCTTAAGATACGACAGTTAATCAAATAAATTATTTTTATGTCGTATTTTGTTTGTTTGTAAATTTGCCTTTGTGTTGAAATACTGCTTGTAAATATTTAGGTACATTTGAATATAAGTTTGTGTATGTATATTTTGTCACGGTTTTTGTTTTGCTTAGCTTATTGAGTCGTCAACAAAAATTTTGACAAATTGCTTTGCAAGTGCCATGTTGGCAACCAAGTCTCTTGCCCAAGCCTTTTGTTTGCCCATTTGTCGATTGGCAATTGCAGATGCTAAAGAGCGAAGACCGTAAGCAAATGACAGCCGAGCATCGCAATTTGTCAGTACGCGACTGACATAAATCCATCGCAATGCAACCAACGACAAAATCAATAGACGAGCCGAGCTGAGCTGAGGCTAACTAAAAACTTGCATAATAAATTCGAATAAATAGTATTGCAAATAAACAAGTGACTGCACTCAGAAAAATAGTGTGGCCTACTTTGAAAATCAGGAATTTCTATTGTTTTGTAAATAAATTCCATAAATAATAATATTCTTTATTTATCTGTACCTTTATCTGTTACTAATATATTTTAACACATAAAATGTGATACAAAGAAATTCTTAAATAAATTCTAAAATTGAAAAATTAAATTCAATACTGCAATTCAGAAATAGTAATTATGTTTTTTTTAGAAGAGCAATGTCGTGTTTTTTTTTTAAATGCTGACAAAAATATGTTGCTGGAGATCTTCTAAATTCCAGGGCATCAATTTTTCTCAGTGTGATGAGCAAGAAGTCAACAAGGCACCACAACGGGATGCGAGCGTGGACGTACGGGCAGATCTGAGAACTAGCAGACGTTGCACTTGCTTCTCACATAATTACATATTTTGCTTACATGCAGTTGCAGATCGCGCAGCGCTCTGGCTGTGTGGCATGTTAAGCAGCTGTGCTGCCGAGCTGTCGACATGGACGTGTTCTGGGCCTGAGCCCACAAAGTGGCAAAAAGGCAAAACAAAAGAAGCGCCGCACATGCGCAGTTTCACATCCGCATCGCTGACTGTTGACTGCTGCATGCAGCATGCAGCAGGCAGCAGGCAGCATGGGGCATGCGGCATGCGGCATACTGGCCAACAATTGCTTCATTTTAGAGCAAATGAAAAGCAATTTCGATGCAGCAATTATGTGGAGCTAGTCAGCCTTTTGTGGAGCATTCCGTATGTTAACAGCCAGTTCGTTGCTTAAGTCTTTTGTTTTGCATATGACAAAAATGCTGGCAGCCAGTGTCAAAGTTACAGCTCCCAATCGCGCCCGAACAGGTGCTCCTGAAATTCCTTAATAACAGTGCTGCTCAGTCTGCAGCAGTTTGGCAAGCATTGGGTAAACGCTAATTTTCACAGTGTCCCGTTTAAATGGCGATTAACAAAACAGTAAACATGAAAGACAAATCTGTCCCACATTAAAATAAGAAAACAGCATTTTTATCAAAATAAAATTATTGTTCATATAACTATTTTAATTATTGCCTAAGCCAGTTCATAAAATGTTTAAAAATTAAAAAAAAAAAATGTTGTTTGTAAAAATTGCACAATGAATTCTATATTGCCTTACTACAGTGCAATTTGAGCAAACGCTGGTCACATAAAAATTTATTAAATACTTATTCATTTGTATTCCTTACTGGTTTCTTAGCCGATACATGATTATCTGCTTTAATTGTTGTTAGCAAACGATTTTTGTTGTCTCTCTCAGGAAACTTGTTACGACAGTTGTTATTGTTATTGTTGTTTTTGATTTTGTATTTTAAATGAGCTTGTTGTTGTCACCGCCTTATAAATTATATACTTATTATCATTAGGAGTATTTCACTCCTGACATTTGACAGCCACAGAACCGATTTAAGCCAGGCCGAAAATGAGAAACAATCAAATATAATAATATAATCCAATAAAAATGCGACGCGCTTTTTGCAAACTGGTTTGCGATTTACCCAAATTGATATGACAATATTTTTGTTATTTTGCATGGGCGTTCGCCACAAAGTTCTTACTAACCATTAAATGTCAAGGCTCTGGCTTAGCACTAACCTAAGCGACAACAGCAACCAACACCGCAAAGGCAATTTGCAACAAATTAAACAGAGAATTTATAATTATATTTTTGAAAAGAAGCCCAAAGCCAAATATCCAACCGAATGTCTGTTTGATTGTACGGCTAGTCATGCAGAGATTGACCGAGAGTTCAACTGCCCCACACACAACCCAACAACAACAAAAACAACCTGGCAAATGAAAATCAAATCTTTCACACGTTCAAAATGCCACGGCGAGGGGCAGTCTGCCAATAGACATACACAGAAAGAGACAGAGCGAGATAGAGAGAGAAAAGAAGGGAAACGGAGCGAAGCTGCCACATTCTCTGAAACGTGTAGCAAGTGCCAGCCAGCATTGTGCGTCGTCTGCCTTTCGTACAATCTGAGCAGCTACCCATTGAAATTGTTTATTGAAATCGATGATGAATGATTGAAAGTAACTATTAGTTGCTGGCTTAGTTGTTGTTGCTGTTGTTTGTTGCTGTTGTTGCTGTTGTTGTTGTTGCTCTGGCTGCTGGCGTTGTTATTATTGAATTTGCTGTCGGAAGCAATTTACAAATTGTTTTTCTAGACAGTCAGCGTTTTATGTTTCAGCTTTCTGCGCAATTTCTACAGAGCTCATATATTTTTTTTTTTATTATCTCTCGCTTTTTCGCTATTTCTGCGCTTTTTACTTTTCATAGTCGGGACTTTTGCTCAAGTCGTACTACCTCAAATTACTGTAAAACTGTGGCAAATTTATTGCTCTTTAGCAACTTACTAACTCTCACGTAGCTAAATAAAAAGTTCCTTTGACTTTAAGTACCTCCACAACTGTATGGAGACTTCAAAAGTGTACAACATTTCACAAACTCAGCAAAACTCTCAAACATTGTGCAGTCTTTTGTGCTCAATGGTTCACAATCTACGCAACAAGTTAATTAAATTATTAAAAAATATATATATATGTATGCGTAACAATAAACAAAAGCATTCCATTGTGCAGAGAAAGCTCAGCTGCAATGAATACAAAAGCGGGTGGTGTTTTGATAAGCGAGTGATTAACAGTGACCGCTAATGAGCAGCGTACAACAAGCTTAACCAGATGCAGGCGTTTAATGGTGTGAAATGGTCGCCCAGAAAAGCCATTGAAGCGTGCCTTTCGCAGACACACACACACACTCGCACACTCACACACACACACTCACACACACACTCGCACACACTCACACACACATGCATAAGTGTATAAAGTATAAGCTTTACACTCTAGTTACCATCAATGAAAGTCCAAAAGCAGCATCTTTAAAACTAAGGCGCTGAAAGTTGATCGAACCTTGAAAATGTAGAAGACCATACAAAAAAAAAAAAAATAAGATAAGACATACAGAGAGGGAGAGGTAAAATACAGACATAGTTAGAAAGAGACAGAGAGACAGAGAGAGAAAATTCCTTTAGCTTTAAAACAACAATAAGAACAAAAATAATAAAAACCTTTAGGTCTATCATTAAACAACAAAAAAGGCATTTAACAATGCTGATCAAAGCGCAATACTAAAAAAAAACGAGCTCGCAAAAATCAGAGAACAGTTAGGCCAACATTTCTTGGTTATTGTTGTTGTCCGGTGGTGCCACTGCTAAGGGCCATGGCTACACTTGGCTTTTATGAAGTAATTAAAGCGCATGAATTGGCCAATTGTCTGGACAAAGCCAAAAGTGGCAGAGCCCCCACGGCAATTTTTGGATGGAAGTCATGCGCTCATGATGTGAATTAATTACTGACCCAAAGCGCTGGATACTCAGCTGCCAGTTGCCGTTGAAAGACTGCAATTTGACTACACTTTCAGCTACCGTGCCACAAGATGCATAGATAAACCATGACATGATCATCAGCCCCTTGGCAGTGCACCTTATGAAGATGCAATCGCGAAAACATGTATAATTTTTGTTCCTAATTTTGGCGATCGAAACTGACGTAACTGAAAGACACATTTGAAGTAAGATTACAAATGACCTCAGCTTGAGATATTTATAGATATTGGTTTAGCTATGTAAATGCTAAAAATATAGTTTTATTTACCTTAACTTCGTTCTGCTCTACTATTTACATGAGATGAGATTTACTTTAAAATTACACGCTTCACAAGTCTAGCTTAAGTAACTAAATTTAGATCTGAATTTACTCAAGTTATTTGTTAATGTAAATATATGACTATTCAATGTCGTTATTATGTAAATACATCATTTGGTAAGACTTTTATAACATTTTTACATTTATATAGATCAACATTTTCATATGTGGTTACTTAACATTAAAATAATCTTTTCTAAGAGGCTTTTACAGCTACTCGACGGAAACAATTAGCTCTCTCAAAATATAATAGCTTTTTACAATTATATAATAATTCCAAAAACTATGCTGCTATTTATAGAAACTTGCAGTCATTAAAGCAGACAAAAGAAGAAATGTGAAGCCACAGAGAAATAATTCTTCCTAAAGAGTCTTATAAGTTATAATACTGACCACTAAACTAAAATGTTGGTCAGTCTCCATTTTTTTATATTTTGTTCTGCTATCAGGCATCCCAAATCCCAAACAACTTCCGCACTTGTCGCGTGTTGATGCCACAAAAACACAAAGTGAACTTGCTTCTGACTGTCGGTTCTGTTTTCAGTACTCGTTGCTGGGTTTTTAAATCAAAATAGCTGACAAACGGAAGAAGTAAAAGTTGTTAAACATTTTCCATAATTATTAATACAAAATAAGTGCTGACAATTGCAGTGAGTGTGTGTAGTGAAATTGAAAGTAAATACAAATCAATAGTTGAGAAAGGGGCGGTCACCAAATTCGATGGATAGTTTCGATTCGAACTATCGATTAGATTTATGGTCTGGCGGAAATACAAGCAAAAGTGGCATAAGGAAGCGATGTCTGTTTCTGTTGTAAGCTGTCTAATGAAAATGCATGAGACGCATTTAAAAAAAAAAGGCTGATAAACAATCTATAGACCATAAAACACAATTAACATTGATGCGCGTCGACAGTTGCACTTTATAATCAAAACAATTTACATAGTTTACGAGTGGGGGAGCTCAGCTCGAGACCCGATGTCCGGACTCGACTACAACTCTGTCATAGCAAGTGGCATATAAATATAATATCTTTAATGCACCATAATTTGCAGCAACTTGTCTGGTTTTCGTTTTCGTTTTCATTTACATTTTCTCTATCATGTGCAATGATTTCCGCTATATGATGCTGCACTGCAACAGATAAGGATACATAACATACATAAATTGATGTAGATATATGAAGGAGAATTTCACATAAACTTACATCTTTCTCTAGCGCAATTTAAAAAATAATATAGTTAGTTATACAAGATATGTTCGTACAGATTTGCATAAATACAAAAAAATACTGGAATATAGAGTATTCATAGTTAAATAATGATCGAGTAATAGTTTGATTTCTATTCTATATCGCATTAGAATATCTATTCAAATCATCAATAATCTCAGCCTTTGTTCAGTACAAATCAATATATACTTAGATATTGTTTTATACTCAGAAAAATAAGTGACTCAGAAAGTGGTTCTCTGATGATGTAATTTTCATTAAAAGATGAGTGCGTGAGTCAATTTTTAAACATTTTAAGATTATTTGCAAAAATTTAAAAAATACTAAACAAAAATACAGAATCTTTATTTGAAGCCAAGACACAATAATTTCAAGAGAATGTATATATTTGTATGTTTTTTATCTTTACATTTTAATTATTATATTGTTATAAATTCTCAATTATATAAATAAATCTTAGTCATAATTCACGCGCTCATCCCCAATCTGCTTTGTTCAATTATAAGTACATTCAATTGTAATATTTCAAAGTGCAATGAATTAATTGCATTTTCATGTTTTACCCACTTTTGGCCAAGTTCAGCAGCGTGGTAAAAAAAAAAATAAAAAATAAAAACAAAACAAAACAATCCGTTAAAGTGCAGCGAACTATTGACTCAGCTGCAGCTATCACGCCCACTTTGTTTGTTGTCTGCTTTGAGCCAGCCAACTTGAACTTTTGCCCACAATATCACAGCAAACACAAACACAAACAGAAACTGAAACAACAGCAACAACAACAGCAACAACAAACAGGCAGCTGAAAAACTGTGCAAACTGTGCAAACTGTCTGACTTACTGACTTTTCTCGCTTTCTGTCTGTCTGTCTGTCTTTTCGGCTGTCTGCCTCCTGGCAGAACTGACTACCTGTTAACCCTGACTTTAGTCTTCAATGCACTTTTGACATTGAGTTGTTGTTGTTGTTGTTGTTGTCGTTGTTATTGCTGTTGCCGCAATTCGATGTTTGTTGTTGCCTTTTGATGTCGCTTTAACCAAGCGGCAATTGCAACATGGTCAAAGTGTCGCCCTGACACGTTTCGATGTCGTCGATGTTGTTGTTGTTGTTGTTGTTCTTGCTGCTGCATCATGGCAAAAGAAACAGCAGCAACTTGGCTAAAACTGACTGTTGTCAGACTAAGATACATACATATATGATGTAAGTTGTTGTGGTATATGTACATATATAGAAAGAATCTTTAATTTATGTGTAAAACGTCAATTGAAATTCAATCTCTAAACTCAAAGAGCAATGAAATAGTTATATCTTTTTTATATATATGTATATATTTGTTGGTCTCCGATCTAAACTTAAGATGCTTACGCTCATCTTACCCATTTAATTTCTAGAATACTGGAATAAAAAAAAGAAACACTTTCCGTCTTTGTGGAAAACATAAACCGCAAACACTTTGGGAAAGGCTGCGAGGCAGAATAAGCGACATGTTTAATCTTTCTGAGCAGGAAGCCAAGCAACGGCGACCACGGCGAGTCAGCGTCAAGTGTCGTCTATCCGTCCGTCCGTATGTCCAACCGCCTGGCTGTCTGCCTGTTCGCCTGGTTGCACCTACTAACAGTAGGCAGTGTAAAAAGTAGGCAGAGTCGAGAGGAGAGCGAGAGACCCACCTGTTGACCAACCAGCCAGCGAACCGCACACTCACTCACCAATCTCATCAGGCCGTTTTGAGGGCAGGTGTCTAAAGACGCAGAAGATGACAGACTCTGTTGTCGTCTCAGTTGGTCAAGTGGCAAGTGGAAAAATAAGTCAGTGTGACAAACAACATTTCCTTTTAAGGGCCTTCAAGCGGCGCTGGCGAAACTGAAACCCTACAAAAAGTTCACCTATAATAATAAAGTTTTCAGGCAAAATGCTGCATTCATTAGCGAAACGCATCAAATGGTTTTTTTTCTTTTATTCATTGGACTTTGGCCTTAATTGGCACCAAAAAGACGACAATAAAATGCAGTTTCAAAATTTAAATATAATCAAAAAATAAAAAATAAACAGTCCGAAAAACCTTGAAAATTTTACAGAAACCAGCGATTGCTGATTTTGTATTGTATACTGCACTTTCAGCCGCCAACTTGAAACTAATTTAATGCAAATTAGTTGATGAAATTTGTAGTTTTTTAGCTTCTATTTTCTACGGCTAACACAGCCACTTGCATAATTAAAGTTCCGAAAGTTCCCAAACAAATACAGAGCAATTGTTGTAATATTATACTCTCAAACAAAAAACCAAAAAAAAACTCACGAAATAATTTTTATATTGTTTGAATTTAGTTTTGTGTTTCATTACGAAACTTGCAGAAATAATAAACGGCTGACACGCCCCACAAACAAGAGTCCTAAACAATTGTCTCGTTTTGGCCGCCTCTAATTGATAGTGTCGTGATCTCGCCAAACTAAATGTTTGTCCCACTCCCCTCCACTCCCTCTCCCTCTCCACAACAATAGGCGTGCAGCTGGAATAATGCCTGACTATAAATAAAGGCGGACAAGTTGAACAAATATATGTATAAGTATGAGTAAGTAAATTAGATAACCTGGCCTAAATTAAACGATAAGGCGTCTACGAAATTATGTAAAGCACAACAAACAACGCAAATCGGAAAATTATTCAACTACTTGTGAAATTTGAGATTTTCAGCGAAATTTGATCTAGTATTTTCTTAAATGCAGGCAGAAATAAATATTGGATTACTTTTTGCGAAATATTGTGTTGTTGATAGCAGAATAAAGCTAATGTAATTAAATTTAATTAGTATTTTGATCTATCGTGTTTCAGTAAAAGACTTTCAACTAATAAACTATTTTCAAACTTTTCCCATATGCTAATTTTGGCCAGTTTCGAACTGTGTGCCAAATAGTAATAATAACAATCTATCATTCTGGCCATAAAGATATCCACATTTGCATGATCTACGCGTGACGTGACGTGACTGTTGCCCAATCGAAGAGATCTTCTGCATTTGCAAATATGAGCCATCATTAGGAACACGCAACGCCTCTCAAACTGTAAATGCTTACAGCAACAGCAACAATTCGAAATGAAAAAGCGGGTCAAAAAGCGGCTGCAAAAATGTTAAAGTGATTAGCACAAAACATCGAAGTCGAAGAGAAAAAATACATTTTGGAATCTGAACCTGGGCAATTATACAAACAAAAAGCTGCCAAAATGATTAACGTCATTATCATTATCATTATTATCAGGCACTGGCGCTTAAATAGTCTTTGAAGAATGGATATGGTTTGGTATGGTTTGGTATTGTATGGTGTTATCTTTGTGGTGTTTATATTAATACTTTCTAGGCTAATAGCACACATTGCCTGTGGGCCAATAGGTTCGACAAATTGCTTATGCAAATCACTGGGCATGGAGTCAAAAGCTCTTCGAAGAGCCCAAGGTGATTTGACATATTAAATAAAATGCTCATAAGCAACAAACAAAAAAAAAAAAAAAAAAGAAACAAAATAAACATTTGAGCCACAGTAGCCCATATATTAAGCCATGACAAAGCGATGCAATCAAGTAAACGCTCCAACAAACGGAACGGATGAAAAAAATCTGAAGAAAAAAATCAAAGTGGAAAAAGAAAAACATCACGAACGGAAATTCCATGGAAAAAGTTTTTGGGCGGCTGCTTAACCTTTTGACTAAATCAGCTCTAATCGAATGAGCAGCATCGCAAAAAAAAAGCTTTATTTTTGGGCTGCCCACCATTTAATGGAGCGCAATTTCAGTTTCCTGCATGGAAAAACAACAAGAAAAATAACAACAACAACAAAAAAAAACAAAAACAACTAAAACAACAAGTAAAATGTACAAGAAAATATTTGTTGTTCGGCAAAAATAGATCTCTGGCGGTAATGCCAATGCCAAGGAATGTTTTGTGAACGGACACGGGACCGTTAAAAGAGTAACAAGTGCTGCAAATTTATTGGCAAAGCGTGTTGAAAGCCACAAAACAATAACAACAACAACAACAACAACAACAGCAACAACGACGACATCGTCAATGAGTGCAGCTCCAGATGCAGCCGAATGAATGGAATTTGTTGCTGAACTTTGTTAACCTTGGGCTAGCAGGAAGCTAATGCACATTTTATACACTTACCCCAGAGGGTATTTCGACATTTGACAAATGCTTTAGTAACGGCACATAAATGGATATATATCTGAGTGTATAAATTGTATATGCTGCTGTGGAAACCTCCTACATACATTTATACTGGTCATTAAATTTTAAATATGTTTTCTGTCGCTAAAGACATTCTTACTGCAGAAAATTGCATATTGCTTAATTTTTTAAAATTTAATTATAGTGTCTTCAGATAGCGCCTAAAATGTATATTATTAATTATTTGATATTCGTTTTAATCGAAGAGTAGCCAGTCAACATTTTTAGAAGGGCATCTAAGCTTCAATTATAATGGATTTTGTAGCAAGCGCTTGAGTTTTTTCTGTTTTTTATAGTTTTCGCTGGCTATCAACATTAACATTTATCAACTGTTACAGTTTTGCTGGTTACTTTCTGGGCGCAAACCTGTGCTAATGATAATGATGATATTGGAGTAGCACGTTGCCAGCATGTTGCCAACTACACAGAACGAGCAACAGGCGATTGCTGTTGCTGCTGTTGCTGCTGCTGTTGTTGTTGCTGCTGCTGCTGCTGCTGCTGCTGCTGCTGTTGCTGTTGCTGCTATTGCTGTTGCTGTTGCTGAAGTTGTTTACCAACTGGCCAAATGGCCAATTCGCTTAGCTAATTCATATTGGCAGGCAGTTTGTCTTTATCGCAGGCACATCGCACTGAGCGAAACGAAAATTTTTATTGATAGCAGTGAAAGGCAGCCCAGGCTGACAACCTGAGTGCTGAGTGTGCTGAGAACTGAGAACTGAGAATTGGATGCTTCGTTGAGTACTTTTGTACTTGTATAGTTCCAAACATAATTTATATCTTTCATAATTTATGCTGACCCACATTTTGCGATCAGTCCATCAAAGCACAACAGCTATAAAAGTCTATAAAAAAACAGCAACTTTGTTGTTTATGTTGTTGATGCTGCCAAAGCGTTTAATGAGTTTTCATTAGAGCCAGCAAACAACAAAAAAAAAAAAACAACAAAAATTCACAAAAAAAAGGCAACTGAAAAATTTGCAATAATTAAAGTTGGCTGAGCAGAAAATGTTGTTTGGAAACCGTTTTGTGACTAATTTAACTAATAGCGAAGCGTGTTCTCCGGTGATTAGAACTTGCCCAAAAGACAAAAAAAAAACAAAATAGAAAAGAAAAGAAAAGCTGGCAACACAGCAAGCCAACAAAAGCCGTCCACAAATTTAACGCTCATTACGCGCACGGCTTGACGTGACCAGCGGCGAAGACTCCAGCTTTGATGACGACGGAGACGACAACAACGACAACGATGACGATGACGACGACGACCACATCGTGGACAGCTTGGAAATTGAGCTCTACTTTGTATGGCAGTCTGCAACTTGTAATGGCAACCAGCTCAGCTCAGCTCAGCACAGCCCAGCTCAGCTCAGCTCCTCCCTCTTGCGCCCACTCTTTGGCTATTAGTTAGAATGCTTCTTGGTTGCTGGAACAGAACTCGAACAAATTGAGGCTACTGTAGCACACACAATGTTTGGCGGCATGGATTTCGGCTAAAGGTGCCACTTAAGTTCATTTCGCAGACCTGCAGCACCCGCAACATACCTACACCCCTTCACCATACTCCACTCCACTCCACCATATTCCACTTCTAAGCCATAATTGCTGCGGTAGTTTTGACTGCGTGTGCTGCTAATGAGCCTAAGCTATTGAGTTATGACCAGATATGTGTATGTGTGTATGTGTGTGTGTGTGTGTGTGTGTGTGTGTGTGTGTGTGTGATTATATGTGCATTGTGCTCTGAGTATTTACTACTTAAAGACCACCCACGGTAAATTATTAAGCTATTAAACCGTTAAACTGCTAAAGAATTTGAAAAGTCGTCCACTTTGATTGATAGAAAAGGGGTGAAAAAAATTGTTGTAAATGATAATTGTTATTACAGCATCCGATGTGAAGTTGCCTCTAAAATGTTTTTAATTATCAGACAGTGTAAACGTTTTTGAGAATATGTATAACTCTGGCTCGAAGTCTGAACTTGTAATTTACACAAAATTTATTTTAAAATTCAATAATTAATAACATAATTCTGTATCGGAAAAATATTTTTTATGAGTGAAAAATCAATTTACTGAACATACAATTTACAAATTATTCTATTTAAGCTTATACATTTCAAATCTTTTGTAATTAAATTATTTGAACTTCCGATTTGTGGCATTCAAAATTAATAACATAATTCTGTATCGAAAAAATATTTTTTATAAGTGAAAAATTAATTTACTAAACATACAATTTACAAATTATTCTATTTAAGCTTATACATTTCTTTTCTAATTAAATTATCTGAACTTCCGATTTGTGGCATTCAAAATTGTAACAAGATCGTTAAGATGCCTTTAACAGTTATGCACTAATTGCTTGCCCCCTGCACTGGATGCTTAGGCTGTGTGTGCCTCGGGGCAAACCCATCAGTGTTATTCATACTTCCACTTGTGCTTAGTCTGGCGTTGTTAATATGTGATCCAAGCAGTGAATAGTTAACGTATTTAAGTCTTATGGCTGACACACTTAAAACTGATGCGGCAAGTTCTTCGTTGAACACACGCTCCCTGGTCTGCGTTCACCAACAGTCGCAACAGGCCCCGGGGCATGCCTTGGCATAAATATAACATAAATTCTGGATGCACTGCGCAACTTCGGAGGCTGCAAGATGAAACGCCCCACACCCGGATTGCTACACACACACACAAGTTAGTCCAATTCATAGCTGGTGCCTGACTCACTTACGCGCTCCGGTCCGCCTTGGGGCCATGTTTCACCTGTTACCGTTCCACACGAAATATATGTGTCACACATATGGAAATTGCCGCGGACTTTGCGTTGGGGTCTCTATCGACGACTCTCGAACGTTGCCCAACGCAGCCAAGTGTCTGCGCCTAAAAACTAAGCGTTTTGCTTTTATATTTTAGTTGTAGTTTTTTTTTCGATTTTTTTTTCTTCGATTTTAGTGGGTTTGGCGTCTTTATGCAAATGGTTGCTGCTCTTGATGGGCTCAGTGCGTACATAGGCATAAATATTATGGTAAGCCGAAGCCAACGAGTTTAAAGGTGTCGATGCCAGTCACGCTGATGCCGAGCTACGTTCAACTGGCCACCACTTGTTGCCTGAACAGTGGGGGAAATCTTAAAAGTGAATGGCAATCGAAAAATCTTGTTATTTCAGTAAGCCACTATAAAAGAAGCTACATGTAAAAATATATTTTCATTTATAAATATAAAAGTAAAATACTTGCCATATTTGATTAAAACTGTATTTATGAAATAATTTCTTATGTTGAATAGCTTGTCCTATAATTATAATAAATACTGAACAAATAAAAAAAAAATATTTCCAAAATTCAACAACCGCAAACCAAACTTATTTAATTTCATATTTGATCATGAAATGATGATGGTAAATTTGCGTGCAACATACAAAAAAATCTTGCTTCATCTATTTGTGCAGCTACTTATTTGCCTCACTGTGCGCATGGTCAGCTGCGTGTGTTGATATTTCTTTTGTTGCGTGTTGCAAAATGTTGGCAAATGAGTCAATCATTTAGTTTTTTTTCTCTTCTTTTTTTTTGTGTTGCTGTTGTACATATTGTTTGCCACTCTTTTCGCTGTCAATCGTGTCTATTTGCTGCATACATGTCGTATGCGCAATATTCACAACTATTTGTGCACAAGTGCCATCAAATTTGCATCATAGCCGCATGCGAATTGCCTGAGAGATCAGCCGACTCCTGGCACGTCATCATCGGCGACAACGAAACCAACGAAACCAGCGTCGGCATCGCCCGGAATTTCAATTAGAGTGCCCCACAGGATGCCAAGCTGTCTGCGCGGCTAACAAGAACTCCATGTTGAGATTTCTATGTATCGTGTGTATGGGTAAAAGTTAACTATTTGAGGCAATCCCCGCCGCCTTGCAACCCCTTCGCCAGTCTCATAGTGCCTGTAAATCAAGCGTCTCAGCATCAAACTGTGCGCCGAGAGTTAGTTGCTAATTTTGTGCTTGAGTAAATTGCTGCAATCCAATCCGAATCCGAATCGGAATGTCCCAGGCCCCGATCCCGGCCGCCCGTTTGCTGATTAGATTTTATTTTATTTATTTATTTACGAGTATTTTTTTTTTTGTGAAAGGCGCTGCGATGCTGCACCAAATTTGCCAAAAAGGGAGCGCGCCACATGCTGGGCACAAGCGGGCCAGTGGCAGTGGCGCTGATAGAGAGAGGGGGGAGCAGACAAGACACGGAAGCCAGCCAGCTTTGTGGGCATCGCATTTGTATTTGAACTTTTGGGATGCGGCACAGTCATCCCATGGGGCGATGCTTGCATGCTGCGTGCGTGCTCTAACGGTAAGCGTGACGCATTTTTTTTTGCTCAAATCAGACTAAGTCCCCCCACCCCACCCCACATGCACCGCTAACATGTCGCATCATTAGCTCTGGTTGGCCCGTTATTATTATTTCGCTGACTCTGGCTTCTATTTAGCTTAAATTGCAACTTATGCAACTCGCACAACAAAACACACACACAAACACACAAAAAAAACACACGCTCGCATTTCGTTTACACGAAAATCGTTAACATTTGAAATTAAATTGGTTTTGGCTTTGTTACAATTTCGCTTTAGTTTTGTTTACATTTCGCTGCTGCGGCGGCTGCTGCTGCCGCTGCTGCTGCTGCTGCCGCTGCTGCTGCTGCTGCCCACCAGGGCGTTGGTCTGTCCAGTTCAGCTAACTGGCCAATTATTTGCATTAGTTGGCCACTTACATAACTTCAGCGAGTTGTACTATAAACAGCTCGAGATCGTATTCCGATTGTTCGATGTGAACCACTTACAATGAAAAATAAATAACAATTGCCAATTTTAGGGCCCTGACAATGGCTGACAACATTTTAAACCAAGTAAACAAAATACTTTCTACTCAAACTGATATGCAGAGAAAAATAATGGTACTGAAATGCATGACAATTATTTTTCCAATATGGATATAAATAAATTCAAACATTTTTAACGTACACTGGAAATAATTTGCATGCTGCAATTTATTCAAGTATCTACATATTTATCGAGAGATCTTTCGAAAATATTTTTTTTCAGCTGAAATCAAGTCCGATGGTGTTGCACACCTCAATAGTGCCCCAAGCCATTAACTGTGAACGCTTAAGACGCCCACCCAGCACGCCCCATTTGCAGTTCTGTGACAGTTATGAACACACAACCAACACACATGACACAATAACAACAACAACAACAACAATACGGGAATTACAACAAGTGCGAAGAACTTAACACATAACAAAGGTCAAACGGTCAGCGCATAAAACGGGGCAGTTTATGTGCTGCCAAAAGAGTTTACAGTGCATAAATTTGTTAGTAGACTGTCCAGTTGAATGGTAACGCCCCAGACTCGATCTACAACTCCCGCCTGCTGCCGCTCTCCTGGTTGCCACAAACAGCACTCGGCGTGTTGCTGAGAGTTGAGTTAAGAGAGAGCAGCGTTTCGTCTGTTACGAATCTCGTATGGAGCGTTAAATTGTTAATAAACAAGCGGCTAACAAGCAAACAGTTAAGCAACTGCGAACAACAGTTTACAATTAGTTTAGTCGGCAGAAGAACTTTCAACTGCGGCCGCGGCAAAAGCTCAAATGGTGTGGGCGTGCCACAAAAAAAAAAAAAAAAACAGAAAAGACAGAAGTGGTCCCTGTTCCTGCTCCCGACGATTCTCGACTGTGTTAGGCACGTCTCCTGGCCAGAGACAACGATAGCAAATATCAAACGGTTTGCCAACTGCAATGCCAGTTAGCGAGCGACAAGTGGGCGTGTGCAATGCTTCCGCTTCCCCCAAAAAGGCAAACACAAATGGTAACTTGCAGTTCTGGGCATTAATTGCACACACACACATATACACAAGAACACACACAAGCATACACACACACACACACACACATAGAGAAAGAGAGACACAGCAGCTCGCAGATCTGTGAACAGTTAAGCAAGCGATTCTCACAGGCGCCCCAACTGAATCACAACCACCTGAAGAGATAGCGATCCCCAGCTACAGCTACACTGAAAAAATAGGCAGAGTCGCATTTCAAATGTTTGAACAATGTTTCAAATGCATAAAAGTACTTTGACTGAAAATCATTTAAATATAAATATTTAATTTAAAAAAAAAGTTTAGTAGATCAGCATAAATCGAACTTTGAGTGAATAAATAATTCTAAGACTTAAATTAATATGTTAAATTCTAAAATAAATGCATACTTTGAGAGTCAGCGAAATAAAACTATTTTAAATGTTGCTTTTAACAGATCATTGTTTTTTTTTTGCAGTGTACAGCTTCAGCTGCAGTTGCAGCTCCCTGCCAGCAGTGTGTCAAGTCGAGGCGAATGTGGAATTAGAATGTGTGTTTGGAATTCTTTTGTGCATGTGTGTGTGTATTTGTGTGTGTCAGTGTGTGTGTGTGTGTGTGTGTGTGTGTGTGTATGTTGCAGATACACGCTACAATTTTCATGTTCCATGTGCAGCGGCGAGCAGCTGCCAGCCTCTTTGCTGGGATCTGGAAACGTGCCCGATGCGGTGTGTCCCGTGTTGGTTCTGCTGGCAATTCTACAATAATTATAGACTTTGAATTGTGTTTAACACGCAACGTCGACAGCGACGGCGACGACGACGGCGACGGCGACGGCAACAGCAACGGCAACGGTGACGGTGACGTCGGCGCAGGCAATGCGCTTTCACGTTTGCCGGGCAGTTTATTTTTTTTTTTTTCATTTCTTTTTTTTTTTTTTTTTTTTTTGTTTTTTTGGCTGTTGCTGTTGCGATTGCAGTGAAATTTATTTGCTGCAGAGGTCAAATATTTGATTATCGCAGGCAGCCGTAGCGAGTGTGAAAAATTTGATGGGAAATTATGGCGCAACAATTGTAGCGCATGCCGCACACCACAGACTTCCCATCCAGAGTTGCTGTTGGAGTCGGAGTCGGAGTCGCAGTCGCAGCTGAAGTCCTCACCCGTCGAAGTCGTTTAGTGGCAATTTATTAGCGCAAAGTAAAAGGTTCGTTCTGGACAGCTGGAAATTATTGGCACTTGGACTGCAGCAGCAGTCGTTTGCAGATTTGGACTGACTGACTGACTGACTGTTGTGGCAGCGACTGCTGATGTTGCTGCCGCTGCTGCTGCTGCTGCTGCTGCTGCAACTTAATGTTGCCGTCGATTGGGGCATTCAGTTTGAGCTTTTGTCGATCACAAGGCATTAAGTAAGACAACAGAGCATGGACAGGGATCAGTAGGCAAAATAGTTCTCATGTTGTTCATATGCTCTATATTTATCAAGAACTTAATTAAAATTTTATTTTTATATATTCTTAGATAATTTGAGTGGCACATAAAAGGAACTTCCTACAGACACAGTAAATAATTAAGCTATTTCCATGATTTTCATATTAAATGATTCCCTATCAATATTAAATATGAAAATTTCAAAAAAAAACTGAGCTCAGCTCTTGGGAAGAAGCTTCTTAAAGTGACTTCTCATCCAAATTCCCATAGGTAACTTGAGCAATTCACGTTAAGCAATCTGCTCGAGGTTATCATCAGATTTTTAGTAAAGTTTAAGCTATATTTATTAAATGCTTGAGCTGGCTGACATAATGCGAAGGACTCTCAATCAGTAGTTAGAGTATATATGTATATATAATAAAAAAGAGAAGAAAACTAAAAAAAAATTGAAGAAAAGAAAAGCTGTCAATAAAATAAATAATAATGCTGCATAAATATGCTGCATTCGCGTTTGGAAATGCTTCGATACGAGTTCGGAACTCTTTCTTGGGCGCATAATAATGATATTTGCCAATAGGGAGGGCGCGGTGAGTAGCGGAGGCTTCGGAGGTAGTTGGGAAAAAGTGTCTAAGCGAATGAAAGGGTGCAACTGCCGTGCCACAAAAGAAATGGCGCAACGTTTGTTCTTAGAGTCATTGCTATAAATGTTTTTGTTGTTGCCTCAGTGTTGCTGCTGCAGTTGATGTTGCTGCTGCAATGACTCGTCGCAACGTTTTGGCACTATTAACCTACTCCGCAACGCCACAAGTTGAGGATGATGACGATGACGATGACTGCTACAGAATGGAGGCTGGAACAGTGTCTTTGACTGGGTCTTGTCTCTAAGGTTTATTCTTTCTTTTTTTTTAGTTTTTTATTTTATTTTATTTTATTTTTTTTTGGTGTGACTTTGACTAAATGCTGTAAGAAAGGAAAGGCAGCGACAGTCACAAATCAGTTGGAATAACTGTAAACGTATCTAATAATATAAATTCAACGCTACTCATGAGTTGTGTGCTAATTGCTAGACCCAAACTCAGACTGTGCATTTGATGCTGTGACCCAACCAGCTATTTGCATTCAAAACAGGCCGCCTGATTTATTGGCCAAATGAGCACTTGACACGCAATTAAAGTTGACGTTCCAGCTGCTTTGTGGCAGTGGTAGAGAGGCCAAATGGAAGACAGAGCCAGATAGACAGATAGTAGCCACATGCCGCAATCATAAGAAGTCAACTAAAACGCTTCCCCCCAAAGGCAGAGGTGCTAAACGCGTTGACCTTCACAGATCTGGTTTAGACAATAGCAAAAAGAAAAAAACTATCTAAAGTTGTAGCTCGTCTCTGTATTTCTATGGGTGCTTTTTGGCTTTTTGTCACACAGCCATCAATAGACTAAATGTATTTTTATATTTTTTTTTTTTTTTTTTTTGCATATGAAAGGCAACTTTTTGTTTAGTATTTTTGTTTGATTTTTAACTGTCTATAGTTTGTTGAGATTCCTGCAGCTATGATGCTTTATAGCTCTTTTAAATATTCTACAATCAGTGTGATATTTTTTTTATTATGGATTGGCATCTTTGTTTGTTAAACACAATATGGAGTCTCTATTTTTGATGTCATAATATATGTAAATAATATATGTTGCCTAACTAATGGACCCCACCTATGATTAGTGTGGTGTTGATATTTCAAGGTTTTGAGTCCCCAGCAATTGTTTGGGCTGAATGCGATTTAAGGGGGTTCCAACACAGTAGCTATGACAAAGACAATATTGCTAACAATACAAAGTGTCTCTAGAAGAAATTTGGTTACAGAATGTAAATTAGTCAGAGCAAATTAAATGGATTTCTATATCTTAAAAACTTAAGAGAAACTCCATTTTGATTTCATAATTTAGGGAGCATTGTTTTGAACTACCCTCAAGCGAATAACTGTGTGTTCGTTCCATTCATCTGCTCACCCTTGTGCATTCCACGCCCCTTCCGCTGTCACCGCTAACTATGTAAACGCCCACAATTTAGGATTTCAATTTATGAGATATGCCCACCTGTGTCCCACTAAATCATAACCTCAATTGCCTCATTCAACGCCCTACCCAAAACACAAAAAAAAAAAAAAACTTCATAAAAAATAAGGTAACCCTAACGGCGCAGGCGCAGCCACTTCAATCACTGGACTGCATTGGACTGCACAGATAAACTATGATTATTATTATTACAATAGCAGCATATCAGCAGCAACAAGTAACTCTGGTGTAGGCAATAAAATCACGCTCAACAATAAAACAAAACATAATAACGAAAGACTTAGGTAACGAACTTGCCGCTTGTTCGTTTAACAGTTAAACGCAATCGAACGCAAACCAACAACAGCAACAACAACAACAACTGCCACAAAGACAAAATCAACACCAAAAACTCATATAAAATGAAAAATAAGAGAGAAAAAAAAAGAATGAGTTGCAGGCGAAAAAAATGTGCAAAAGTTAACAATCATTTGTTCTCACAACATTTTTACGCCGATTCACAAAAAAGCAAGTCCGAAGACAACAACAACAACAACAACGACAACAACAACAGCAGTAGAAATGAGTTAGAAGCAGCGGCAATCTGCAGCTCCCATTCATGAGGCTGGCGCTCGAGGAGCTGCAATCCAAATGATCCAAACGATCCGACGTACCGAGGAGCAGGCAGGCAGGCAGGCAGGCAACGGCCCACACACAAACTGCCAGCCAGGCAGCCAAACGAGCCAAGCGACTGGCAACAACAACAACAACAACAGCAACAACAACAACAATAACAACAGGCAGCAGCGGCAACCAAAACGTAAATGAAATAAAATTGAATTGTGTGTTTGACTGTGCAGCATTTGTTGTTGTTGCTGTTGTTGTTTTTGTTGCTGTTCACGATGTTGCTGCCGTCGTCGTCGCTGCTGCATTGCTGCTGCTGCTGCTGCTGCTGTGGCTGTGGCTGATGCGGCCGTTGAGGCCAAGTTTAAGGTCTTCCTGTTGCCAGTTGGCAGTTTGCAGTTTTTCAGTTGTTGCTATTATTTTTGTTGTTGTTTTTTTTTTCCTTAACTGTTTTCACTCGCCTCGTGTGTGCAGCATGTGGGCTGTTTTCTGTTACTCTTCCTCTTGTCAGCTGCTGCCGCTGACGCCGCACACCACAGTTCTGCTTTTGGCTTCCTGTAGCAACAAGTGACCTGCCTTCTAGCTACCTTTTAAATACATTTTCCGCATCGGGTATGTTAGCTATACAGGCAAACAGTTCTAACCTCTAAATATAACTGATTTTTTTTATTAATAGGCAAACAGTTGTTGAATTTCAGATTACAAATATTATATTGATAAATATAAATTTTACTGGTGATTTTTTTTTAATATATTTACAATTATTGTATTAAAAAATATATTATATTAAATCCTAATCATTTCGAAAATCAATCTTTGCTATTGCTTTTTTGCCATTTTATTTGATAAAGAAGCTGCCTAAGTTCAATTTGCCATATTTATTTAATATTAATTAATTAATTGATCAGTTATTTTCATTTATTAATCAAATTAGTTTCAACCAATTAAACTATAGCTTATATATATTTAATGATTTATTCGTTCAGCAAAAAGTACTCTTTACACAAGCAGTTGAGTAAGTGTATTTCCACTTCGGTTTCGCTGCAGACATCTTCACTAATTCTTGTTATCTATTGTTGTTAGTATGGCGATCTGCTATCTGGCTCAAAAAATAAAATAAAACACAAAAAATGTTTGGGCCATTCCAGTTGAAGCTCGCGCATGTTCTGCGCATTTCCTGCAGCAAATGCAACTGCTGCACCTGCACCGGCATCCCCCTGCGCCTCTTTTTTTGTTTTTTTTTTTGGCAGCCTAGCAAGCCGTGTTGCAATTCCATTCACCTGAACCTGCGCCTATGGGCGGCCATGTGTAGCAGATTTAGTCAAATGTGCTTAACGGTTAAAATGGGTTTGGTTTTTCGATCAGTTAGGCTCGGGGCGCTTCTAGTTGATTTCTTTTGTTGTTTGAAAAATATTGTTATTATATTTTGTTGTTTTTTCTTGGAGCGGGCAGCAACAGTAAAGAGGAGTTGCTGCCCGAATAGGCCAGGCCAGTCCAGGCCGGTGCCCAGGGCTGGTTGACTTTGTAGGTGGCGTATGCGCAATATTATTATAACTGTGAGGCGTTCTCGTTTGTGGTCAGGGACCAACCCAAAACCGAAGCCTGACCAATTGGTTTAGTTAGTGAAATGTGGGTGTGCAATGCCTGAGTGTGTGTGTGTGTGTATGCTACAACGAGGCGTACACTTTAATTAAATTTTTTCTATTTAGGTTAAAGAAAAGTCAGCACAGCGCATCGACAATTATTTTCATCAGCTCTTATATAACCCGATGCGATACAGTTTAATTAAGTAATCATCAGGTGCATTATGTGTGGCACTCGACTTGAACAAAATATATATAGACATAAATATGAGTATATGCGTAATTTTTAATTACAGGCCCTCGAGAGTAAAAAGTGAGAGTGTTATTCCCGAGTCGAGCTCATTAAAATTAAAAGTCTCGCGCTGCTGATTGCGCAAAACTTAAACTTTAACTCAATTCGTAACGCTGGCCAATAACTATAAATTATATATTAAAGCCAAAGTTAACGTTATTGTTGCCTACTTGTGGCAACTGCAACCGTTTTTTATTTTCTTATTTTATTTATTTTTATTTTTCTATTTGAGTATTTGTCATTAGCGCAGCTACCAACTTAACAATTAGTAGTTAGTGCTTTGGGTTTTTGGGGCTCCGTTTACGGTTACGTGACGTGCGGCGTGCTAAATAACATTAACAAATTTATAAAGAGCAGCAAATTTATGAGTTTAGCTTTAGGCTCAAGTCATCGAAATATTTGTGCGCATTTCTTGCATTTTTCATCTATTACTTCTGGCAGTCTTTAATCATATTTAACAGTAATTGCAAATTTTGACAGCTCATCAAAAGAAACCAAGTGCTGAGGCAATTAAAAAAAAGCACAAGTGATTTAGTTAAGCGCATTACTCGGCTAATATAATGAAAAGTTGTAAAAAATTAATTATTTGAGTTTGAGTATAATAAATGGCACATGTGTGTGTGTGTTTTGCTACAGAATTTATAGCCTTACACATAAATCATAAGTTATTTGATATTTTTGAATGATTTATTTCACTTCCTGTACTTTGAGCATAAAAATCACCTGCGGCTCAACTTGAATTTGCTCAATAGTATAATCCAATAAAAAATCTAACTTAGTTTTATCTGTGCACAAATCATTTCATTAACACATAAAAGTCTTTAAAATTTATTTGAAAAAAAAAAAAACCACTCCAGCCATAAAATAGTTTCATAAATATTTATAAATCATCGTTTGTGTCGTCTTTGCGTCTGGTCATCGTCAAAAATGGCTAGAAACCGGCTAAGCTTATCAGGTTGTAAATTGCCCAGGGGAGCAGCAAATGCAGCAACAACACAAACTAGTTTCAATACGAAACAAACTTTAAACGAGTTTGCATTATATATGCAAGCAAAATATCAACAAAACTAATAAAAATAATTATATGCAATGAATGAGTGAAACAAACTGATGTAAACTTCAACTCTTAATATAAATACGTAAATTAAAACTTAGCTAAAATGGCAGACACTCACCACGCCTAACCTTCACATTTGCAGATTGTTGTCGTCACAAATGAGGCAACAAATATTGTTTATGAAGATTTAACCAAATAGAATGTATGAGTATGTATAAGCCTTACGCAAGTTTATTGGCTAACTGGGCTAATCTATTGAAATCATCTTGCGAATTAATACCAATTTGAATGTTTAAAAACCTTGACATTTGCCAAAATAATTAAAAAAAAAACGGCAGAAGACACCAATCTTGCAGTTTGTTTAATTTTTTTTTTTCTACACCAATATGTGCAAGTTTGTTGTCTAAGTCTTTTGTTTCGACTTGACTTTGAGTTACCTTTTGGCAAGTGTAGAGATTCCGCAAATAGGGTTTACACAAGAAAAACAAAATAAACTTTCCAACAAGCTGTCAGCTGGTCGCAACTCTCGTAAATTCCACCAGAAAACATTTCTAACCATAGCAAAGAAAGTTGACAACAAAACTTTCTTGCAACAGCGCATTTGCATGCGTCGAGCATTTTGGGTTTTTAATCTTGCGGATGCGCAAATTTTGCGTCTGCGCCTCGTGTTTAGAATATCTAAATAGCAACATCTACTCTTTGCCCCAAAGTGTGTAACAAGAAAATGTGGTTCATTTGGTCACTGGGCCAGTTGCAAGCGCACAATTTCAGTTCTATTCTCTGTCTCTCTTTCTCCCTCTCTCTCTATCTCTCTGAATCCGTCTCTTTCTCTCACGATCAAGTGCAATTTGTGTAGGGCAGGCCCGACCGCAAATTGAAAAGGCAGCGCGTGCGCCTCAAAAGGCAAATAACAAATTGCCTAGGCCAACAACAACTACAACAACAACTCCAAATACAACAACAACAGTTCACCTCGCTTCGCTGCTGCTGCTGCTGCTGCTGTTGCTGTTGCTGTTGCTGCTTTTGGCATGCAAATTGCGGCAGACGCCAACGCAACAGAAACAACAACAACAACAGCAACACCAAGTGAACACAACAAATGCTTCGAATTCTGCCCGGAAAGCTGGTGCTTCATCTATTGTTGTGGAAGGTGCCCCCAGACCCCCAACACCCCTCCGTCCCTCCCCTATTCAAATGCGACGCCTTTTTGGTATACAAAAAACATGCAAAACGTTTGCCCGGAACTGTCGTTGAGTGGCTCTTGGCATCTGCCTAACAGTTGCCCCTTTTTGTGGCAAATGGGGGGGGGGGGGGGGAGAGAAGTAACGCCTTGAATACTGCAAAGGTGAAAGCAAAAGTTTTGTTCTATTTGTTTCACTTGAATACAGTACTGTGGAGCACTGCCAGTATGTAATTTGCCCAGCGTCCTCCACTACTCTTGTCTCTCGCCGTCGTCATTCATGCGGATTGGCTACGGTTTTTGTTTTTGCACGAGTTTTTTATTTTTTTATTTTTTTTTTGTATCTCGATGAAAGGGTCACAAAAGCAAAAGTTGTGAAATCGCTTAGGCGAGCGCCAAAGGAAAGTGGAAGCAGCTGTTGCTTGAGGATTGACAGCTGTTGTCAGATAGATAACAAACCCCTGAACTATCTGGACTTGATAATGATATTTCAAATAGATTGATCGAAATATATATTCAATTAATTTGCGGAATAAAATGTATATTATTTATTATACAGAATTTTTATAATTGTATTGATTTACATTATTTTTGTTGCTGACTTACGCCTTATAAAAATATGTATTAAATGATATCAATTTAGATTTTTAAAAGCTTTCAACATTTCATAAAATCATTTTTCGCTTAATCATTTAGTTAATTTTTTTTTTTTTAATTGAGAATTCCTTAATTCTGGCAACTTTCAATTTAATTTTTATGATTGTTATTTTAATGGTCACCCTTCAGAATTTCCTTTTAAAAACCTGACGAAATTGAATTTTGAATGCTAAAAACATATGAATGTGATTGTGATTGTGATTGTGCTTGATGTGTTTGTTAACTCCGTTAAACATATTTATATGTTTAATGGTAACACTGACATTTTGGCTAAAGGCAAATCGAATGTAATTATCGAACCGTTTAATTGGCAATTAATTTGCTGACCGTTCCATATCGGAGCGTGGGATTCGAACGCAAGTCTTCAAGAAAGCCACTCGAGAAGACAGTTCCAGCGGTGTGATGGAATCAGGTCCATGTCGGCGCTGTAGCTGGGCGAGCTCTGTGTACTTTCTTCTTTTGAAAAATTTGAAAAATCATGAGCTTTTGTGTGTGGTAATAAAACTTATGAGTGGCACCCGCAATCACCGCACCACATCGCGCCCCTTTTCATCGCCCAACAGAGCAAAAACACTTTCATTTGCCGTTGACAGACATCGTCGTCAAGTGGCCAAGAGACCGTGCTCTGGTGATGAAGATGAAGTTGAAGATGGAGGGGGCGATGTTGTGGACTCACATGTTTGCTTGCTTTGTTTGTTTATTCATCAACGTCATCATCAGCGTCAGCGTCAGCGTCAAGCACAGCATCCAGTTGGCTAGCTGGATAGTTGGATGCTTGACTCGCTGGCTGGCTGGCTGGCTGGCTGGCTGGCTGGCTGGCTGGCTGACTAACTGACTAACTGACTGACTGACTGGTTGGTCGGTTAACCGACTCTGGCCCCGCGGCCATAGGCAACGAGAGACGAGAAATTTCACTTTCATAAAATACAAAATACTCTGGCAAGTATTTTAGCCAGAGCCTCGACAGAAATTATGGCATACTATCGTGGCTGCTGCTCGTTATTGTTTGGCCAAAAACCCGTTGCATATTTTACCAGCCAATGGACATTTCCATTTATTTCCATTTTATACATACACATATACATCTATATGCATGGCGCGGGTGCAGCCAGCGGCCTTTAATGAGCAGCAGTCAGGAAATGTAGCCAGGTTAATTCGACATGGAAATCCAGATGAATTGAGCTGAGATTAGATGGGATGAGTTGATTGAGGCGTCGATTTGCCAAGAGATTCAGATTTAATTGGACAACATATATAACCAGATATTTGAATTTATGCAATCTGCTTGCATCCAAATTGCACCTAGGGACGATTATTTTCAAATTTGTGGTTCATTTTCTTTGAAATACCATATAAAGGTTTACAAATTGTAGATCGTAAGCTTTAAATCTAACGAATTAGCTGAAATTAACAATGCTATAATGCTACAATAAAGAGTTATATTAGCAAGTTTTTCAAAATGGGTTGGCAATTTAAATATTAGTATAATTAAAAAAAAAAAAAAAACTCTTGAACCATATTGAATAATTATTTCATAATAATTACAAATATTAGATAGTTAATTTAAGCTCGAAGCTTTGATAAATTATAATGGCCATAACATTAATTAAATTAAATGAATTATTATTAAATAAAATACTGAACTTATAAGCACATATATTTTTCTTAAGTTTTTAAGCCACAACAAAATTGAATTGTCAACACTCTATGACTAAACGAGTCCATGGACTACAAGAAACCGCTGCAAGCCACATTTGTGCTCCAATTCAATCAACTGCTGCCGTCTCGTAAAACATCGCATGAGTCGGTCTCACTTGATTGCATGATTGAACCGACTAATTGAACAATTGATGCATGCGAGTGATTTTGATTACATGACAAACAAGTCTCGACAAAAACTTAATAAGCATATGTGGAGCCAAAGTCAACTGAGAGTAACGGAGAGGAGGTTGGCCCAACTCTTGACACATACATACATACGTACATACATACATACATACATACATACATACATCAGAAACACACGCAAAACACACACTTCTGACTTTTACTTTCCAAAATTCAAATTACTTGACAATTATTGTTTGCTATACTCATAACTAAGGGTACTCTGAAGTGGGGGGGGTTATGTATTGAGGTTTGTATTTCATGATCTTGTGGCTTTGTAATTATTTCAGCGTATCTTTTGTTAAATCGCTTCAATTGATCGAGTGCCAAACACTTGAGAAAGTTTTAATGAATCGAAACGATTGTTTTGTAATTGATAAAATGCTTCAAATTTATACAAATTTATACAGGAAAAAATAATAATACAAAAAAAATGAAACATTAACCACATTTACAAAAAATGTACCAACCGACAATTTTAATTTCCAGCTGACATAAAATATATAATTAAGACAGACTTCCACTAGTATTTATAACTTTCCTGCTGAACGTAGAATCAGCCAGTAAAAGTAAAAACATTTCGCTCGCCAAAAAAAAAAATAAAGTACAAAGAAAAAAAAAAATGAAAATAAAAATTAAACAAAAGTGAAGGCAATTGAAAACCCCAATGGAAATAGCACTTATTTTCATATTTGTATTTTCGCTTTCGTTTACAAATGAAGTCATAAACTCGGCCAGACCGCAACTACCAGATACAATTGTATCTTTCTTTATTTTTATTTTTATTTTTTTTATTTTTTGTGAGACTACGATTTGCGAATAATTAAACTGCCGTTTGTCGCGAGTTCTCTTTCTTCTTGATGACTACCGATGCCGCCTGCCAGATAAACCAAAACGAATCATTAGAACAGTGAGAGAGTGCCTCCAGCAATAACAATAGATGATCCTTATCGCAAATTATAAATCTCCCCCGAGCAGCGATATGACTCAGCCGGATACTCAAAGTGAAATTTTGATGGGGCTGAACTTACCCCGATGAATTACACGGAAAATTGTTTACTTCTTAAGATAATCAAAGGCTTCAATACATACCTGAAAGTAAAAGAGAATACATATTTAGAGATTTGGAAAATTGTATTTACTTTTCAATATCTAATTATGAAAATAAAATATATATGTAATAAACTTTTTATAATAACAAAATGTTATAAATTTGTATAAATTGAATGGATGAATTATATTATGAGACCTACCTAAAAACAGAAAAGTAAAAAAAAAAATCGAAATTTTTTAATCTATAAATTGTTTTAAAATATTAAATATGATTCTACTCTAAAATTTATAATTTGCACAAATCTCTTCACGTTTATTTATTTATAACATTCAAATACTTAGTATTTAAAGAAAAAAATGATTAATAATGTATATTCTTCAAGCTGTGCTTATTTCTATATTATTCCCGTTTAATAAAAATATTCTCCCAGATTAGTTTATAAATAACGTGAAGCATCCATTTCAAGAATGTTGTAAATTTCTGTCATTAACTTTCAAAATGTGTTAGCCAACTTTTATGACCCAATTGTCATGCTAACGCTCTAACAGCTAACAGCTTTAGCATAATACCAGCATTAAAATATATCTACACACACACACACACACACATACATATATATATATGTATATATATCCGCTTTAGTTACAGTTAGTACGGTGTCCATGCTATATGCCGCAGGCGGCTGCATGGCTCATTAAAATGGAGAAGCCGAAGAAAATGTATGTATAACATGTCACAAAGATCCTAAGCGACTCCAATTTCATTGCCAGTGTCATCTTCAGTAGCCAGATTGCCAGGCCAGTAACAACGTCTCCATCGAAGCCAAACTCAAGGCGTCTCTGTCAATGGTGGTTAAATGGCCCAAGGCAAGCAGATTTGCAGTTGTGGCCAAACTTGAAACGTCGCCGCAACCAACGTATCAGTTTGGGTCAGAGTGAAGTGGCAGCCCATTAGGCTTGGAGAACAAGTTGACCCAGTTAGTCAAAGTGCTCTGGAAATTTGCAAATTGTGACAGGCCTCGATGCCTTGACAAACAATTAAGTCACAACTTAAACACAAATCTAAGGTGAATAACACCCACAACGCAGCGCCGGGCCATGTGACGGAAGTGACCTTGTCCATGGATTGCCAACTAGCGATGAAAAAAACTTGTTAACTGGTTTGTGTATTTTTTAATTTTTGTTGCTATTTTTCTTTATTTTATTTTGGCTTTTTTTTTTGGTACGGCACGCGCGCTTTGCGCCTTATTCAACGGTTTGTCGTGGGTGCATTGAACTTTTGTCGTAGGCAAAACAAAATTTGAGTTTTCCGGTGCTGGAAAATACTTTCAATTGGCAATTGCCGGGAAGGAGGCGCATAATCATGCAAACGTAAACGCAAACGCAAACGCAAACAACTAAATCTAAATCCTAAACGAGCCAAATTTGCATTCGCGATGAGGTAATAAATAGCCAGCTGGCCGCGGCCCATCGATCGTCTGGTCTCCGTTGCAATCTCTTCTGCCTGGATTTGAAATTGAAAAATGAACGCAGCCAACAAATCGCATGCGAGAAAAATGAAATCAAGCCAAGATTATGCGCATAAGTTGTGCCTGCCTCTGTGTGTGTGTGTGTGTGCCTGTGTGTGTGTGTGTGTGTATGGGTGGGTCAGGTATATGTATGTGTGGGTATTTGTAGCAACGGCATATATGTGGCCGTTATGGCTGCAGAAATTTATCAACTGGCAAGTGTAGCTGTGTGTGCATCGAATTGCGGCAGCATTCGGAGAAAGGTGCAACAAGTGGCAGCCAAAGTGCCGAAGTGCATGCAGATGCGAGCGCAAAGCTGCAAGCAGCTGCTGTTGCAAATGCATTTCAATGCTTTATTGATTTCATACCACATTTGCCTCGTATAATTGTGAGTGTGTGTGTGTGTGTATGTGTGTGCTGGTAATTTGCAAAGCCACACACTACAACTGTTGCGGCAAATACAAATTTGTGGCATGCCGCAAGTTCAATAAACCCCAAAAGGCTGCAAGTGTAAGAATTGTGAGCAATAAAAACTTTCAAGCGGAATTTTAATTTTGCGATTAATGAAATTTTGTTTCTTGTGTGTTTTTTTTTTACAATTAAGTAAATTTTATTCTGCAAACGTTTTAAAAAATTTCAAATTTTATATTAATCTCCCAAAATAACTACTGCAAATTCGCATATGATTCAAACTCATTTAATATGTGTTTATTACCAGTTCTTGGGGGTTGTTATACGTGTTATTACGTACTTTTGAGTATGTATTTCAGCCCAGACACATTCACTTGCCAAAGTGCTGGACCCATAACCTCAGATACACCTACCTGCTTCGCCTCCCTCCTTTAAATTGGCAGTGTTTTTTTTTTTTTTGGTTTTTTTTTTTTGGTTTTTGCCATATTTTTGTTTTGTTTTGCCTTTTGCCGGCTCGCTGCTTTCTTTGCAACAACATTTCGACATTGCAGCAAGCCGAAACGTTAACGTTTACTTTCTCCTTCGATGTGTACTTTTTCCTGCATTTTTATTACAAGTCGGCAACTGGTTGGGTGCAGGTCCAGTGCCACAGCCACAGCCACCGCCACAGCCAGAGCCACAGCCAGAGCCAAAGCCAGAGCCAGAGCCAGAGCCACCTTCACCGCTCGCTTTTGGACTTTGCTTATCTTATAAGTATTGGGAAAGCGGCAGCTTCAACTGCATCTTCAACTACAACTTGCTTTACGGCTGGCTGTGGCAAGTGGCATTGCACGAACAAAAAATAAGAAAACATTGGCGATTGTTATCAACTAAATGGTGTTAAAGTGCGTGAGAAACAACATCGGGAGGATGTTAAGTACCACAATGCACAAACGGAAGAGCCGCGTGGGTAACTTTTACTCAACTATTATACAACAATAATAACAACAACAACAACAACAACAATAACAAGAAAAGGGCAACTGCTCATCATACAATCATGAAATGAAAAATACAGTGAAAATGTGTCTGCTGCAAGACACTTTATGCATAACATGAGGAAATGCAATGTGGCAAACTGACACAACGCTTAAAACAATACTAGAAAAGTAAAGTATTTCAAACTTAATGACTAAACTAACTACGAACAGTTTTCGGACTTGAACGCGTGCCACTTACATAACACACACACACACACACACACACACACATACACAGAGGCACACACAACGAGAGCAACAATTGCAACAAGAGCTTAGCCGTAAAATGTTTATCAACATTTGTGGCTATGCAGCCGTTTTAATGAGCAACAAAATTGAAACTGTAATTGAAATGCGGCGTTGTTGTTGTTGTTGTTGTTGCTGCTGTTGCCTGGTGCTGTCATGCAACATGGTGGCGTATGAGTGATCAGCCTGCCCCAACTCTATGTGCGACGTGTGTGCGTGGCGCCTCAAGTGGAGCAGTCTATGTGTGCGAAGAGTCACATACGTACTTGTGCTGCAAGTATTTTTTATGAAATTTATTGCAACACATTTCATATGCCTAAAGAAGCTCAACTGATGGCTCAATAATGAAATCGAGTTAAGCTGCAGTTGGAATTTAACTCATAGATTACATATACCTAAATAACACCTCAAGATATATGTGGAATTTCAAATTATATTTAATAACAAAAGTTTTTATGATTTATATGCCTTAAATACAGAAATTGTAATCAACATCTATATTTATAACTATATTCATATTTACATTATTTATTTAAGTAACTAACTCTATATTTAAATCTGTATAGATTTGTATATCTAAATCTATATTAACTACAAAGTCTGTCTATTAATACCTAAACTGACTTAAATGCTTAATGCTCTTATAATTATAGTTGTTAATGTACACAATTATATATTTAATGTTTATTATGTTAATTCTTATTTATCTTTTTAATAAATACGGTGCTACTTAATATATTTAATAAATTCAAGAATTAAGCATTGCAATATAAAATTGAAAAGCAAACAGTATTTTGCCAACAGCTGCATTTTATTCTGGGATATTATTGAATGCAAAAACATTTTTGAACCCCACAACTTTGTTTTCCAGTTATTTTTTTTTTATTGATTTTGGCTTTTGCAAATTATTTAGCACTTGAGCGTCACAGATGAAGGCCCGTGCTACAAAATAATAGCTGGAGAGGAAGAGCTACTGACGATCCACTTGTGGTGTTAATTCAATTAAGACGCTTCTAGTAACTAATTTGCATAGGAAAACAATATGGTGCGCTAAATGAAAATCGCCTAACTGAATCCAAACATTGGGCATTGGGTTTGGGTTTGGGTTTGGGTTTGAGCTCACTTCTGACGTGGGTCTCCGTTGCTGCTCCCAACAATGTATGTGCTTGCGTAATTAGCGCCAGTTGGCCACATAAAGAAAAAGTGTAGCAAAAGGGGCGGGCGGGCGGTTGGTTGGCCGTGTTCCCGGACTGAAGTCAAAGCAGACGTTGAAGTTGATGCTGAAGTTGGAGCTGAAACTGATTTTTAACACTCAGCAGCCATCGAAGTTATGAAAAGAAAGCAGACGAAATGTTTTCATACGTGTTGCCATTCGAAACACTTGACAAACATTGGATGAGCCATCATAAAAAAAAGTAAAACGAAAGAAATACAGAAATAGAGAAACAGAGAGAAAGAGGGAGAAAGACAGAGAAAATAGAGAAAAATCACAGAAATATTGTTATTATCTAGCGACAAGCGCAGAGACAACAGACAATTGATTTGGCATGCAGCCGGGGCGCCAAAAAGACCTTTTGCATTAGCTACTCTTTGGCTCACACAGAGATCCGATAATAATAGAATCCGAAGCCGAATCCGAATGCGAATGCGACGTGGAAAATG